>QEOT01001812.1:0-66151 GCA_003123785.1 Pterocarya stenoptera
TTAAGAAAATGTCTAGGAAATTGGAAGAAACAGTTGGCAGGATGCACTTAAATTTTCCCGGAATATACGAGACAAGAGTTAAATTTGTTGTCAGGCTCCAGCTCAAAGGATGATCTCTAAAAAGAGCAATGATAACCATACAATTCACCTACATTTTATTTACAATTTATTAATAAAATCATATTTTTTAAATGTCAAACATATTAAATCAAAATCAAAACGAAAATAAATATTTAAAAATATATTATTTTATTGAAAGGTCGTAGAAAAATTGTAAAGAGTTGATTGTTTTATCATTTCTCCTCTAAAAATGGGAAACACGCGGCTTTACAATGTAGTTCGACGGAATTGAGGATCCAGCTATTTCCCGACTGACGAGGGAATCGTATTTTCAAAAAACAACATGTGGGTCACCGCTCTTTGACTTCCGTATCCCAAAGTCTAAACCCTGCATGCGGTTGTGACAATCTTTTCGCAAGAAATGTTTGGTTAGTAAATAAAATTCACAAATTAATGAGATTATTTGCTTTAGAATTTGCTGAGAGACGATATATTTATTTTAAAATAAAATAAAATCAGAATTTAATATATCATAATAAATATTCACGTCAATCTGTGAGTTAAAATTTTGTAATCTTTTTTTTTTTAATAAATCTAGAACTTCTCATTGCAATTTTTCTTTTTTTCTTTTTTCTTCTTCTTTTTTCTTTTTTTTTTCCCCATAGGTAGAGGTTGCCCCATTTCATTGTAACTTCTAGATTCTGCCTCTCTTAATGCACCGAATTTGACTAATTAAGTTCCTTGGGTCAGTTTTAGATAATTAATTAATTTAAGGTTGCATTTGGTAGTAAAGTGATTTTAGATATTCTGTAAATAATAATAAAAAAATGATAGAATATTGAATAGTAATAAATAATAATAAAAAATATGTAAAAAATAATAATAAATAATAGTGGAGTATTCTCACTACCTAAACTAACCCTAAATCTTTTATCCAACCTAACTCTAACTTTAGAGTCGGTAGGACATAAATTTACCAACTAGATCTTATATCATTTTTAACTATATGTGTAGATTATGTTGGAAAAGAGTAATGATACATTCATAATACATTGTATAATATATTACACAATAATATTATAAAATAAAGATATTTTCGTAAAATGTATTATTTTTATAAGATTTTTTACAAAAATATTTTTCTTTTTAACATATTATTGTACAATATATTGTATATAAATCATTTTCCATAAACAAGAAGGTAAAAAGATTTTAAATAATCAAATAAAGATCCAATCCAAAGCAAAAATCAGTGGAGAAACCAATGAAGAGATCGAACGTGTGGAAGGGGACGTTGCACGGGTCGACCTCACAAAGCTCTGCTTTTAGCTTTTGCAGGCCAGTAAGGTTGAAAATGACATGATCGAGATCTCGCGCGATCAAAATCACGAGCTTCCATTCTGCATGCATGACTGCTTCCTATCATTGTAAATGGATCATGATCACTACGTACTTTGTACGCAAGCAGTAGATTTTTGGCCACAAAATGGAAGAAAGCATGCATGCATGCACGCATGAATACATGGCCTGGCTTAAAAAAAGTGTATTAATTAGGTACGTCAATCGCAAGCCCGTTTGTGGACAACATGAAACTCAAAGTTTGTAGTAATTAAAGTAGCTAGGGTTCCTATCAACCGATATTGATTAATGCCAGCAGATCACCCGTAGAGGGTGCTTTCATGACCAAATGAAAAAGCCTTCTTCTGGTACTGCCTATTCTGGTTAATCCAGAAAACCGTCTAGTTTGTTTTTCTCAACTCATCTTATTTCATATCATCTAATCATTACAATTTTTTCAAATTCTCATACAAAATAAAATAAACAATTCAACTTTTTCAAATCTTAAAATAAAAATAATATTAAAAATATATATTCTAACAATATTTTATTCAATTTTTAATTTTAATCTCAACTCATCTCATCTCATCTGTAAAACTGTTTGGATGCAAAAGCACATTCAATTCCCATTAGGCCGAAGTACAGAACTTTGATCAAGAGAGAATTTTATGGTCATGATCTCTTGGTGGATTGACTCTGGGAATAATGAGATTCTGTAAAGATAGTAGTCTCCTCAATGAGCTGCAGGGGGAACATGGGGTACGTATATTCTTAACATGATGGGAAGCTTGCCAATTATTCCAATTAAAGATAAAAGGGAAAGTGGATTGAGAGTATACCATTCGAAAGGTTTGATTCTCAATGATGTGTATCATGTACCATAAGTTAAAAAATAAAATTTGCTAGCATTCTTTTGTGTAAGTTTGGATTTAAATCAGTCTTTGAGTTAGATAAATTTGTGCCCACCAAGTGGGGTAAGCGTGTCGGAAATAGTTATTGAGTGAAGAGATGTTTAAATTGAATATTAATTATCATAATAAGTTAATGTTTCTACTTAACTTATCTTCTTTATGGCATTGTTGCTTGCGACATTTTAATTCCATTAGGTTGAATGACATGATTAATTTGGGTTTTTTTCCTAAACATGCATGCCAAAGATATGATTCATACATGTAGAATCTGTATACAAACAAAAAATTATTGGGAAACCATATTCTAAAGTGAATAGAACTTCGTCTCTGTTGCAACTGATACATAACTATGTGCGATATGCATAGCATGCGCATACCAACTAAAAGAGCTAAAAAGTATTTTATGAGTTTCATAGATGACTTCCCTAGATATTACTATGTCTATTTCATTCATGCAAGAATAAAATGTTTTAGACAATTTTAAGGCTGATCATAAAAATGAAGTAAAAAATCAATGTTATAAGCAGAATAAAGTGTCTCAGATGACCAACAATTTCCTAAACCAACACTTTCATGCTAATTATTATGAATCTATAATATACATTGTTCATGAGACCATTATGACCAATGCACTTCTCAACAAAATGGAGCCTTAGAAAGGAAAAAAAATAGAATTTTGGTAGAAATGATTAATGTCATGGCACTACAAGAAAAAACGAACTTTTACGACCAATTTATTACAACCAAAAGACTATTTGCAACCAATTTTAGTTGCAAATAGTCATTTCACTGGAATTAACTGGTCGCAAATAAATAATTTTTTTGTAATGTGGTTACGAGTTCTAGTGTTAACGATAGTATTTTTAGAGAGACAATGTTTTCCAGCGTCTTAAATTAAATAGAATACCCTAAAAGAAATCTAAAGTACTCTCGCCATATATATGAACTAGGAAGAAAGGAAAGCAAAACTCGAGTCATTGCAAGGTTTAAGGTTGCTTGTTCATAATTAGACAACCCAAGATTTATATATAAATATATATATATATTTATTTATATATAAAGTTAATTTAGAAAGCCATTGAATGCATCTTTTTTTTTTCGGTTATGCACAGCAGAATATAAGTTATAGATTTTCTAGTCATGGAACCTAACCGTTTTTTTTAATCCGTTTATACAAAATTCTTTGAAAGTAGGTTCATAAGTTTAATTCTATTTTCTATTAATAAAATGGGGAGACCTTTGAAATAGTGATAAATCTAGTTAATCTAAATAACCCTTTAAACTAAGGTGTAAATGAACCGAAACAGAAAGTTTCTTCGGGATTTTATTACGTACTTGGTAAAAGGTGCAAGGGATCCATCTTGTAATCAAAACTTGATTACATGTATAATACTGAATCTGATTTTATGAAGAGACTATATATGAAGTCTCAAGATATAACTTCTTGGAAAGAAGCTATTTGTGACACCCTCAGTCCCGGCCTCTTGTGGTTTGGTGGGAGGCCAAGGCGTTGGTATATGCACCGCACGGGTCACATTCCTCGTTGTATGTAAGGTTTGTGTGTGTGCTTGTATGCTCGGCACACATGGGTGTAAAAATTTTGCAATGGAAAGAAAAGGGTATGGGATAAAATTATAAATGTAAGTACCAAAGAATTGACGAACATCAAACTTAACATTATAAATATCCTTAAGTCATGAAAACCCATCATAAGTCCCCAAGTTGTTCTCCAAGTCTGTAGAACTTAAATAAAAATATATCTATAAAGTCTGACAAAAAACGAGGTCCCCGCCTCATTCCTCGAGTTGGGTTGGTTCTTCCTACTCATAATCTTCCTAATCGCCTACATCTGCAACAAAGTAGTGAGACTATCATAGTGAAATTTCAAGAAATTTCAGTAAAGATCATTCTGATAGTTATAAAATAAGAGATGATTATAAAATATATTGGATAAAATAATACTCAAGAGACCCCGGGCAATGAGATCAACTTACCGAGGAAGGGAACCGAGCATCCAATACTCGTGTCTGGGAATGCAACACCCCGGATATATAGAAGTTAGAACTCTTTAAGGTCACTATGAGTTCTTAGTAATGGTCTTTGGTCTCACAAATGTACTTGCTACCTTCCAAGGGTTAATGAATGAGGTATTCGAGCATTTCCTAAGAAAATTTGTATTAGTTTTCTTTGATGATATTTTGGTATATAGCCAAGAATTTTCTGACCATTTGGTGCATTTAAGATCAGTTTTGGATATTTTAAGGCATCATAGTTTATATGCTAAGATATCAAAGTGTAAGTTAGGAGTGACTGAGATTGGTTTTTTGGGGCATATAATCTTTGGCAATGGAGTGAAGGCTAATCCAACTGAGATCTCTTCGATGGTGGAATGGCCTGTGCCTACTTCATTCAGGTCATTGAGGGGTTTCCTGGGGCTTACAATATATTATAAGATGTTTATTAGGCAATATGGGTCGATTGCAGCCCCATCAGTTGTGTTGTTAAAGAAAAACTATTTTGAATGGACTGAAGAAGCCAACAAGAATTTTCTACAGTTGAAGCATGCTAGGACTCACCCTCTTGTTCTGAGGCTACTTGACTTTTCCTATGATTTTACTATTGAGTGTGATGCTTATGGTGTAAGGTTGGGGGCTCTTTTAATGTAGGACGGTCAGTCCATTGCCTCTTTCAATAAGGATCTTAAGGGGACAACTTTACTTCTGCCTACACATGAGAAAGAACTATTGGATTTAGTTTTTGCAATCAACAAGTGGAGGCCATATCTGTTGGGGAAGACTTTTAGAGTTAAAACAAACCAGCAAGCTCTTAAGTATCTGTTGGAGCAAAAAGTGGAAATGGAAGCACAACATAAATGAATTTGGGATATGATTTCATAATTAAATAAAAGAGAGAGAATGAGAACAAGGTAGCAGATGCCTTGTTAAGGAAGGTGAAAGAAGAAACTACTACAGTAGTCTTAATTTCTTTTCCTACACTTCTTTGGATAGAAGAATTTAAGCAAAGCTACTTGTTGTGCCAGAAAATGCATGCGATTTGTCCCCAACTCTAGCAGGATGGAGAAGGTCCTCTACATTATTCAATGCAGTAAGGTTTATTAGTTAGAAATGGAAAGTTAGTGGTTGTTCCCTCGTCACCCTTTAAGGGTAAAATATTATAGTATATCCATCATAATTCACAGGCAGGGCATGTGGGTTATCACAAGACCTTGCAAAGAGCTAAGATGGACTTTTCTTGGAAGGGAATGCTCAAAAACATTAAAAAGCTTGTTAAGGAGTGTGACATATGCCAAGTTACTAAATATAAAGCTCTCCATCCAGCAGGATTACTTAAACCATTGCCAATTCCTAAGTCCCATGGTTGGATATATCAATGGATTTCTTTAGGGGCTTCCCCTTTCACATGGATTGAGTGTAGTTTTTTCAGATGTGGATCGACTCACAAAGTTTGCCCATTTCTTTTCACGCTCTTGAATTTATACCGCTAGTAATGTGGCTCATGTATTTTTAGCTGGCGTGTTCACACTCCATGGTATGCCAAAATCAATTGTCTTGGATAGAGACCCAGTGTTTACAAGTCCTTTTTGGAGAAAGCAATTTCAATTGCAGGAAACTTCATTAGCCTTCAGTTCAACCTATCACCCTCAAACCAATGGGCAAACTGAGGCGCTAAACAAGTATTTGGAAGGATACTTGAGATGTTACATTGGTAATAAGTCAAAGGAATGAAGCGTGTGGATCCCCATGACAGAATATGTTAAAACAGTACAACTCCTTCTTCCATTGGAGTTTCTCCTTTTGAAGCTTTGTACGGATATCATCCTCTCAAGCTAATCACTTATATTCATGGAAACTGTTAATGTTGTAGTAGAATAGTAGTTAAGATCAAGGGAGGAACTTTTGACACTCTTGAAATTACAAAAGACTCAACAAAGAATGAAGTTTTTTGCTAATAGAAAGAGAACCAGGAAGAACTTTGAGGTTGGTGAATGGATATTTCTAAGGTTGCAACCTTACAGATAGAAAACAGTAGCAATGTGCCATAACTTGAAATTAGGTCCAAGGTATTATGAGCCCTTTTAGATGACAGCAAATTATCAATTGAATTTACCCATAACTTCCAAGATCCACCCTATTTTTCACATTTCTTTTTTTTTTTTTTTTTTAAAAAAAATCGGGACAAATTACTCCTCTGCCTACACTACCACCAACTGATCACGAAGGGAACATTTAGCTTGAACCTGAAGTTACACTTGAAAGGCGTATGAAGAAGGTGGGAAATCATGTTGTCACAGAAGTTCTCGTTACGTGGCTCGATGCACCCTTGGATGACAACCCTTGGAAATCCCTATGGAAGTTGTGCAACCTTTATCCACACCTTGTTGACAAGGTTCTTTGAAGTCAGGGAAAGCTTGTCAATAGCCTTGTGGTCAAGGCTCTTAAAGGAGGACAAAATGTCAAAGGAGGTAGGTTGACTCCTTTAACACAACTGTCTATCTAATTAATAGCCTGCCAAATGCTATTCTTAAGCACAAATCACCATATGAAATGCTTTTACATAAAATACCATATTACTCACTTCTCAGGACGTTTGGGTGTGCTTGCTATCCCTTACTTTGACCTTACAAAAATTATAAACTCCAATTCCGATTTAAAAAATGTATCTTTCTTGGCTATAGTTCTAATCACAGAGGCTATTGTTGTTTAGATCCTCCCACCCATAAGGTTTATCCAGTTGTAATGTAGTCTTGATGAAACACAATTTTCTTGTTTGAAGTCTACTTTGTAGGGCTCATCTGTTCAAGAATCTACACCAACAAGATCTGCACTTCCTGCACCAAATATGTTTGTTGAGGTACCAACTCTTAATCCTCTTTTGAATTCATCTTCCTCACATATTTCCCCTGTTGCAATTCCTATTAACCCCATAGTCTCTGAATCTGCTCATGAAACTAGTTCACCTGCCTCTGTTTTTCCTGAGCCTTCCTCCTCTCTTGTGACATCATCTTTGATTCCCTCTAACCATCCTATGCTTACAAGATCTCATACTGGTCATTCTAGACCAAAAAATTTTTCTGATTACCACATGTACAACACTCATTATCCCTTGTGTAGTTTACAAACCATTGTTATTCCCACTGCTCTTTCTTCATTTCATCAGGTATTAAGCAACCTAAATGGCAAAAGGCTACGGTAGAAGAGTTCCAAGCACTTCAGGAAAACAAAACATGGACACTTTGTACAAAACCCTCTAATCGGATTGTAATGAAGAACAAGTGGGTATACAAAGTAAAAGAACACTCAGACAGCTCCGAATAAAATGTGGGAAGAAGTATCAGAAATAAGAGAAGGAAGAATAAGAGTTAAATGGTGCGTAACAGGCTAATGAAACTGGACGTATCAATAGAATAAGTAGTGTGTTTAGAAGTTTGTTTTAGCAGATTTAAAATTGTGCGTTAAACTCTTGTAAAATGATAGTAATAGACTGATTGTTTATAAGAGGGAAGCTGTGTACCAGAAAGGCATTCAAATTGTAAGGGACAATTGTGGAGCTGGGATTTCATCCAAAAATTCATTTTACAAAATAAAGATTGTCGTTCTTGATTCTTGAATTCTTTCTTTTCTCTTCTTTTCGTTCTTTACTTGTGTGTTAGAAGGAAGTCCGTAACAACCATGTTTTTCACATTGTTGTTGCCTCCTGTGTTTATCAAATCTCATTTAAGCAAGAATCTTTTGCTTTGAACCTATGGTTCTTAATGAAAAACCCTTTGCACGACTATTAGAACAATTGGTTGTAATTTTGGTTGATATTTATATCTCGATTCATTTTTCAATTCTTGTGTCTTTTTAACTTGTATTAGTATAAATTAGCATATACTCAACCAAGTTTTCATAAACATTTTGGAGAAAGTGGCCATCTATGTCCCAATTGTAAAATAAATGATATGATTTGAAATGGCTGCACGCAAATAAGTGGCCTGCTTGTTGTATATTTATAACCAAGATAATACATATATGTTACAATTGAATATATGTGATAATGAAGAATTTGATTTACATAATTCCTATCTAATCTGAAAACACAAAGAGGAGAAAAGATAAAGATAAGAACGTGATCATCCCAACATATTTGAATGTGAAGGTAGTGGCGGTGTTTGAGAAGGACTGTTGTTTATGGTGTTTGTTGATGTGGATAAGGACAACGGGTCATTTACTCTAACATCCCCTACAAACTGATGGGGAGTGAATGAACCACTAGTTTGTCTCTAAGAATTAAAAATCAATATTTTGTAAAATCGTTGGTGAAGATATCTGCAATCTCAGCTTGAGTGAAAATGAAGTGAAGACTGATATCTTTGTTTAAGACCTTCTCTCTAATGAAGTGGTAATCTACTTCAATATTTTTTGTTCTTGCATGAAAAATGGGATTGGCAGCCAATGACAATGCCCCAAGGTTGTCATACTAGAGAACTAGTGCTATCAAAAAAAAAATATGGAGGTCTTGAATAAGCATTCTTAGCCAATAAAGCTCTGTAGTCACCATTTCCATTGATCCATATTCTGATTCAGTGCTCGGTTTTGAAACCACGGGTTGTCTCTTTGCACTCCAAGAAATTAAACAAGAGCTAAGAAATACTGCATACCCAGTTGTGAATCTACGATCATCCACTAATCCTACCCAATCAAAGTCACTAAATGCATTGAGAGAGAGAGGACCTTTGCCAAGAAATAAACTGTGATGAATTAAGCCCTTGAGATATCTATGAACACACTTGGCAGTTGAGAAATGTTATGTTGTAGGTGAATGCAAGTATTGACATAGTTGGTTGTCTGGAAAAGAAATTTCTAGTCTAGTAAGAGTACAGTACTGAAGGGCTCCAATCAGTTTTCTATAAGTGGTAACATCATCGATAGGATCCCCTAAGAACCATGAGAGTTTAGATCCTGAAACCATTGGAGTAGTGCATGGCTTGGCACCAGCCATTTGAAATTGATGTAATAAATCAACTATGTACTTGGACTAGGACAAATAAAGACCAGTAGAATCACGATGAACCTTTAAGCCAAGAAAGTAGTGCAAGGAACCCAAATCATTAACAGCAAACTCTGGTTGTAGAGAACTAATGAGGCTCATAATAAGATTCAAATCAATACCTATTATAATGATATCATTTACATAAATTAGTAGAAAGATATGTACTAAGTGAAGATAAAAAAACAAACAAACAATAGTCAACATGACATTCTGTGAAGCCAATATTCTGCAAAGTCTGTGCAAACTTGTGAAACCAAGCTCCAATGGCCTGTTTAAGATCATAGAGGGCTTTGTGAAGTCGACAAACATGATATTGGAAGTTGAGGGTTAACAAATCCAATAAGTTGTTCCATGTACACTTCTTCAGTTAGAGTGCCATGAAGAAAGGCATTAGAGATATTAAGCTATCAGAGGAGCCAGTCATAGTGAACAACAATACTAAGAATCATGCAAATGGTGGATGGCTTAATAACTGGGCTGAAGGTGTCTATGTAATCTAAGCCATCTTGTTGCTGAGAAATGAGAGTATATGAGTAAAGAGAGGCCTGTTTCAACCAAATGTCTATGTTTCCTCTCAGTAACACCATTTTTTTAAGAGGTATAAGGATATGATATATGATGAAGAATACCATTGTGTTGGAGAAAATCCTTAAATTGATTGGAGGTGAATTCACCACCATCGTGAATTTGTAGGGCTTTAATGGATCTATCAAACCGTTGTTTAGCTAAACATTTGAATTGTACGAAATACTTAAAGACATTAGATTTGGCATACAGGGGATATATCCAGTTAATCTAGAAAAATCATCAATAAATATAACATAGAATTTATAGTCACTTAATGACTGAATTGGAGAACACCAAACATCTAAATGTATTATTTTACGAGGAAATGTAGACATCCGTGAAGAACTAGAGAAAGGAAGAGTCTTGCTTTTGGCTAATTGGCAAGACTCACATACAGAAGATTTATTGATACCACTAGACATGGAGATAAGACACCTAGACTTTAATATTTGTAAGATAGCAGCAGCTGGATGACCAAGTCGATGGTGCCAAATGGAAGAATTAGCATAGACTCCAAGGAAGGCACATAAGCTCTAGTTTTATTGGCAGAAGTTGGAAACTTGATGGGTAAAGATCATTTTTACTAGGCCCTTGTAAAAGAATCAGTCCCGTGAGATTGTCCTTCACCACAAAAAACTTGGATGTGAGTGCAAACCAACAATCATTATCCTTTCAAAAACGTTGAATGGGTAACAAATTAGCAACAGCTTTAAGGCAATGTAAGATATTAATTAAATGAAATTTTGAATGACAAATAATTGAGAAACCAGTGGATGTGATATACAAACCAAAGTGATTCCCAACTTCGACTTCTTCACCTCCATTATAAGGTTCAGTGATGGTAAGGTTGTTGAGGACGGCAGTGATGTGTGCATTAGCACCACTGTCTGCAAACTAGATTTGTTCTTCTCCTTAACCAGATTGTTTAGCAGCCATGGCAGCAAGCTCTGATGGAGGGTGGCGTCTTTGATATGAGAAGTTCATGCGATTAAAACAATCCAAAATTTGGTGTCCACTTTTGCCACAAATTTGACAAGGAGCATGGTTGAAAGAATGTATTATCTGAGTTTTTGTCGCTGAAGCTGCAATGGTGTTTGTAGGTTGGCTGGTTTGTTGTGAGTGTTGCTGTTTTGGATGCCCATTGTGGTGTTGGGGCTTGTAAGGTTCATTTTTATTTTTGTGAGAATAGAGTGCAAAGGAACCTGCATATTGAGTACTTCCAACATTATGGTTAGAAACTAACATTTCATAATTCAATAGCTCAGATTGAGACTCATCAAATGTAAGAGATGATGTTCGGGTGGAAAAGGAATAAGAAGAGACAAATGCATGATAGGAGGTGTTCAAACCACTGATGATGTAGGTGATCAAATCGTTATCATCAACAGGCTTTCCAACAATAGCCAGTTGATCAGCCAAGAGGTTAATACTTTGTAAAAATTCACCACACATCTTGAAACCTTACTGAAGGGATTGAAGTTGGAGTTTCAAGTTGGCAATCCGAGATCGTGATTGAGAAGCAAAGCGGGAGGCAAGAAAGTTCCACCCCTGCTGTGAAGAATAAAGGCCATATACCAAGGTCAAAACATTTTCTGAGAGAGTAGCATTCAATCAGCTTAACAAGAACTGGTCCTTTTTACACCAAAGGGTAAATGTAGGGTTGATCATGTCACTGAGCTTCCCTGTGGAGTCACTGATAAATTGGGGAGGACAAGCCTCAATGCCATCAATGATACCCATGAGATCGTAGCTATGTAGGACAGGTTGGAATTGAGACACCCAAAGTAGATAGTTTGAGTTGTCTAGTTTGACTGAGATGAGAAAAGCAAGATTGGGAGCATTGAATTGAACAGTGAGAGCAGTAGAAGTGGGAGTGGTCATTGTAGGATCTATAGAAGCAATTAAGCGTAAAAGCTTTGGTACCACGTAAGATAAGTGATATGATTTGAAATGGATGCACGCAAATACGTGGCCTACCTGTTGTATATTTATAATCAAGATACATACATATATGTTACAATTGAATATAAATGATAAAGAAGAATGTGATTTACATAAATCCTATCTAATCTGAAAAGACAGAGAAGATAAGACAAAGATAAGAACGTGATCATCCCAGCATATTTGAATGTGAAGGTAGTGTTGGTGTTTGAGACGGACTCTCTTGTTAGGGTAAGTCTGTTGCTACTACCCCTGAGCAAGACAAATTCAGAAGATAAAATAGTATGGGGGCCATCCAAGAAGGGACTCTTTTCTATAAAAAGTGTCTACTACCTGGAGGTTGAAAGAAAAAGAGCCATCAAAGGAGAAACTTCAAGAAGAGAAGAAGCAGATACTAGATGGAAGGGTATATGGGAGCTGAATATACCAAAAAAGGTAAAGTTATTTCTATGGAAGTAGGGTTGTAAATGAACCAGTCTACTCGATAGCCCGCTCGGTACTCGCTCTGTTAAACTCGAATCGAACTCGACTCGCAAAAAAAAAAAAGCTCGTTCTTGAAAGCAGATACCCGCTCGATTAGTAAATGACACATACCCGACAAAACTCGACTCGACTCGGTTAAGGCTCGTTAAGACTCGCTCGTTTATGCTCGAATCGACTCGTTAGCTCGACTCGATTAAAACTCATTCATATATTGATAAATATATACATATATCTATGTATATATACATATATATGTATTAGCTAATAATATAAGCATACCACTTTTATAATTAAATATATAATATGTAATCTAATTACTTATGTCTATATAATAATTAGGTATATTTTATAATTTGTATAATAATTAGTCAATAAAATTTAATAATATTATATACTAGTATGTGAAAACCATATATGAAATAGATATATGCTATCATATTAAGTGTATATATTAATAATATATGTAGGCTAATATATTGTTATTTTGAATAAATATCAATTAGTTAGATGTTTTAATTATTTATAAATTTTTTAAGATTTTATAATTCAATAAAGGTATACTTGTTAGTTGTATAAATTCAATATTAGGTCTTTTATTTTATTTATTTATTTTATTAATTATTAAATCTTATTAAAAAAAAAAAAACAATTCGAGCTCGAGCTCGGCTCGACTCGAACTCGTTTGTGAGACGAGCTCGAGCTCGAGTTAAGAGTTTATCTTATCGAGTCGAGCTCGAACAGAGAACAAAAAAAAAATCTCAATCTCGGGCTCGAGCTCGAGCTCGAGTATTTTGAGTCCAGCCGAGCTCGGCAAGCCAAAACTCGGCTCGGCTCGGCTCGATTACAGCCCTATATGGAAGGCAGGGAATGACTTCCTACCTACAAGGAAGAAGTTATACTCAAAAACACTGGTGGATAGTGATCTCTGCCCAATTTGTAGAAAGGAGGTCGAGGATATTATGCATGTTCTATGGAAGTGTACTACAACCAACGATGTGTGGCTCGAGTCAATGATTAAAATTCAAAAATGGGGTACTGAAGAAGAAGAGGATTTACTGAATCTTTGGGGGAAAATGAAGTTGAAGCTGTCAAAAGCTGAACTAGAAAAAACAGCAACAGTGATGAGGGGTTTGTGGTTGAGAAGAAACCAACTCCTCTTTGAAAATGGTTTTAAAAAGCTGGGCAAGTCTTATGTATTGCTAGGGATGAGGTTAAAGAGTTTCAAATAGCTCAAGGCTTAATTTGCAGGAACCAAACCAGTGCAATAGCTGTGAGGCAGGTGAGGCAAGTTATTTGGAAGAAACCGAGCGATAATTATGTGAAAGCCAATTGGAATGTAGCACTTGATCTAAGGAAGAGAAGGATGGGAATAGGAATTGTTATAAGGGGTGAGAAGGGGGATGTATTAGCAACTGTCTGTGGTCAAAGAGGGCATGTACAACAACTAGCAACAGCAGAGAGTGTAGCCTTGCAGAGAGCTATGGAAATTGCAGTGACCTTAACTTCTGCAAGGTTGTTTTCGAAGGTGATGCTCAAATCATTGTTAAGGCCATTAATGAAGATAATGAAGAATTCCTAGATTATGGGATAGTGATAGAAGATGCTTAAGAATAGGCTAGATTGGAAAGTTCAATTTGTGCATAGAAACTCTAATGAGGTAGCTCATACACTTGCAAAACAGGCTCTACTGTTAGATACATAACAGATATGGATAGAAGATTTTCCTGATTGTATCAGGCATACTATAGAAAGAGATTTGAGTTGTAATGACAACAATTATTATCAATGAAATACATGATGATACGTATTTTTATTCAAATAAAAAAAAGTCTGTTGCTGCTGAAGTGTTTGTTGATGTGGATCAGACAGTGGGTCGTTTACTCCAACACCAACCATATTCCAGGTCCATTCCCGAGTCAAATAGAGTTGATCACATTTTCGCACCTAGGAGCAAATAAAGTTTACAACAATATTTAACTTTTTAGTTTTATAGGAGCTGTTTTGGTGTTTATGTGTTACAAAATTCGAGATAAGGGGTAAAAATATTTAGATTGAGATTAAAGAAATTTTAAAAAATTTCAATAAACATGAGATAACGAGGCCACATCTGCTTCCTCTCATGGTAGTAGCCAAAATCTGACTCGGGAAATTATAGTGATACCTAGTCCTGGTCTCACTTCCGATGCCTGTACTTGTATGAGACTATAGCCGGACACTACTTGCCACTGCATTTCTTCAGGCCCCCAGAAAGCCCGGAAGGAAGAGGCGAGGGGTTTAGTGTTTGAGTGGGCTTACCTCGTAGTGTTAATTCTCACAAGATTCACAAAGATTTACCTCGATTAGTTACACAGATGAGATAAGATGGACAACAAAATTAGCCTCGAATCTAGATTATGGTATTCAGAGCATACAAAATCAATGATCCATCTGAAGGCCCAGAAACAGTGCAGTTCAGGGAAATTTTCTATAACTCATCAAAACATGGAAACTTTTTTCTGTAAATTCTTGAAGCAATAGAGTCCACGCTTGCACAGCATGTCCCTGAAACAGATGTAGGCGGTTTTGCATTTAAAAACTAATGACAAAGAAATAAAAATAAAATAAATAAGTGCAGCAATGAGGTAAAAAGTTAAAGCTCATATTCATTCTGATAACAAGAAGTATGTACCTCAGGACCTGTGCAGCTAAACAAAACAAAAGATTTCCAACAAATTTTCTTACACCATGCAAAACACCCTTGGGGTGATGAGGAAGGAAGTGATAGCACAGAATAATTTTGAAGAACCATTTATATTTTTTTTATCATTAAACAAGTTTTATTGATAGAAATAAGCATGCCCAAGTACACGGGACATATACAAGAGCCACACTAGTCATGATTGTCTAGAGATACAAGAAAGTATTGGAGATTCAAACCAATTGAAGACCCAATTACATGACAATAGGTTAAGAGTTATACCCCACCTTTTGTTGGTCGACAACACAAAACATTCAAAAATCAAAATTGACGTCTTTGCCTAGCTTCTGCTGCACTGACTCGTAGGGCTCTGCCATTCAAGTCCTACACCAACAAATTTTAAACAGCAAAATAGTAAATATAGGTAGAAACAAGATGTAAACAGTTTATTGTGAAAGCACCAAACTCAATCAGATCGGACACTTAAGATGATTCATTTACCATCATACAATTACCATGCCTTAAAATATAAAAAATATCTGTCAACAGTGGCTTAAAATTAGGAGCAGTACAGCTCCAAGGAAAGAGTTATACTCTAGATGCTGTGAGAATGCAAACTAGTCAAATAATTAAATATATAAATAGATATACATATATATACACAATATGTAAAAATATTACTTTCAAGATTCAATGTATAAATATAGAGCAAATAGCCAAGACAGGGTATCTATAAAAAAAATAAAAACACATTAGCATACATAGATTAATATGCCAATCAACATTAGTGGCTATCTATATTGATGCAGCAAGTGTTCTCATAAACTTGACTCGCACAAAAGTGTCAGCCTGAGAGTAACTGACTATACATTAGATGAAATGACTTTTTTATACAAGTACTAGATGAAAGAACTTAAATCATAAAAAACTTTTGACTTACAAGTATATTACTTGAATTGAATGATCTTCCAATCTAACTTGTAGACAGACATGGGGTGAGAATGATATTCAGAAAATATCTTTACCAGACATTTTTTGTTTACAAGTGAACATCAATTAATGTGTGTCCGATATAACCAACAAATGGATATAATAGACCCCCAGCAAGATGGATAATTAATTATATTAAAGCTTATTATCAATCAATTATTTCGATGAGACTTCTAGATGTATCTTGTGATTCATTAATGGTCAAAAAACATACACTAACATCCCATAATACGGCATCACCAATGAATAAAGATGATATACTTACAACACCGTTCAAGGATTCAATAGCATTGTTGGCACCTATCGCAGAGCTGTAGGTTACAAAACCAAATCCTCTTGATCTGCCACTCTCCCTATCATAAACCACCCTTGCTTCAACAACCTTTCCTTGCTCCCTAAACAAACTCTCAAGTGCCAAATCATCAACATCCCAAGCAAGGTTACCCACATAAACACGGTGGCCAGCACCAAAACCTGGCCCACCTCCATTGCTTCTAAAGGAGGAATCCTCCCTCCTAGGTGGAGGAGGCCCAGAATTCACCCTCAGTGCCCTTCCCTCGAGTTCCTGTCAAATATCACGAAGTTGTACCTCAGATGCAATAAACCCAGCGATCAAGAACAATAACTCATGATAAGTAAACTGAAATTGGATACCTTGCAATTACTACTATAAAAAAATCCGACAATGACATCCGAAGATTTGCACAAAATATATAAACTTTATTTTTTTCCACTTGAACCGAACTTGACCTTGTCTCTAAATTTAATTAAAAATCTCACCACCAATAAACATTTGGAGAAATTTTATTTTCAGTCTTGGGAGGGGGACACACTTGGGTGGGGGACTATGTATGCAATTCCATTGATGAATGGGGTAAAAGGGAAAAACAATCATTTTAAAAAGAATATTATTGTAATTTTAAATTTTTTTTAAAGATAACTATATGGGCTTAGGAATTTTGAGCTCAAACTCAGTTTAAAAAGTTAGCAATTGATATAAATAAATATTTTGAAGAAACAATGCAGTTCTTTTTCCTTTAATATAGTAAACCTAACTACTGCAATCCAACTTGTCAAAGTGGCAAGGCCACAAAGAACGCCTAATCAAACCAAGTACATAGAACATGATATACTTACATAGCCATTGAACTGTTGAGCAGCAGCGTCAACTTCCTCAACTGTAGACATGGTTACAAATCCAAATCCTCTGCTTCTTCCAGTCGTCTTGTCATAAATCACCTGTCAATCACAAAGAACTCATTACATCCAACCAGTCGGGTTTCTTAAAACAAGTACAAAACAATGTATGCACACAAAAAAATAAGTATTTTTGTAACCATATAGATGCATACAACAGGTAAAAATGGAGCTTGAGACTAAATAATACCTCGACCATTTCAACATTTCCAGCTCTTTCGAACAAGCCGGCGAGCTGAGCACTGTCAACACTGAAAGGAAGATTACCGACGAAGAGTTTGGGGTCAAGGGAAAAGCCGACCTCGTCGCCATCGCTCAAGACCTCCTCCTCTTGGTCGAACTCGGAAGAAATGGCAACATTCGGGACGAACAGGGAGGGCGGCGAAGAGTGAAGAAACGCGGAAACGGAAATGGGCTTGCAATAAAGGCTGAGAGGAGAAGGGGAGAGAGAGAACGGAGAGAGCGAAGTGGGTTTGGAATTGTAGGGGAATAGGGTTTTAGGGGCGAGAGATGGGAGGGCGACGGAAGACGCGGTGGCAGACATGGTTTCCCTTCTCTCGTGATAAGGTTCAAAGGAGGGCAGTGCCGCAGTGTATATATAGCAATCGGTGATAACCTAAAGAAAGGTGTACTTTATGGGAGAGTGAGCAATATCGGCCGTTTGGATTCGAATGATGAAAAAATCTATTCATAAATCTACGTATCACACATCATAATTTTTTTATTTTTTTTATTTATTTCTCTTATTAAATATATATTATATAGATTATGAATAAAAAAATATAAATATTTTAAGAAGATTAAAATAAAAAAAATTGAAAAAAAATGAAAAACAATTTGGTGTGTGGTGTGTTGGCTTATGAGTAGCAATGCTCTTCGGATGATAGTTGAGATGAGTTGAGATGAGTTGTGAATAATAGAATAAAATATTTTATGAATATTATTTTTTAATATTATTATAATTTTAAAATTTGAAAAAATTAATTGTTTATTATTTTTTGTATATGAGTTTGGGAAGATTTTTTTTGAGATTTAAAAATGTAAAATTATTTATTATATTTTAGTGTAAAAATTTGAGAATATTCTTTTAAGATTTAAAAAAATAAGATTTTTTTTTTTGTTTGGAAATTTGGAAAGATTCTTTTGAGATTTAAAAAAAAATTATTATATTTTATGTAGAAATTTAGAAAAGTTATAATGATGAAGATGAGATAAGTTGATGAGAATTTTGAAACCAAATTACCCTAAAACTCTTTTATTTTGATCGTTTATTTAAATTTTATTTTAAGATTTTTTTTACTTAATGATTGAAAAAATAATTTTTAATGTATTGATTTATTTTTTTTATTTTTTTAGAAATATTTAAATATATTAAAATATATATAAAAAATTTTAAAAAAAATAATTTTGTGTTAACGGACACACCTAGCAGTAAAAGCTAGCCGGCCAAACAAATGTTTTAAATTGTGTTCAGGTGATTATACGTTGAAGTATAGGGTGGTAATTTAAAACAAAGTTTTTTGATAAAGATATACGTTTTAGGATTGATAATTGGATATTTTTAAAATGAATATGGTTAAAAATATTTTTTAAAAATAGAGATATTGATGTCAATATATAATATTAAAAAAAATCACAAATTTTAGTTAAGACACAAAAGAAATAAATAAAGAGTCGAGAAGTTATTAAAAATAATGAGATTTTAAGAGAGAGAGAGAGAGAGAGAGAGGTGACATATTTAAAATTATAAAAATAAATAAATTATATAAATCCCTTTTAGATTTTAAAACTAAAAAAACGTCATCTAAATTTAAAATTTACAAAAATATCACCCAAACTCAAAAATAAATATAAAATCACCGTTAAAACAATCTAAAACAGAATGTAATCCAAAATTAGCCAGAGTGTATCAAAATTGGCCGGAACAAACTGGAATTTGGAACCAATGAAAATGTATAGTATACTGGATACCAGGTACTACACTGGAATGAAAAGTCCCGACTATTTCGACTTAAACGGAACGAATTCAAAACTACGCTTCCATATATATGCTGAAGATATTTGATGCTCAGTTTAGAGGATAAAGTCCGATTAAACTAAAGGGAGAAGGCGAGATTGCAGGACTAAATAAGAATATTCTAGTTTCTAATGACAAAAGAATAACAACATAAGATATTTATATGAAAAAAATTCATAATCCAATTAGAATGCGAAATAGAGAATTACAAACTAAATAAATAGGATTTGTTTTGATATTTAAAAATTATTTTATTTTGTTCAACTAAAAACCATAGCGTACCACAAAAAGGTGATAAGTTTGCAAGATTTTTGTAATTGTTTGCCAAGCCAACATTTCTTGGCTATAATGGAATGAGGATGGGGAGCTATAAGTAGGGCTAGCAATATATAATACGATTTGTGACACCTTCAGATTTCACTTGGGATTTAACGGACTCTCAGACATCGATGCAACACTTACATGCCCCTTTCATAACAGATAAAGATCCAATACAAATAACATGCATCTAACAATATGCAATACGATGTACCAAATAAGATATATCCCAAACATTCAAACATATTTCATAATCTTAAGATAACAAACATCCAAAAGTTACAATGTATATCCAAAAGGTCCGTAATATCATGAGTACTGGAAACAAAACTCCTTAAGTACATGCAAAGACTAATATAAGTACCGGACTAATACATCGAGTAGTTCGCACAACTCGGCCAAGGAAGCCAAAATACTATCGATAAAATGGAGCATTAAAGCAATGAGCTTTGTGTCGTTCCGTTCCCACCTAGTCGAACTCCTCCAATCGACCTTCTGTCATGTCTCCTGATCCTGGCACATGATCTACTATTCTAGGGGGAATGGTAGTTGGAACTACCAAATGAGATTTGATTACAAATCTCAGCCTCTCAGGTCTCCGTCTCTCATCTCCCTTTCGTCTCTCTCTCTCTCTCTCATGGGATAGTTGATGAAATCAACTTGATGTTTATTGTTTGGATCTTTATAGTTGATGTTTGTTGTTGAATCTGTATTATTGTTGAGTGTTGAGAAATTTGTTGAGTGTTAGAACTGATATTCACACCGATGAATCGACTGCAACCGGTCGAAACTACGCTGGCCGGTTTACTACTCTCCATTGACCGGTCACGGTCGATTGCTCCATCCCTTTTTCACATATTGGTCGGCGTCGATTTTGCTCAAAAACCGTGCCGAATAGGTCGATTTTCACTCCTATTTCAAATCTTAAAAGTATACATGTGAGATT
The DNA here is from genome assembly GCA_003123785.1 of Pterocarya stenoptera. Taxonomy (NCBI): domain Eukaryota; kingdom Viridiplantae; phylum Streptophyta; class Magnoliopsida; order Fagales; family Juglandaceae; genus Pterocarya; species Pterocarya stenoptera. Next base: position 20,499 of record QEOT01001812.1, read on the forward strand.
TCTTTCTGCTACTCAGGGTGTTGAATTCCCCAATGTGAGTATTGGATGCTCGGTTCCTTTTCTCAGTAAGTAGATCTTGTTGCCTGAATATTATTTTTCAAGCAAATTTTATTGTCATCTCTTATTTTATAATATTGGCATGGTTCTTACTTATTGAAATGTCTTTAAATCTCATCGTGGTAGTTCTAGTACGGTTTCACTCCTCATAAACGTAAACTTTGTTGCATATGTAGGCAATCAGGACGAGTTTAAGTAAGGACTATCCCATTTTTAGTCAGACTCTGTAGATATGTACATGTTTAAATTCTAGAGATTTGGGTAATAATTTATGGGATGTAATAGCTTAGTTAACTTGGAGACTCCTGATTGGTTTTCATGATTTATGGATATTTATGATGTTAAGTTTGGCGTTCTTAAATTCTCTGGTACTCACATTATTGCCATCATCCTATGAGATTGGTATCTTTTGGCTACACTTCTTTCCCTCCATGTTCATGAGAAAAGTATTAGTGAAATGGTTTGCAATCAGCTTATGTGAATAGTAGTGAAATTATTTGAGTTAAAATATTTTATTAGATTTTAGGAAAATAGAAAAATAGAGTTGAATAAAAATATTATAAAGTTAAAATTTATTTTTATTTAAAAGTTTAGAAAAATTGTATAGAGTTTTGTGTTTTGTTTGGGTATTTAAGAAATTTGTAATGATTAGATGAAAAAGTTGAAAATTAAAAATTAAAAAATATTTTATATTTAAATAATATTTTAAAAAATAATATTTAAAAATATCTGATAATATTTAAGAATAATTGTCTTCTCAAGCATGCAGACGCCATGAGAGGACCTACTTGATTCTCCTCATGGTAGTGTTTGGACCTGGATGCAAACGCGAGCCTTGGTATTATCCCCAACAGGGTCCAGTCTTGAGTCTTGACTGCTTGCATGGACTCCATTGATCTTCTCACGTCCATTTTTTAAGTCAGTCCATGGGATAAAAGGCAGGCAGAGTCTCGATATTTGACAATAAATATAATATCATGATTTTGCTAATATTTTTCTTTTTTATTCATTTTATTTATTAAAATTACTTATCAGTTATCATAGCAAATTTCAAAATGAGTAATAAATAAAACAAAGGATGACGATCCGGTTGGATATACCATTGCCTGAATGTTTTCAAAGTTCAAACGTCGGTGTAAATTACGTGTTTCACACCACCAATTGCTTGGATGATCTGCAACAGATCAAAAAGTGGCACTGGATGTCTAGAGGAGCTCTGATGTCTAAGTTAGAGATGCGTAATCTCAATATGAGTATAAAAAGTAAAGTGTATTATCTGTTAACTTTATGTGTTATTTATAGAGGTATTGAAGATATAGATAGACATTAGTTATCCCGTAATAAGTGGACGAGATAACCACATTGATCTATTGGAGTTATCATATCACATGGTTTGGCCCGTGAGTCACATGGGCTCTTGGATAATGAGTCCACCAATCTTGGGCCGATAGGTTGAACTTGTCCTCTAGTCATGAGCTTATTTCCAAGGTACCTAAATATCCCTTCCAATCTTTATGAATATGCATTTTTTTTAAAAAGAGTAAATTTTGAAACAGTTACGATAAGTAATAGGTCGTCCCAAATACCTTGTGATTAGCATCGATGTTTAGCAATGCATTTGACCATCATTGCTTAATACAAGGTAACAAGAACGCTTTGCACTTAACATTAGCCACGACCATTGTCATCGCAAAACATTATGTGTAGCGAAAATAACTCAATTGTATGGCTAAAAATAGTTGTTGTAGACTTGAAACACATTTGCATTTCTTACTTAATTAAGAATATAAAATCACCGCTTATACTAAAAGTTTAAACTGATAGAAATAGATAGATTTTATTATTTAATTTATATTTTAACACTCTCACTCATGTGTAGATCTAATACGTGAAATATTTAATTAAATATGATGAAATGTAGAGTCAGGATTCGAACTCAACAATACCTTTACTCCAATAGCATATGAAATAACCATTTGTCTCAAAAATTTAAAAGCTATGAAAAAAATTGATGAGTTCACAAAGAAAAACAATCCTACATTCTGGTAATCTAGATCATCTTCCAAAAAGCTCACATTTTTGTATTTTTTAAGAGCATTGACATTAGTTTTATTAAAATAATCTTTAAAATTTGATGAAAAGTACATATTTTTCATAAATTTAAAACCTCCATATCCATAACTCCACATTGAATTAGCAAGCTGTCTATAGCTTTTATTAGGAATAAAAAAAAAATGTTGACATTATCTGTAGCTTTCATTAGGAATAAAAAAAAAAATAACAAAGACTTCTCCCACATTTGCACATGTACATCTCCATAAAGTATGAGCAAGAGGCTAAGTCACAATGAACAGTAATCCTTCAAATTTGAAGGAACTCATCTATTTACTATAGTTCAAAATTTTCCACTCATCCTTTTAGCTAATCCAATGCAACTGTGTTTTGATAAAATTCATTATATTTTATATTTGACTAGACTTTTGATGAAGTAAATGTCAATACTCTTAGATTTCTAAATATCTTGATCTTTTAGATATTTAATTGTCCTCATGTATCTTTTTTGTACCCAATGAACTGTCTATGCTCAGATGATTTACTAGACATTAAGTGATGTCTTTTTCAAACAGTATAATATTGATCTTTTACAGTACAGAGATACACTTCTTAGTTCTTCCTAAGAAATTGACCACCACCAAACTTTGTTCTTTTATTTCATATAATAATATTCAGTTCACAGTAGGCTAATATAATAATAATCGTCTCATTAGAGTAAATTATTTAATAATCTTTAAATCAATCGTTATTTAAAAATAATAACAATTAAAAAATCTTAGATATTATCAAATAGAGAGATCATGTAACAATGAAATAATTACTTATATAGAACGTGACTGCGAGATTTTTGGCACAAAAAAGATTTGGATCAAGATTTGTTTTTTTTCTTATAATTTTTCATCTAAAATATTTTTTATAATTTTGAGAAAATTCAATATTACCTCACAATATTTAATATCATGATCCATATTATTTACTGATAGCATTTTTGTTTTGATATAACAGGGTGGACGGTTTCGAATCCAAATTTTTTATTTGGAGAGTCGGATCATATGACATCAAGTCATGAGGCTCTTAGCTAACATTTAATATATGAAAACCACATGCTATACCTATCTCTCTAAAAAGGTGTCCAGAAATACAATGGCATGATTTTGAATAGTGATTCATATATAGTAAAAAAAACCTTCTCCTATATACTTTTACTTTAGCAAAAGAGTGGTGCTACTCTATTCTGCCGCTTGAGTAGTACCGCTCAATTATTACCGCTAGTTTATCTTCATTTTTTTTAAAAAAAATTTTCATATTTTTTAATATATTTTAATATTTTTAAAAAGTAAAAAAATATATTAATATATTTAAAATTATTTTTTAATCATTAAATAATAAAAATTAAAAAAATAAATAAAATGGGAGGTAGTACACTTGAGCGGTAGATTTCGGACGGCAAAGTAGTATTTATCTTAGCAAAATGGTGATGATCGGACATAAAGATACGTGATAAGAGTTTTTTTTAATTTTTTTTATAAACAAAAATAAAAGCATCAATTTATTTCATTTGTAAAATCAAACGTTGTGGTATTCTAGTTTGGCTCTACAAGCGACTTTAGAATTGGGTAAAATTCAGTGTTTTACAAGTAACAACATCAAAGTCCCAGAAATGTATCAGAATCGCTCGTGTATAAATATATTTCACGTGTTTTATTTAAAAAAAGTGTGAAAATCGACATATCAAACGTTTGAAACAGAAATATGCTATACTTAGAAAAATATTTCATAAAAATTGTTAGAAAATACAGTGAAAAAATACTTTAAACTTAGTTTATAAAATTACTCTATAAATTTTTCCGAACTGACAAATCCTAAATGTTTTCTCTTAGTGGCAAAGTGTACTACGTAGTATAAAACTGAAGAAATACTTAACAAATTCATAATCTAAATATTTTATTAAGAGAGAACAAAAAGAGAGAGTTTTTGTATATTTCAAATTATCCAAAAAACTAATTGAGAGGATCTATATATAGCCCACCCTACATGGCTAGCCTTATAGGTCAGCCTTCAATTGCCATTTAAATGACAGTAGTGTTACACACAAGAGAGAAAGGGGTCAGCGCCACTTGAGCACCCATTCATTCAACAAAAATAAATTCACAAACTGATATGATTTCATATGATACGTTAGATCTATTTTATAATAAAAATAATTTTATAATTTAACGTATTATATAAAATCACATCAATTTATAAATTTATTTTTATAAAAATTTTTATGACTAAAACATTTATGTTTTTAAAATAGAGATGAACTTATAGGGTAAAGTTGGTGAAATTCATTTTTCACTCCCAACAGGAAATAGTGGCCACCTCCTCAATTTTATGTACATTATAATTGCAAATTGACTGGGCCTGTTTTGATAGGAAAGAACAAATTTTTTTTATTTTCTTGCTCCGTTGTCGTATTAAAGTTGTCTTACCTTATAATTAAACGTTGACCTAAATCTGTGGTGGATGCTGTGAAAAAGCAGTTTGCCGTGTGTCCAAAAGAGAGCAAAAAATCAAAATATATTTCGAGATGAAATGAGATGAAATGAAAAGTACATGAATATTAGTAAGATAGTATGTAAATAATAATAAAATAAAAGAAAAAAATTGAATAAAAATATTATAAAATTAAAATATTGTTAAACTATTATTTTTATTTTGTGATTTAAAAAAATTAAATTATTTTTTATATTTTATTTAAAAGTTTGAAAAAATTATAATGATTAAATGAAAAAGTGAAAAATTAAAAATTAAAAAATATTTTTATCTAAATAATTTCTGAATATTGAAATAAGATAAGATGACGATAGGTGAAACCAAATAGTACCTTACTTTTTGTATTTTTCCTTATCAAAGCATATAGTAATGATTAGATTAATCATGAAATTCAATACAAAACTTCTTTTTAGATTGAAGATATTTGGCTAAGAGAGTTATTGCAAGTTGTCTACGCCCTATTATAAGAATAATGATACACACATAAAATGTGTATTAAAACAAGGGTGTAAGCAGTCGAGATTGACCGAATGTATATATATATATTTAAATATTATATATATAATATATTATTTATGAGTTTTGTTACTCATTATTCATATATCACATATTTATTTAATAAAAAAAATAAAAAAATATGGTATGTAATGTGTGAAGATGATTAATAGAATTTTCTTATTTTATATAATAATTGTATAAGTTAATTATGTAATTTTTATTTAAGGGATCATTATTGATCATATATATATATAATAAAATGATTTAATATTTATTAATTATATATAAAATTTTAAAGAGATCATTTAATTTTAATTTTATTATTTTAATTAATTAATTATATTAATTTTTTTTATCAAAAAAGAAAAAATTATTTATAGATTTAATTATTGATCGATTAGACTGATAGCTAACGATCCGTGATGGACTGAAATTTTTGATCTGTAATTCCTCCGGGGCGAGCTGGACTGATTAGACCCCTAAGAGTATTAATAAAAAAAAAACGTTTGTATTACAGAGAGTTGACACCTTTCACCGAATATTTCTAATTTTTTAATTTCTAAATTATTGTTTTGGTTTTTTATATTTGATATTTTTAATTATTTTTTTCATTAACTATAAAATAACACGTAAACACGATGTATAATGCAAAATTGTATAGACGTGTACATTGCTGATTTCTATATATTGCATAAATCAAGAGATCTATTTAAAAACTGTGTAATAATTATGTCTATATCTTTAAAAAAAAAAATTATGTCTATATATATAAGTACTGTTACTGGAGGTGGCCTTAAGTCAAATGTTGTTATTAAGTCAAATGTTGTTATTATTATTATTTTATTCATATTTTTTTAATACTTTTTTAAAAAAAAATTAAAAATATATTATTAATAATCACTTTTTTGAACATTAAAAAAATATGATTATAGAAATTTTTTTTTCATCCGCTAATATTTATTATTTTAAACTTTATATTTTATGAAATATACCTCATATTTTATAAAAGAAATTATAAATATTAAATATAGAAATAAATAATAATTGATGCATATTCATCTCGTTAAAATAAGAGACAAAATCACGGTATCTCCTTTTAGAAACTCTAAAGGCAGTAAAAAAAACAAATTCCTTTGTGAGCTGTAAGCCTATAACCCGTACGTAAAGGAGAACAATTTCATATATTACGCAGATTGACATTGCATTTTGGTTCATTCAAAGCGCTGAGTTAGTGGGGAAGGAAGAAGATATGATGTAAGGTATGTCTGGATGTTGTAGCCGTACAACAATTGACAAGCCGGTCTCCATCTTTCTTTCGAGTTTCTCTGACAAATCACTTCTGACCTGCAAGTTGCAACCATTAACCAAAAGCTAAAAAGAGAGCAGTAGAAGATGAAGATGGAGATGAGATGAAGACGACGAAAGTACCTCTCACTCTCAGCACTATAAATGAAAAGTAGAGCAAAAGTTAACCGTCTTTTGGAGCTTTCTACCTTTTCGACACATTTGTTGAAACTTTTGCCTGCCTCTCTCTCTCTCTCTCTCTCTCTCCGAGATGGCCTTGAAAGCCCACCCATAATTTTTTTTTTTCTTTTCATTTCCTTTCGTTTCACTTTCTCCCATTGAGGATTGAGCTTCTCTCTCTCCCTCTATGTATCCACATATATATAAATAAGAAACTAAACCGTGGGGTCGTTAACGAGGGTCTGAGATCTACTTGTAGGACTGGAGATAGGGATTGGCATAGGAAGGAAAGGCCAGAGAACGTACAGGAGAAGAAGAAGAAGAAGGTATAACCATTTCCCAAAAGCCCTAACTGCACGGCCATCTTTGATTTTGATTGAGACCCAACTATCTATCTATTTATATATCATGTCTTTTTCTTCATGATCATCATCATCCACGGTATCTGGCAAGTTGGTTACTTGGACACTCTATTTTCTTCTTCCCACAGATCCATGGCGGGCGTTTCTAATTTTTTTTTTTTTATTTTATCCTAGGGCTTCGGGCTTTTGATTTTTTTTTTGCATGTTTTGAAAGTCTCTGCTTTTCATTCTGTTTTGGGCAGGGGGTGGCGTTGTTTATGTTTTAGAGTTGCTGTGCGAAGATCTGAGATGGGTTTTTGAGCTGGGTCTTTGCATTTTGTTGATGTTTATGGTTTGGAATTTGATGGGTTGCTTGTAGATTCTTGTTTGATGGGTATAATTATTGTTAAGCTGATTTTATATGCTTAGAAATCTTGTTGTGGTGGCTACAATTATTGTTGTTCCTGTTTTTGGTATTCTCATAGTATGCTTATATATAATTGAGTACGATATGTTATTACCAATGTAATTAGAACTCCAACAAAATCCGAACGTACAGGGAGCATTAGCTGTACCGTTGTATAGGCTCTTTTGATTTGCAATTTTCATTTTTGGATTTTACTTCAGTTGGGCCTTTTTGTCAGTGCATCGTTATGGAATGGAATCTTAAGTAGAGGGCTTACCCCACCCGCCTACTGATCAAAGAGGCTGAGAAAAAAGTTAAGCTTGACCCATAAATTTTTGAGCTTTAATTTACCAGAGTACAGAAGGAGAGACGCGTCTTGTTGGTAAACACAGTGAGTTAGTGGAAATATACGTTGAATAAGGTTCTTCTCTGTGATTTCTACATTTATATTATCCTACTGGGGCTTGATGAAATTTTAAGCTGCATATGCTTTCATGTTTTTTCCCGTGGTTTTTGACTTTGATTTGGTCATAATTTCAGTTGTATATTGTTCTAATATATCAAGTTGCTTCTTCAAATGGTGTTCGAAGTTTTATTACATTTCATTTTAATTTGAGCTCCTTTTTCTTATCTTTTGGGTGGCAACTGATTTGATTTATTGGATCAGATTAGATCTAAGCCAGGGGCATGAAGACAGGTGTTTCATTTACAGAGTTTGCCCTGTGGAAGTCAGTTGAGAATCGGTTTTATATACTCTGTAATGCAAGTATATGGTGGAATTTTTGCATGAATTGGATTAAGCTTCTAGTCCTATTCAGATGATGAATAGAAACTTTATTAGGTCTCAACACGATCTGGGTTGGTATTCAAGTAATTTTGTCGAAGGCATCTGTATCGAAAACTGTGGGTAGTGTTTGAAGTTCTTTTATCATAAAATTGCATGCAATTTGAAGCTATTTGGTCTGATTCAAGCAAGTTGCATTATAGGGCCTGGAAGACTCTCATTACTTATCTGGGTCATCTTTGGGTGCCATACCAGTTCATCCAAGTTTGTTGGATTAAACTTGTGCTTTAATGTGGTTAAGTATTGTTGACCCAATGTTTCAGTGACCGACTTGTGAAGGTTGCATATCCTCTCCTACAAATAATGTTGGCAGGCATGTGATTTATTATTTACACTCAATTGGGGGTCCTTCTGTTTTTCAGAAGTGTTGATTTGTATCATACTGGACTGGTACCTCTGAGAGTTCTGATTCTAACAATCTTCGGGGTAGTCTTAATATGGTACTTTCTGCTGTTGCACCTGTGCTTCTGATTTCAATTGTATATGTTGACCCTGGAAAGTGGGCAGCAGTTGCTGAAAGTGGTGCCCATTTTGGGTTTGAATTGGTAGCATGGATGCTTGTTTTCAATTTTGCTGCTATTTTATGTCAATACCTGTCAGCTCGGATTGGCTTGGTCACTGGACGAGATCTTGCTCAGGTATAACTTTATTTGCCTTTAGGGTTTTACTTGTGGTATGGAGTTATTGTTATATTTTTCTCCATTGTTGAGTATTGTTAGTTTTCTGGTTTGTTGTGTCAACCTTTACCCTTTATTTTATTTTTACTGTTTTGAAGTATGTCAACCTTCACCCTTTCACCCTCATAACAATGAAATGTATGGAATAAGAAAATAAATTAGCGAATTCTTTATGAATTTTTTTTGTCTTTTACATTGTAGTCTGGTTTGATTTGTTAATAATAATGTGAAGAAGGCAGAGTACTGATGGTTATAAAATTTCTATGCTCTGCCTGTAGGCCCATAGGTAGATTAATTGTTAGGTGTATATGCCTGCATGTCTGTCCTGAATGTGGTTTTCAGAACGTGGTTCCTCTGTAAATGCCTGCTGCAATCTTTGTTTTAAATTTTTTCTTCTCAGTTCTAGTTATTAGTTCATTATCCACATTAGCACTGATTCCTTTGCTTCCCCACTAGGTTACCAATGCACATAATCATAAACAAAAGCTCAAAGTTGATGACAACTCTCTCTCTCTCTCTCTCTCTCTATTTTTCTATTTGTGTGTGTGCATGCTGTCTTTGCACATGCATGTGCATGTGCACACGGTTGTAATTTTCTAATTTGTGTTCTTTCTGAATTATTATGCCAAAGATTTGCAGGGATGAGTATGATAAGTTCACATGTTTATTCTTAGGAGTCCAAATAGAGCTTTCTGTGATTGTGCTGGATCTTACCATGGTAATTTCTCATTCATCATCATGATACCTCTTACTTTTTTCAAAAAAGATTAATTTAGTGCCTGCTCTTTAGAATTATGACTGAACTGGGTAAGGAATTTAATCTTTGATTTTCAGTATTGATTACAAGCTTTGTTTTATCCCTAACATTTGATTACACTACTTTTGCTAGATCTTGGGCCTTGCACATGGACTTAATCTTCTTTTTGGGTGGGACCTATTCTCTTGTGTCTTTTTGACTGCTATCAATACTATTTTATTTCCACTTTTTGCCATCCTCCTGGTAAGTGCTTTCATGTGCATTCTTTTTGGAAAGTTTATCTTTTTCATTGTTATTTATATATTTTTTTAATTTAATGTTGCAGGAGAACAGCAAGGCCAAGTTCCTATGCATATGCATATCAGGCTTTATCTTCCTTTCTGTTGTTCTTGGAGTACTCATCAGTCAAACAGAAATTTCACTTTCCATGAATTGGATGCTAACAAAGTTATGTGGGGAGAATGCATTTGCACTGATGAGTCTTCTTGGGGCAAACATCATGCCTCATAACTTTTTTCTCCATTCTTCTATTGTACAGGTGTCTTTGCTTTCTATCCCTTTTATTTGTTTCAAGCTACACACATTTTCTTGTTTCCGAACCGTGTGACTCATTGTATTTAATGTGCATATGCATGTCTGCACCTTTTTATTTTTATTTTTCATTTCTTACAAGTATGTGAATGAATCTGGCATTCCATATCTACTTTAAATTTTACTGCCATTGTAGCTTTGAGGTAGAAATTTTACAATGTTTGGCTTTGTAAACTTCGTGTTGCAATAATGCATGTGCATGGGATACCTTGTTGCTCCGCTGGATCAACATTAAATATCGGATTTTGGCCTTTTGATATAAATTTTCACTTGTGTCTACAGTGGTAGTCTTGGAGTTAATGGCATGCATGTGTGTTTGCTTTAGTTTAATTTTTTTAAATAACCTGTAAAAAATTTGATCTTGTAATATTAGCATCGTGCGGATTGTGTGACCTCTGAGATAACTGCAGAAGAAGGCTTAATAGGTGTCTCTTTGTGATGAATCTGGAAATAATTTAGAGAATAGGAAAATACTTTAGATTATACCAATCATTCAACAACCTACATGATACCTGAGTTAAGAAGGTGAATAAGTTTTTTAAATGCAACCGTAGTCTGCGACCATTGGTTGGGGTACAGCTTTCCTAGGCATCGGCTACGCCTGGATTCCTTTTGCACTGTGTTTATGTTGGGTAAATAATTTAAAACAAAGATATATATGGAAGAAAGGGACACAACTATATGCTATCCGAGTTCAGATAGATTGTTCTAACATGTTCAACCTACATTATTAGGTGGTATAACGGTACATATAAATGGATTACTACGAGTTTTACATAGCATTATGTATGTGATGATCAATTGTGGTGAAAGGAGATTTAGACAATCAGCACTCGGTATAAAGCGTTGAGTTGTTGACTCCATTTGGTTGGTGAGTTGATAATATATGTAGGTCCTATTGCGTTGTTGCTAGAGCCCAAATACAATGAAATTATTTTGAAAACCTTAGATGGTTGGACAATAATACATGCTAAGAGATGCCCTATGTCCTGACAGCTGTGGTAGGAGTTCCCTGTATATTACAACTATGGTATTTGATCGGTATATATTCTGAATGATCTGCAGGTTGAGTCATAAATAGGTCTCTTTTAACTATCCTTGGCCATTGTAATGGTTTTTAGTCAGTAATGCTGGTATGCATTATTCTTACTTGCAGAAAGTTGGTTCATTGAATTTTGGTGTGACACAGGGATCATCTTTAGAATATCTAAGAATTTTGTGAATAGTAGTGAAATGGTTTGAGTTGTTTTGGGAAAGGAGAGAGAAAAAGTAGAATAAATATTATAAAGTTAAAAAATTGTTTGAATATAATTTTTGTTTCTAAATTTGAAAAAGTTGCATTGTTTTTTGTGTTTTATTTGGAAGTATGAGAAAGTTGTGTTGAATTTTGTGTTTGGATAATGATTAGGTAATAATTAGATGAAAAAGTTGAAGATTTGAAATTGAAAAGTATTTTGCGTTTGAGTGATTTTTGAGAAGGAAATTTTGAGAAGTTTTGAGAATATTTGAGAATATCTCATTACCCAAACAAGGCCTAAAATTCTTGTTGATCCTTCCGTGTCTACAAGACAGCAAGCTAGAATACGTCATTGTCCATGGTTTCTTCTTGTCAGCACTTGACTAATTTATGATTTACTGCACATATGTTGCATAACTGCTTTTCTGTACTGATCCATCTTGTTTTCTTGGTGGTTTACTTAAAATTTCCCTCTGCCCCTACCGTACCTACTTTCATCCTATTATTAAGAGTTATCGTATACTTTCAGGAAATCTTCGGGATTGAGGCAAGGGGACCCAACGTCCCCTATCTCTTTGTGTTGTCCTGTTTGAAGTACCTTAGAGGCAGAACATGTCTTGGTTTCACTCTTTTCCTTGAATTATTATACGTATGCATATAGACACACACACACACATTTGAAAACATAATTTGCTGATATTATTTGTAACAAGTTATTTTTAGCCATTTGTTCATGCTGAAATAGCATAAGCTAAACGATCTTCTGGTATGGCATGTTTCTCAGTCATAGTGCATTGATAACCCCTTTTGTCTTTCTCCCAAGTAACTTTCTTTGACTTATTTGTCATGGCATACAGAAAACTTACATTATAATCATAAAAGCATAATTCATAAAATGGGAGACCATAATGAATAATATATACTGTATGTAAACAGAAGTGATTTAACCTCCCAAGTTTTGCTTCCCCCCCCTAAGGGCAGGGGAAACTGTCTACAATGATGTTGATCAGAGGTGTGCTTTTCTGAGACTTTGCTATCTGTCATATTCTTGCAGCAGTCTCAGAGATCACCAAACATTTCCAAGGATGCCATGTGTCATAACCATTTTGTTGCCATCTTATGCGTCTTCAGTGGTATTTATCTGGTGAATTATGTGCTGATGATATCAGCAGCAAATGTCTTCTCCGGCCTTGTCTTGCTCACTTTTCAGGATTCAATGTCACTAATGGAGCAGGTTTGGTTTGTTCTTATAATGCTGACTGCCACTAAGATAGTGTTCAACATCTCAATAGATACTGATCGGATAAATTTCTTATCATTAATACAGGTGTTTAGGAGTCCTGTTGCTCCCTTTGCCTATTTATTGGTGCTGTTTTTCTCTAATCAAATCACATCATTAAACTGGGGTCAATGTGGACAAGTAGTTTTGCATGATTTCTTGAAGGTAGACATTCCTGGTTGGCTTCATTGTGCTACAATCAGAGTTATTTCTGTTGTTCCAGCCCTTTACTGTGTGTGGAGTTCAGGAGCTGAAGGTATGTATCAATTGCTTATAGTCACGCAGGTGATGGTAGCTCTACTGCTGCCATCTTCTGTGATCCCTCTTTTCCGTGTTGCTGCATCAAGACCAATAATGGGTATCTACAAAATCTCTCAGTTTGTGGAGTTTTTAGCCCTCATCACATTTCTTGGGATGTTAGTCTTGAAGATTATATTTATGGTAGAAATGATATTTGGGAATAGTGATTGGGTAGCTAATTTGAGGTGGAACATGGGGGGTGGTTTATCTTTCCCTTACCCAGTTCTTGTTGTCACTGCTTGTGCATCACTTGGTCTGACGCTTTGGTTATTAGCTACCCCATTAAAATCTGCAAGTGCTGGATTAGATTTTCAGCTGTACCGGGGTACACCCGAGGCTGTACCCGGTACATCCACAGAGAGAGAGGATACAGATTTAACTGGAACTGGATACCATGGAGAGGCTCCTGTTCAGAATCAAGAACCATTATCAGCACGAGGGAAGGATTTGAAGAGTCTTTCAGATATGCCAGTTGGCTTTGATGTTGATTTGCCTGAACATATTATGGAGCCTGATCAAGAGATCGACTTGACTACTGTTGAGGAAAATCGTTCTAAAGCTATACTTTCTAGCTCCCCCATATGTGGCCTGGATGGATCAGCAGCCACGGTAGAGTCAGTCCCATCAGTCCCACTTTCAACTGTTTCTAATGAGGTTTCTGATGTCAAATTTCTGGACAACAGAACTGTGCAAGCTAAATCAATGGAACCTCTTGAGAAGACTGGGGGAATTGAGGGAGAGCTACAAACTGAAAAAGATGATGATGAGGGAGATACCTGGGAGCCCGAAGAATCACCTAAAGGTCTGTCTGGAAGCACCCAATCTTTGATATCTGAGGGTCCAGGATCATTTAGAAGTCTCAGTGGGAAAGGTGACGAAGGTGGGAGTGGTACAGGAAGTCTTTCAAGATTAGCCGGATTGGGTCGTGCCGCAAGGCGTCAACTTGCTGCAGTTCTCGACGAGTTTTGGGGGCAGCTGTATGACTTCCATGGCCAAGCTACTCAAGAAGCAAAGTTAAAGAAACTGGATGTGGTTCTGGGAGTGGATTCTAAATCTGCTTCTTCATCCCTAAAAGTGGATACTACTGCAAAGGAGTTTTCTGGGGGCTTCCTGTCTGTAGGAGTTAAGGGATCTGATAATCTAATCAACTCAAGTTTATATGAGGCTCCCACGCGGCAAAATGTGCAAAGGAATTCAGAGTCATCGTATGGGGTTCAAAGGGGATCTTCATCATTGTGGTCCAACCCCGTGCAGTTGTTGGAATCATATGTGCAGAATCCAAGTCACAATGTCCTTGACTCTGGTGAGAGGCGCTATTCTAGTTTGCGCAAAGTACCATCTACTGAAAGCTGGGATTATCAGCCAGCTACAATACATGGTTATCAGATTGCTTCCTATCGAATGGCTAAAGAAAGAAACTCTGATCACTTGAAAAATCCAATGCAGTCAGCAGTCGTGAGTTCCCCCTCATTGGGTGTTACAGGCTACAGAGATTCAATTGCATTTGCGTTGGGGCAAAAGTTGCAAAATGGGTCTAGCTCTGGTCAGCCCACCGGTTACCAGAACCCTGCAATATGCAGAGAAAGTCCATTTCATACAGAGAGACCAGCTGATATTATGGCAAGTTCAGCCAACACGAAAAAGTACCATAGCTTGCCAGACATGTCTGGATTCTCTGTTCCACAGCGGGATTTATATGTGACTGATAAGAGTGCTCAATGGGACCATCCCATTGGATATGGATCCTCCGTCGGTAGAGCAGGTTATGAACCGTCTTTACATCCAACTCCAAACATGGGATCAAGGACTGGAGCTCCGTTGGCATTTGATGAACTCTCTCCATCAAAAAGTTACAGAGATGGTTTTTCCTCGCAGTTGAGCCCCACTATAGATACTGGATCCCTCTGGTCTAGACAGCCTTTTGAGAGGTTTGGTGTAGCTGACAAAAATCTTACTGTTGGGAGCAGAGGAGTTGGAAGTAGGCCAAGTTCAATAACTCAAGAAGCAACTTCTGTTGTGAATTCAGAGGCAAAGCTTCTTCAGGCTTTCAGACATTGCATTGTGAAGTTACTGAAATTGGAAGGATCTGATTGGTTGTTTAGTCAAAATGATGGGGCTGATGAGGATCTAATAGACCGTGTGGCTGCAAGGGAAAGGTTTTTGTATGAAGCTGAAACTAGAGAAATGAATCGGGTGGTTCACGGGGGTGACCCTCAGTGTTTGTCTTCTGAGAGGAAATTTGGTTCTGCAATGAGGAATGATGAGTTGAGTTTCAATAACTTTTTGATTTCCTCTGTTCCTCATTGTGGGGAGGGCTGTATTTGGAGACCAGATTTGATAGTAAGCTTTGGGGTGTGGTGCATCCATAGGATTCTTGACCTGTCACTCATGGAAAGCCGTCCAGAGCTGTGGGGGAAATATACTTATGTACTCAACCGTCTTCAGGTAAATATTTTTATGCTAGTTTATGGTGTGAGGATACGTTGAGAATTGCTTGTTTGTGGTAATCATGGTCTCTGCGGTAAGATCAATGTCTTGCTTGCCCATTGTTGATCAAGCAGAAACCAACTTTTTCATCCTTTATCTTTAGAGAAGAAGGTACTCTCTTGACGCAATTTGCATAAAAAAAATCTTGTTAAATCCATCTGTCCCGTGGTATTTTTGCACCTATTGTCTCTATGAATGAGTACATTCCCTGATGAATATCTTTGAATCTTTAGTTATACTTTTTGACAAAAAAAAAATCCTTTTAGCTTAGTGACCTTGACAGTGACTTCTTTTTATGAGTAGGGGATCATAGACGTGGCTTTTGTGAAACCGCGTTCTCCAATGTCCCCGTGCTTCTGCCTTCAGATCCCTGTGGCGTTCCTGCAGAAATCAAGCCCACTTGTTTCAAATGGAATGCTACCCCCAGCTTCAAAACCGGGCAGGGGGAAATGCACCACTGCAGGGATGGTCCTAGACATNCAATATGCAGAGAAAGTCCATTTCATACAGAGAGACCAGCTGATATTATGGCAAGTTCAGCCAACACGAAAAAGTACCATAGCTTGCCAGACATGTCTGGATTCTCTGTTCCACAGCGGGATTTATATGTGACTGATAAGAGTGCTCAATGGGACCATCCCATTGGATATGGATCCTCCGTCGGTAGAGCAGGTTATGAACCGTCTTTACATCCAACTCCAAACATGGGATCAAGGACTGGAGCTCCGTTGGCATTTGATGAACTCTCTCCATCAAAAAGTTACAGAGATGGTTTTTCCTCGCAGTTGAGCCCCACTATAGATACTGGATCCCTCTGGTCTAGACAGCCTTTTGAGAGGTTTGGTGTAGCTGACAAAAATCTTACTGTTGGGAGCAGAGGAGTTGGAAGTAGGCCAAGTTCAATAACTCAAGAAGCAACTTCTGTTGTGAATTCAGAGGCAAAGCTTCTTCAGGCTTTCAGACATTGCATTGTGAAGTTACTGAAATTGGAAGGATCTGATTGGTTGTTTAGTCAAAATGATGGGGCTGATGAGGATCTAATAGACCGTGTGGCTGCAAGGGAAAGGTTTTTGTATGAAGCTGAAACTAGAGAAATGAATCGGGTGGTTCACGGGGGTGACCCTCAGTGTTTGTCTTCTGAGAGGAAATTTGGTTCTGCAATGAGGAATGATGAGTTGAGTTTCAATAACTTTTTGATTTCCTCTGTTCCTCATTGTGGGGAGGGCTGTATTTGGAGACCAGATTTGATGGTAAGCTTTGGGGTGTGGTGCATCCATCGGATTCTTGACCTGTCACTCATGGAAAGCCGTCCAGAGCTGTGGGGGAAATATACTTATGTACTCAACCGTCTTCAGGTAAATATTTTTATGCTAGTTTATGGTGTGAGCATACGTTGAGAATTGCTTGTTTGTGGTAATCATGGTCTCTGCGGTAAGATCAATGTCTTGCTTGCCCATTGTTGATCAAGCAGAAACCAACTTTTTCATCCTTTATCTTTAGAGAAGAAGGTACTCTCTTGACGCAATTTGCATAAAAAAAATCTTGTTAAATCCATCTGTCCTGTGGTATTTTTGCACCTACTGTCTCTATGAATGAGTACATTCCCTGATGAATATCTTTGAATCTTTAGTTATACTTTTTGAAAAAAAAAAAAATCCTTTTAGCTTAGTGACCTTGACAGTGACTTCTTTTTATGAGTAGGGGATCATAGACGTGGCTTTTGTGAAACCACGTTCTCCAATGTCCCCGTGCTTCTGCCTTCAGATCCCCTTGGCGTTCCTGCAGAAATCAAGCCCACTTGTTTCAAATGGAATGCTACCCCCAGCTTCAAAACCGGGCAGGGGGAAATGCACCACTGCAGGGATGGTCCTAGACATGGTTAAGGATGTAGAGATTGCAATTTCTTGCCGAAAGGGCAGAACAGGCACTGCAGCTGGTGATGTGGCTTTCCCGAAGGGAAAAGAAAATCTGGCGTCTGTACTCAAACGCTACAAGCGAAGATTATCCAGCAAATCTGTTGGTGTTCATGAGGCTTCTGGGCCACGCAAGGTTCTGACTTCTGCTCCATACAGCTCATAGCTTGTTGCCATCGGTTTGCTTCTCTGGTGGTTCAGTGATTATAGGGCTGCTTGATTTTGGACAGCAGCTCATGCCTCATGGTCCGGATCATCTGACCTCAGTGGTTTGAGGACTCTCTCTCTCTCTCTCTCTCTCTCTCTCTTTCTGTGTATCAAAGTGTTGTTTCAAATTTTATTCCCATGTGTTGCATATAACATGGGATGAGAATTGGTGGATGTGTAATTGCAGAAGAATCAATCAAAAGGGTAA
Source organism: Pterocarya stenoptera (assembly GCA_003123785.1). Classification (NCBI taxonomy): domain Eukaryota; kingdom Viridiplantae; phylum Streptophyta; class Magnoliopsida; order Fagales; family Juglandaceae; genus Pterocarya; species Pterocarya stenoptera. Next base: position 38,358 of record QEOT01001812.1, read on the forward strand.
GAAGAAAGGCTGAAAAATGATAATTGCAGTTGTGGTGTTGGATAAATCGTTGCTTCTCTGATGAGTTGAAAGCCACTATAGCAACTAGCAAGATGCTTCTTACTATATATAGCTCATTTGCTGATTTTATTATTAATGCCTGTAGATTTTTGTTTTTTTTTTGTTTTTTTGAGGGGCTGGCCCAATGATATATTGGCTAACAAGCTCGAGTAGATTATTGCCGGTCCAACATTTTTACTTATCAAGCGAAAAATCTGCAAAATGTTTCAAGATATAAATCTAAGGGTAATGCTAGCGACCATTTTTATTATGGATCTACTATACATTAGTTACTATTTACTCCCACACTTATAACTTCTGTATCTTTTTTAATAATTTATTAGATGATTGTCTAGTTTGGACTCGGAGGGCTCGACTTCGAGCGGTTTTATGTATTTGGAAAGGGTAATGTTATACATTGTTTTGGTGTATGTAGTTTTCACTTCTATTTGAAAAAAAGTAGGTTCATTATTAAAAAAAAGAAAGTTTATATGAATTTCAAATTTATCTATTATTTTTAAGAGGAATACGAGGACCGTAGATTTAATTCCCTTTTAGGAAATGATAGTTTATATAAGAGCGGTGCTACTCTTCTGCTCAGTGTCATCTTACCGCTAGTTTAATTTTTTTTTCTTTAATTTTTTTATTATTTTAAAATATTTTTAAAAAAGAGAAAAAAATATAAATGTATTAATAGTCAATTCCTTAACTATTAAATAAAAAAATTAAAATATATAAGATGTCAAAATGAGGAGTAAATAGAGTGGATAAAATAATATTTTTTTTAATTAATACAATTAATGTGTTATTTTTCAAATTTTTGGATTTTCTTTTGAGAAAAGCTCGAAAATTGAATGGGTAATGAAAAGTATGTCATTCCAATTTGTGATGCCGAGTAGGATACGAGGGGTAATGTACTTTGTGCTCCGGATTGGAGAAGAGATAATTTTAAATGAAAGTTTGTTATTATTATTATAAAATTTAATTATATATTATATTTTATATAAAAATTTAATAAAACTATAATGATAAAATAAAATAAGAATTTAAACGTAATTGCCACACGAACTCGGCGCAAGAACTTTCAACGAGTATTATAACCTATTTTTATTCTTGTCTGTCTTGAAGCATCTTGCTACTCTCTCTCTCTCTCTCTCCGTTGTGGCCGTGATTCAATGATCATGGCTTCCAAGCTCATTCGACGCGTCCTCAGCAACCGGTCAAGCCAGATCCTCTCCTCCGCCATAACCCCACATGCTAATCCATCGTTTATGTCCAGGGCCTTCTCGTCCGTGCCCACGCCGATCCGAGCCACTCTCTTCCCTGGCGATGGTATCGGCCCGGAGATCGCCGAATCTGTCAAACAGGTCCCTCTCTCTCTCTCTCTTGACGAAGCCCAATCGATTCCATCAAAGTTGAAATAACATTTTAATAAATAATATACTTATGTACAAGGCACGATTTTGAACCTGAATTTAGCTGCTTTTAGAGGCAACTTTCTCATGAGGAATTTTTTCTTTGGAAAACGGAGATTTTGGTATTCTTTCACTTTCATTGCATTAGACATTTTGTAATATCTTTGACTTATATTCTGTTTCCTTTTTGTTTTTTGGTTTACTTGCTCATCCCTTCATGTCGTTAACTGTTTTGAGTCCGGTCTCGACCTAAGAGTTTGCAAGTATAAAGGTCCATTAGGACCAACTCGGATGTTTTTCTGTGATGTCAACCTTTTTGAGCATATGCACAAATTTAGTCCTTTGTGGACTGTTAAATAAATTGTCCTAACTCAAAGCCCTGTAGTAACGAAGGGAAGCTGTGGAAATTAATGTGTTTGGGTGCAAATTTTCATGGCGATTAGTATCTGTGGCTGGAGTAACATAGCCTGGGAGTGGGGGTTGAAGACACAAAAGTATCTCGTATTGCTAATGAGAATATGCCTTCCATGCTCATGAGTAATGAGTTTGCTGGGCATATGAAAGATCTTGAAAATGCCAATATTTTCTTTTAAATCTTTGTGTTTTGTTTTGGTTGGCTTCTTACGTGTGATATTCTTTCATTAGGCTTCTTTGTGCGGATTCATATGACCTTATATTTTTTCAAAATAAGAAAAATCAGGAAAGACATCTAAATTCATCATCATGAATAATTTAATTGCAAGGGATTTTCCAGTTATTGTATTTTATTGAGCGAGCCTTATCTCTTTTTAAAGTTTATACCTTTTCTTCTGTATTGCTTTATGTTCTGTAATTGACAGCATGGTCTGTATCTTTTTACTTATGAATTGCTACTTTATCCCAAAATTGTACATGATATATTAGATATGGAAATTTGGCGTTGATTGCTGTTTTAGCATGTACTAATTTGCTAAATCCATAAACAATCATAATGTCCGAGTCCCCATGATATTAACTTGCCAATATTTACTGATGCTGCCTTTATCACTATCTAATATAGCCATGTTCGCACTAATCTCATTATTCAAGCTAAGCAGGTATTTAAAGCAGCTGATGTTCCTATTGAATGGGAAGAACACTATGTTGGGGACCAGATAGATCCTAGAACCCAAAGTTTTCTTACATGGGAAAGTTTAGAATCTGTTCGACAAAATAGGGTAGGCTTGAAAGGGCCGATGGCCACTCCAATTGGAAAGGGTCATCGTTCTTTGAATCTTACTCTAAGGAAAGAACTTAATTTATATGCCAATGTTCGGCCTTGCTACAGTCTCCCTGGCTATAAAACACGATATGATGATGTAAATCTTATCACTATCCGTGAAAACACAGAAGGGGAGTACAGTGGACTTGAACATCAAGTAAGTCTATTTTTATACAGGCGGATAGGCAATATTGGATGTGCACGAATATGAACTTGTTCGCCTTTTTTATGCTCAGGTCGTCAGAGGTGTGGTTGAAAGCCTCAAGATCATTACTCGACAGGCCAGTTTGAGGGTGGCTGAATACGCTTTTTACTATGCGAAGACCCATGGAAGAGAGAGAGTGTCAGCAATACACAAAGCCAACATTATGCAGAAAACTGATGGTCTCTTTCTAAAGGTCTGTGCTAGTGGATGCATAGATTAGAGTATGGTTGTTTACCTTAGTAGCATCATGTTAACTTCAGTTGTCTTCACTTTCAGTGTTGTCGTGAGGTTGCGGAGAAGTACCCTGAAATTAAATATGAGGAAGTTGTCATTGACAATTGCTGTATGATGGTATAGATATGATTTCCTCTACAAGTGTTATTGAAATTTATGTGTGCAGCTCTATGCTAGTAAATAAAATCATTTTAAGACATGCTGTGAAACTGCATGTTCTTGAGATTTTTTTTATGCAAGGTTTTACACTTATATCTAGTTTTTCTATGTGCAGCTTGTGAAGAATCCAACGCTTTTTGATGTATTGGTGATGCCTAACCTATATGGTGACATTATCAGTGACCTTTGTGCTGGGTTGATTGGGGGTTTGGGCTTGACGCCAAGGTTTGTGCGTACCTATAGACATGTCCAATAATAAGCAACTAGATCATCTGACATCATGACTTGATTTGCAGCCTCAATATTGGTGAGGGAGGCATTGCCCTAGCTGAAGCTGTTCATGGTTCAGCACCTGATATTGCTGGAAAGGTTAGCCCTCAAAGTGAATGTATAAGTATGAACCTTGTATTTTCCTAGTTCCATGGCATGTAATCATGTATATCCATTTATATGCCTTTTTTTTATTTTATCTTTCCTGAACCTAAAGGGTTGGCATGAATAACTACATAATTTGCTATAGCTGATCCAAAGAAGGGACTTTCCCCCTTTAGGTTTAAGTCATCATGCTGTTTGAGTTGATCCCGTATTACCAACACCAACATGTTTAGTTTCGTGGGACTTTGATGCGCATATTATTCACCAACTTAAAGAAATAAGAGGAAAAAAACTCTATTATGCATGTGGCTATTATAAGCATTATTTGGTCAAGAAGAGATTGTAGAATCACTTTTGAAAAAAGGGGAAAAAAATGGTAGATTTGTAACACCTTCAAGATAATCAGACTTTCAGGATTTGTTTGGGACTACAGAACTTAAAAGGGGCTTCTAAGGGATTCAAAAAGTGGGGTTGGAATATTCTCTTTGATGCTTACCCTTTTTGATAGGTAATCTAGAAGTTTTATTCATAAGAAAAAAAGGGATGGCCCAAGTACACAGGATGTATACTGGAGAAATACCTAGCTAGAGTTTACAACTGAAAATAGAAAGTCAGAGACATTTAGCCCCTTAACCCCTGCCCATAAGAACAATGCCTTAAAAAAGAAAACTTTACTCTCATGCATTGTCCTCTTGTGATACTCGAATCTTCTATCATTTCTCTCCTACCAAATACACCAACACATACATGTAGGGGCCATCTTCTAAATAGTTGCCCCTTGGAATTGCCTTGGAGGCCTCACAACTTGCTAGAAAATCCAACAGCCTACAAGGCATGACCCATGATATTCGAATTCTTGCCAAAAAAAAAAAAAAAAAAAAAATCCCGTATGGTCTTGGCCACTTCACAATGTAGAAGCAAGTGATCTATTGATTCTCCATTCTTCTTGCACATACAACACCAATCTAACGCCATTACATGACATTTCCTTGTCTATAGTAAGAATCTTGCCTAAGGAGGCTGTCCAAACAAAAAAGCTGCTTTCAGGGGAGCTTTTGTCTTCCACATATTCTATGGAAAAGCGTTCATGCTGTGACTAGTTAGAATTGGTAGAATGATTTGATTGTGAATCTAACTTTCTTGGAGGGGCTCCAGCTGATCTTGTCTACGGTTTCCTCGGTCACTCTTATGGAATGCAATAAAGCAAAGAATTCGGTGATAACCTCCAATTCCCAATCCCATGCTACCCTGATGAAAACTACATTCCACTAAGGGGAGCCACTAGTGAAGACCAAAATATTAGATATTAAGGCATCCTTCGTTCAAAATTGGTAGGGAATGTGTCTTTGAGGCTTTGTTCACCGCATCATTTCTTGTGCCAAAATTTGACTCTAGAACCCTCACCTTCCTCAATACGTGCATGTGTTAGAAAAATCTCCCATCCTTTTCTATGTGTTTCCACAAACCCATCCAATATGGACTGCGTACCTCATTCAAACACCATCCTCCTCATGCTTCCCCTAACTTTGAATCTATAATTGTCTTGTATAGGGCCTCACTTTCTTGTCGATACTGCCACAACCTTGTACCCAAAAGAGTTTGGTTGAACTTCATCAAGTTATAGATCCCAAATCCACCCCCATATATTGGTGTGCGAACAAGTGACCAATTCACCAAATGAAATTTCAACTCGTCCCCCTTCCCACTCCACAAGAAATTCCGTTGCAGCTTCTTAATTCAATTGGCAACCTTTATAGGGAGGGGGAAAAAGGACAGGAAATAGGTGGGTAGGTTTGAAAAGGTACTTTTGATTATAGTAAGCTTGCCCCTTTAGACTAATATAACCTCTTCCAAGTAGCCTATCTAGGCTCACCTTTTTAATCACAACCTTCTAAATCCCCTCTTATTTTAAGGACGCACCATACAGCAGGCCAAGACATTTCATGGGTAGAGAAGATAACTTACATCCCAAGAGGAGGCGAACTAGATTCACTGCATTAGGGACAACCCTCACTGGCACCAATTTAGATTTTGAAAGGTTCACTCTCAAACCAGAGACAATTCAAAACAAAGAAGTGTCCTCAAAGATTGAATGGGCCCATGATTTGCTTCATAGAAGATAAGAGAATCATCGTCAAAGAGCAAATGAGAAATATCAATAGAGCTGTAATCGCCATTCCCCATCGAGAAGCCACAGAGAAAACCACCTTCTACAAGCCCTGAGATCAGATGCTGAGAGCTTTCATGACAGATAATGAAAAGTAGTGGAGAGAGTGGATCCCCTTGTCTCAAACCACGGGAGAACCATTCACCAAGATAGAAAAGCAAACTATAGAAATACAATACACTACCCATGCACATAATTCCTCCCCAAAACCACTTATTGCAAGTACATAAAGCAAGAAGTTTCAGTATGTTAAGCTTTCTCCATGTCTAGTTTTCAAAGCAACCCATGTTCAATAGATTTGAGTTGTCCGTCTAAACATTCATTTGCAATTAATATCGAATCAAGAATTTGTCTACCTTTGACGAATGCGTTTTGAGGCATTGAAATTAAATTCTCCATTACCGTACTCTTTGTTAGAACTTTAGATAGGATCTTGTGCACCCCATTCACAAAGCTAATGGAGTGGTCATCTCAAGCATCCACGACCCCATCTTTTTAGGAATGAGGGCTAAAAGGGTAGCGTTGAGACTGTTTTTCAAACCTTTTGTTTTTTTTTTTGATAAGTAAGAAGATATATTGCTCAAAGAATAGGCCTAGCCCAGTATATACAATAAGGAGTCCTAGCTAAGAGGACGTGGCAGAGACAAGAAAATCATGAAGGGCCATGCCATTAAAATCAATAGCAATAGCCCAAGTACAAAGAGTGCCATAAAATGATGTTAACAATTCCTCTGTCGATCTCTCATTGTCTTCAAAAGTCCGTGCATTACGTTCTTGCCACAAGCACCACATTATACACACTGGAATCATCCTCCAAACTGCTTTGACCTGATTCATTCCTCCAATGTTTGGCCAGCTGGCCAACGCTGCCACCACATTCTCCGGCATAACCCAGGCCAACTCAACTCTACTCAGTACCGCATACCATAAAGTCCTGGCAACCTCACAGTGCAATAGAAGATGATCTACCGACTCTCCCGCTCCCCTGCACATGCAGCACCAATCTACTATGGTAACGCCTTTCTTCCTCAAATTATCAGTAGTCAGTATCTTACCCATTGCTGCTGTCCATACAAAGAAAATAGCTTTGGGGGGCGCCTTATGCTTCCAAAGCCGTCTCCACGGAAATTGAAGATTAGCCACTTGGGAAAGAACCGTATAAAAAGAACGAACCGAGAACACATTATTCCGGGCGGGTAGCCACATCAAGCCATCTTGTTGATTGCTTGGCTTCACAGAATACAGAAGGCTATAAAAATCAACAAAATTGTCCATCTCCCAATCTTGTGCTGCCCTACTAAAGCTGATATCCCAGTGAACTTGTCCGCTCCCCATCCCCATGACATCCGCCACAGAGGCTTCTTTGGCACTCGCAATATGAAATAGTGAGGGAAAACGATCTTGAAGAGCATTATCACCGCACCATATATCCTTCCAAAATTTTATCCTGGAACCGTCTCCCACCTGATGACGAATGTGTCGAAGAAAAACCAGCCAACCTCTTCTAATATGTTTCCACAAGCCCAATCCATACGAACCTCTAACTTCTTTAGTGCTCCAACCTCCCCATAAATCACCATATTTGCACCCAATCACCTCTCTCCACAAGGCATTCGGTTCATTACTATATCTCCACAACCACTTGCCAAGTAATGCCCGATTGAAAGTCCTCACTTTTCTAATGCCCAAACCACCGTTGGATATGGGACGGCATACTGTCTCCCACTTAACCAGGTGAAATTTGAACTCCTCCCCCAAGCCTCCCCACAAAAAATCGCGTTGTAATTTTTCGATTCTATTTGCCACACTAGCTGGTATAGGAAATAATGATAGAAAGTATGTCGGTAGATTAGACAATGTACTCTTTATCAAAGTGAGCCTACCACCTTTCGACAAATACATTCTTTTCCAGCTGGCTAATCTCTTTTCAATCTTCTCAATCACTGGCTCCCATAAAGAGATTGACCGTGCTCCTATTCCCAGTGGAAGTCCCAAATAAGTCAAAGGGAGGGAGGCTATCTTACAGCCTAAAATATTGGCCAACTGTCGAACATTTGTCACCTCTCCAATTGGCACCAATTCAGATTTGTCGAAGTTCACTTTTAACCCAGAAACGGCTTCAAAGCACAACAACAACGCCTTCAACGCACGCAATTGACTTGGATCTGGCTTGCAAAACACAAGAGTATCATCTGCAAATAATAAGTGAGAAATGTTAATGATTCCCCTATCCGGGGTTCCGACTGAGAAGCCCTCCAGAAAACCATTATGTGCCAAAGCTGAAATCATCCTGCCCAACGCTTCCATCACAATAACAAATAACAAAGGTGACAACGGATCACCTTGTCTTAAACCTCGTGAACTATGGAAAAAACCCACTGGGCTACCATTAATCAAAACAGAAAATTTTGCCGTTGAAATACACCAACGGATCCATGTATTCCACCTCTCTCCAAATCCACATCTTCCAAGAAGATAGAGAAGGAAATCCCAGTTGACATGATCATACGCCTTTTCCATGTCTAGCTTGCAAATGATCCCTGGTGAGCCTCCCTTCATTCTACTATCAAGGCATTCATTAGCAATAAGTACTGCATCTAAGATTTGCCTACCTTTCACAAAAGCGTTTTGGGGCTTGGTGATGATCTTCCCCACCACCTCACTTAGTCGATTTGCTAACACTTTGGAAATGATCTTGTAGACTCCACCCACCAAGCTAATTGGCCGGAACTCCTTTACCTCATTTGCCCCCGCCTTCTTTGGGATCAATGCAAGGAATGTGGTATTTAGGCTTCTCTCGAGTTTTCCATCTACAAATAACTCTTGAAATACCTTCATAATGTCTTCCTTCACAACATCCCAGCACTCTTGAAAAAATCCCATAGAGAACCCATCCGGCCCTGGTGCCTTATCTTTAGCCATTTTCCTTACTACTTCAACAACCTCCTCTTCCACAAAGGCCCTTTCCAACCTCGACACATCACTCGGTTCAATAGAATCAAATGCCAAGCCATCCAGAGACGGCCTCCATCTCTCAGATTCAGTTAGGAGTTGCTCATAAAAGCCAACTACATGGTCACGAATAGCAGATTCTTCTCTACACTCAACATCTGCAATTTTCAGCATTTCTATATTGTTGTTTCTTCTATGGGAGTTTGCTACTCGATGAAAGAACTGCGTGCTTCGGTCTCCTTCCCTAAGCCACAAAGCTCTTGACTTTTGCCTCCAAGAAATCTCTTCAGATAAGATAATTCTCTCTAACTCCCCATCCACCAAAGTCTTCCGAGTTGCTTCATCCGCGGTAAGAGCTCTGGTCTCTTGAATTCTCTCAAACTCCTGAATCTCCCTTAACTTGTCTTTCTTGATTACCCCTAGATCACCAAAAGAGTGCTTGTTCCACAGCTTCAAATCTTTTTTCAACATTCTCAACTTACCAACAAGGATGAAACTAGGAGTGCCCTGAAGCTGGTACGAGGACCACCACTGTCTGACTCTTTCAACAAAGCCTTCAGATTTTAACCACATATTTTCAAATTTAAAGTACCGTCGGCCTCCTCTGATGCCACCACAGTCTAGCAAAATTGGCCAATGATCCGACCCAATACGAGGCATACGCTTTTGCCATACATCTGGAAAATGTCTTTCCCACTCTGACGAAATTAAGAAGCGATCCAACCGGGACCACGACTGATTATTAGCCCACGTGGCAGGACCCCCAGCTAAAGGCAAGTCTATCAAATTCAATTCAGAGATACAAGCAGAGAAGTCTATCATAGCTGGCCGCCTTCTTCTATTTCCGAAAGCCTCGCTCGGGAAACGAATAACATTAAAATCTCCCCCTACACACCATGGAAGGTTCCACCAACTGTTAACTCCGGCTAATTCGTCCCATAACAATTGTCGATTACTGTCTAAGTTTGGACCGTAGACTCCTGCAAAAGCCCACAAAAAGTTATCTGACACATTCTTAAAAGTGCACGCTACTGTATACCTCCCTATGAATTCCTCCAATTTCTCCACCACTCGTCTATCCCACATCACCACTATACCTCCTGATGCCCCATTGGAAGCCATATAAACCCAATCCACATGTGCACCACTCCATAGACTTCTCACAATTCGCCTATTGATCAACTTCAATTTAGTCTCCTGTAAACAAACGATGTCCACCTTCCATTCACGAAGCAAGTTTCTGATCTGAAGACATTTGTTAACCTCATTAAGCCCACGGACATTCCACGACACAATTTTTGGTTTCATTGGGAACAAGCCAGCCCCTTACCTTTCGACCTGCCCCTACTGGAGCTACCCTCATTGTTCAGTGACCACGTCAACCTTTTGAGTTCCCGCTGTTTTTTCGAATCAGATTTCGTAAGCTTTTTATGCCCCACCTCAATGGCTGTAAGAAGAGCCACGAACTGATCTTCAAAGCCTCCGTACTCCAATCCCACAATTTTCTGGATTTCATTTACCATCCCAATAACCCAATCTGATACACCCGAATGTATGGGGAACATAAAGTCTAGAGGAACTGGCTCACCTTCCCTGCTATCCGCTTGGTAGCCTCGAGTCTCCTCCACCACCGAAACATCCAGCAAGTCTACTATGGCCTGGTCATTTTCTTCTTCCGAGGACACCCCATCGACCGTATCATATAGTGACCCATTAGCTTCAGAGTCCACATCCTTCTCGGAATCCATGTCTATTTGATGCGAGTGGACCTCCTTACCTTTCGTCGGCACTGTCTGGCCCTCAGGCGACGGGGATAGCACTCCCACGCAATTCACAGCAGCGTTCGATAACTCAGCCCCTTCCTTTCGCGCACTCCACAACTGCGAACCGTCATCGGAGAGTGCTACCGTCTTCATCGGCGATGTCTGAGTAGCTGCCGGCGTCTCGCCTTGCGGCGACGACTGCCGCGGCGGCGACGGCGACCCCAACACAGCACCAAGAGAAGCCCTAGGCTTCGTATCAGGCTGTCGCGACACGGCCCTGGGCTGCAACGAAGCATATCCGGGTGGGCTGCCTTCCAGCGCCTCTGGCCCAGTAGCTGGGCCCTTCCCACTTGGCCCAGTAACTCTCCTCCATCTAACACGCGGCTGATGCTGCTTGTTGGTTGCCATAGCCCGGCCCGACCCCTTCAGCCCTTCTCCCCTACAAGTACTACATTCCTTATTTCGCCCGACTATTCTGCGCAACTCCTCCATTTCTCGCTGCAAATTCCTCATCTGGCCATGCAGGTCCTCCATCAAACTGCGTAATTCCTGCTCTTCCTCCCTGCCGAAAACAGCCTTTCGTACACCACAAGGGGCTCGAGGCATGCATTTGTCAGTGGTCCAGCCTCCGTCTACTTCGCCGTTCACCTTACGCTGTGATCGCGACCGAAGCAAAGCTTCCTTATACGAGTGCGCCACCTCCGACGGAGGCCTACGATTGGCACCACCACCTTGACTACCCCTCATACTCCCCTCCTGCACGATCTCCCCTAATGCCTCTTTCATGTTTTTCCATCCTCTCCCCTTCTCGCCTTCCGGAATGATGATGAGACTTCTCCTTCCCCCCTCCCTGTACTCAGCTACCACGACGTAACATCCCCTATTATTTGAACACTTCTGTGCTAAGTAACTACGATATCCTTCTCTAATGGTGCTATAAAAATCCTGCTTCACCCCACTTGAACATACGTCCAACGCCTTAACAAGCCATGAAGCTGTTCTCTGCTCCACCAGAAGTTCCTGCTTCCCTTTCCACCCCTTCTCTGTGATGCGAAAAGAACCACCCTCCTTAGCTAAACTAAATAATTTAGACTCAATAACCACTTCCCTCATGAGACCCATCAAAAACTACGAGGCTAATATGATATTTAATGATTGTTTCGGCTTTCAGTTATAGTCAACATGGGTGACTGATTTTGAGTCAAGGAACTCAACTAATACAAGGGAACATCGTCTGATTCCTCACTTTCAAGATCAGTGGCAGGAAAATATTAAATTTATATCCTAACCACTTCACCTTTTGTTAGCATCAAACTCTTGAAACATCCTCATATACTGTACGATGCAGTCCTTGATGGCTAACTTGTTCGAGGAAATTGCTCCGTCTACCGTCAATGTCTCAATTGCATTGTTCCACCTATGCGAATTAGCCACCCGATGGAAGAACTTTATGCACTTGTCTCCCTCCTTTAGCCATATGGTGCCCTTGATTTTGTCTCCCTCCTTTAGCCATATGGTGCCCTTGATTTTTGTCTCCAAGAGATCTTCTCCAATCAATGTTGCTCTTTCAAGTTCTGTGACTAAATGACTCTTGTGAGTTCTCTTGAATTCAGAGAGAATTCTTACCTCCTCCTCACCCACAAGACCTTGTAACTTCTCCAGGAGAGAGCACCTTTGCTGAACCACATTTTCAAAAACTTGTTAATTCCATCCCTTCAGATCATTTTTCAGCACTTTTAACTTTCTAGCCATTATGAAGCTTGGGGAGCCTTGGAAGCAGTAAGACAACCACTGTTGTCTAATCCTGGGTAGTCTTTTTTTATGCTTAGGACCTATTTGGGGTTGCGTTAGAGTCTTGAAAAGTGCTTACATAGTCTTAAAAGTTAGATATTAAAATACTTTTTAATTTCAAATAAGCTCAAAAGTACATTTGAGGAAATTTATCATTATGAAGCTTTTCCCCAAACGTGCTTTTCTAGATAATCCGGAATGTAGTTTCAATTTTAAAAAGACTGTCAACGGGCGAATATCCATACAACTTTCAGATAGTTACAACTTTCAAACTTTTATGGATATGGTTATAATCTTTAAAAAATTAAATGATCGTCATTTCTACCTCATAAAATACTTTTTTAATTTGTTTCTAAACAAATGTAACATGTTTGAAAGTACTTTAAACATATGGTTACCAAACAGTAAAGGATTTTTTAATAGTAGAACTTATTACTTAAGCTATAAGGTAAGTCCTAAAGCTATAAACTATATTTACCACTGCAATCTGAAACATGCACTTACTCTACCAAGAGAAAATTATTTTGATGGGGATCTTTATGGTTATCTTCTTCTATTCCAACACTTGAAATGATAACCGTTCCAAACACTTGATATAGGTGTTGCATCATTAGCGAGTCTTTTAGACAAGCTCTGTAGCGTATTTTGTAGTTTGTCTTATAGACAAGATCTGTGGAGTGTTTTCACCATGGCTTTTCTTAGAAGTGTGCATAGCTGTATTAGTCAGTAATTAATGACTGAATGTCAAGGGAAGGATTGTTTTAGCGGAGGATTATAGATTATTGCAACTTGCTGAATTTTTTTTAATTGCTTATTTTTTGTTCCTCTCCCTTATTTTTCTGCACTTGTAACTCCTTATTTCTTTAGGTATACCGTATACTTCTCATGAAGGAAAATATATGCAACTTAATTATATTTGTTACTGTTGAATTTATGTAGAATTTGGCGAATCCAACTGCTTTGCTGCTGAGTGCCGTCACAATGCTGCACCATCTGGACCTCCATGACAAAGCTGATCAGATTCACAATGCCGTCCTTAACACAATTGCAGAAGGAAAGTACCGAACTGCTGACCTTGGTGGCCATTCATCGACAACTGATTTTACAAAGGCAATTTGTGATCATCTTTGAAGAATGTTTCAATATAGGATTTGAGTTTTGCATTGAGTTGAAGGCTATTCTATGTCGTGATGTTTTTAATGGAGCCATATTCGAAACCTTACTAGATCTTTTCCAGAGGGAATAAAGACCATATCAGCTTGATGCTTTGAAGTTAATCTGGTCGACAAGAAATTACAGATATATAGCATTTAGAGGGGCGTTGATGGACAGAATATGATCTGGTTCCAGTATAAATCATCATGACTTGTTATTTTGCAGAATAGGCATAGACTTATGCTGTTCTCCCTGTGGTTTTGGTATTCTTTGTGAATACAAGAAATAAAAGCATCTTGGTGTGGTGTTAACCTCTCTCTATTCCCTGTCTCTTGGATAGGCTTCTTCTGATGTATGATGCATTCACAGTGGTACTTTTTGTGTTCTTTTTTCCTAAGCATCCACAGTGGTATTTAATTTCACTAACAGCTGCTATTAATTTAAAAGTATCTTTGCAATGTTCTGGTTTCGTACGACTGTTCTTTAGTTTGAAGTATTGTTTCAATCCACTCCCCCCGTTTATACTTTGTATATGCATTCTAACTTTGGAATTGTCAGAGCAGCAAGTTTTGTCCGGTTACGTTAAAGTCGGAAGGCAACGCAAAATAAAAGATGAGTGGCATTTTTCCGTGATACTTTGATTAATTTTTGGCATTACTCGTTCGAGGTTGTCTTTATTTTCCTCTTTCTTCTCTGTTTTGCAGCACCCCTCGGTCCTCGGTCCTCTCCCCTCCTGATGAGCCGGAACTTATGTACTCACACTCCAATTAATGGTTTATATGTTACGCCACTTATAAAAACTGAAAAATAACACTCTCATCCAATTATACATTTAAAATTATTAATATATTTAGATGATGTGACAATATCTATTCTCAAATCTTTCAAAAATCTACCAAACTGCCATTTACACATTTTGGACCAGAATACGGATTCCAACTGACACATCACAAGCTGTACATGTATCAAATCGCTTCACATGGGCCTAAGCCACCACACAGATCACAACAACAGAGCTACAAGTCAACCCAACACTTCATAGGGACTTCGGCCACCACACAACAACAAAGCTACAAGTCAGTCCCAACACTTCACGGGACCCTTGGCCACCACACAACAATAAAGCTACAAATCAATCCCAACACGGCCCTTGATCACTACACAAATCACAATAATTACAAGTGACTATTTTAGAAATCCAACAACAGAAATTTCTAGATTAGTTCGATAGATACTTAGAGCATTAGCATGATATATGTATATACAAAAGCATCTCTTTTGCATAACTATTTTGTCATTTAAGTAAAACTCTCACATGGTTTATGCATATTAGAGACATTATTAATTTTTCTAAAATCAAATTTTTTATATACATTTTGTAATTAGCATCTATTACATACATTTGACATTAATAATACAAATACAATAATAAAAAATAGAATTTTTTTATATATTATATTAAAAATATAATAAAATGAAAAAAAATTATTATAATAATAAAATGAATGTGTATGTAAAGGTTTGTTGTGTTGTTAAGGGAGGGAAAAGAGGAAAATATTGAGAGAAAAAGAGTGGAAGGAGAGCTAAATAATGATTAAAATATGTTTTGGAGAGTGAATAGTTATCCAAATTTGGATAACTATTTATAGCTAGCTATATTTATGCATATGCATAAACCAATGTAGATAATTTTAAGTTCATATTATGCAAATATGGCTTTGCATATGCATAGACCAATGTGGATGCTCTTACAACGTGGAAGGGAAAGCTTCTGGATGATTGCATATGACTTGAGCTCCACGCTGTGCTTCCCGTCGGCCAGAGGTGCAGTGGTCTATTGGGTAGAGGTAGTGTCTAAAGTAGAGATAGAAATAGTGTGAATGTGGCAGGGACAAAGAGAGGCAGAGAGAGAGAGAGTTTTGTATGCAAAATAATATAGCATCAACCACTGTTTGGGATCATCCAAAACATACCATAATAAAATGACAAAAACACCCTCACAACAAAACCCACTTCCCTCTCATTTCACACATTTCGTTTTGAAATGTTTACTTCCTCTCTCTCCTCCCTCATCACCCGTCCTCCCCCCCCTTTCATCCCTACCACCCAAATTTGAAATACTACCAGGCGGGCTATGAGAGAGAGCTAATGAAGGAGTGATCAGAGAGGGAGTGAGAGAACTGATGAGAGAGAGAGAGAGAGAGCTGATGGATGAGAGGTGGAGAGCGAGAGAGAGGTGGTAGGCTTGGTTGGCTCGGAGGAGCAAGGAGTTGCGGTGGTCAGGGGAGGTGCTCGGGGGGCTAGAACCAACGCATGGTGGCAATAGGGCTGTCGGTGGCCCCGAGCTCGTGTGAAACCCATTTATGGGTAGTTTGCGTGTGTGTGACGGAGAGGGAGAGGGAGGTTCGTGGTGGCTGGGTCTGCGAGAGATGTTCGCCGGTGTGATGTGGTGGAGGAGAGGTGGCTTGGGTGGCCACATACGGTGGCGCAATAGGAGAGAAATGGGTGAAACCCATTTCGATTGGGTTACCACAGGGGAGAGAGAGAGCTGCGTGTGGGAGATCGGTGGTGACTGGCTTGGTCATCAGCATGAGGGGGAGTCACCGGTGGTGACGATTAGGCTGGGAGGCGCATGACGGCGTCGAGCTGGGCTGAAGGAGAATCGGTTGAGAGGGGGAGAGGCTTCCGTTGGGTGAGAGGGGGAAAGGGAGGAGAGAGGGGGAAAGTGAGACTGCGTTTTGCATAAATAAAAAAATAAAGAAACAAAGAAATAAAGACATGTCACATATGCTATGAATCAGCCGTGAACAGTGTCTGATCCGTAGCATAGCTCTTTGTATGCTTACTATTGGGAGGGGATTTTCGGTGTGAGAGTGACTCGCGAAAGGTCGTGGGAGTGGCTAGCGACCAAAGAGTGGGGATAGAGAGGGAGGGTACGACGGAGATAGAGAGAGGATGATAGGTACAAGAGTGATGGAGACAGAGAGATGGAGAGTGGTAGGAGCTCACTGTAGCAGCGTCGGATGGGAAGGGGCATGGAGGGGGTGGCGGCTGAGGCTAGGGTTTTCGGACCCAATAGCTTTAGGCTTCAGAACCGACAGAGGGAGGAAGAACATAGACAAATCAATGGCGTGAGGAGCTGCAATTGTTATGATGGCTAGTAATAACGGTGCATCACAGTGACAAAAGCAATGACGAAAAGAGGCAAATGAAATCAAAGGGAAAGAGGGGGTATCAAGGTTGGGAGAGAGAATGATAGAGATAGAGGACCGAAAGATGCTTCCTACAGCGAATTTGTTGATAGATGATGAGGACGATGATGGCGGTGGTGCAAGGCTTGGGTTGTAGCGATTGCTCATAGAGAGAGAGAGAGAGAGAAAGAGAGAGAGAGAGAGTATGCTAAACAAAGAGAAACATAAGAGAGAATAGGAGGGAGACTTTCCAGCGTCGGCATGCTCGTGGTGTAAGGCTTGGTCGACGGTAGCACTCGGTGAGGCTACGATACGATGAGGATGTAAGAGAGAGAAAAAGAGAAACAAAAATGGAGAGAGAGAGGGGGGCAGAGGAGCTTATCAGCGGTGAAAGGACTACAGTGGCAACGCACAGTGCGGCTTGGCATCTGTTGTGGTGAGCAGTGAGGGGAGCGAGGGACGAAGATGAGATGTGGACGGCAAGTTTGATGACAGATAGAGAATAAAAGGGGAAAAGGAAAACAATACTACTACATATAGGCACAAACTTGTGCCTGTATGCTAACACCAGTGATGTGGCGTCAGCGATTATATTTAAAAAAAAAATAGCGGGAAGAAGAATAATCCACATCTGCAAATAGACTTTTTTCATCCTTCCATTCATTCAAGCTTCAAAGAAGAAGAAAATGCAGTGGCAAGAAGAAACTATCGTTCGTTTGAGCTTCATCCAAAGAAGAAGAAAACGCAACGTCAGATCTCGTGCATCCTTTCTCTCAGATCTCATAAATATCTTCTCAATTCTCTTCCTCGGCGTAGCATCTTTCCTCCCAGATTCCAAAACTTATTTCTCTTCTCAACCATAACATTACAAGAAATTGCAAATATTATAAGAGGATGACAACCAACATTCAAGAAAAAAACTACAATATATTAAAATAAAAGTGCAAAAGAATATTTGAAAAAAAAATCTTCTACACAGACAACCAAAACATGGTCCAACTGAGAATTTAAGTAGATAAGTCAGTTCTTTAGGTGAACATGTTGAACCCACAGATCTTCCAAAGTAGAATCCATAGATCTATTGAGATTCCAAACATTTCAAAGTTATCAAACTAGAAACACCTCCAAGAATGACAAAAAATAAATCAAGATCAAGTAGAACAAACGTTCAAAATACCCAAAAAATTTAATAAATAACTATAAAAATTTGAGAAATTCAAGAAACTTCATAAATCTACAAGTTAATATTAACTGAGAATAATTTAAAAACCAAAGCCATTATCACGAACCAAATACTAAAAATAGGTAATATGGAAGCTGGAGCAAAGCTATATTGGTATGATTAATGACCCAGGATTGCACTTCTAGAAGCACAAGACTTCATTATCAAAGGAGAAAATTGAAGAAGTAATCTGAGTACTTAAGCAAAATCCTCCAGCATATAGGAGAAATGGTCTGTCGCGTCAGGGTTAGGGTTGGGAATGGGAGTCACACATAGAGGGTAGGGGAGAGAGAGAGAGAGAGAGCAAGGGGAGAGAAACCAATTTTAGTGAAAATGTGAAATGCACTGTTTCGTTGAGATATTTACACAATGTCATCTTCAACTAAACGCACGGTTTTAAAGTAAAAAAATGCACCATTTTATTTACTTTAAAACGGTGCGTTTGACTCCATGTAGGATGCCGTTCGTGGGGCTTTTCTCCTGTATGCCTGAGTTTAGAGTTTTTCAAAGGAAAAATGGATAAACCGACGCAATAAGCGAAAACAACAATATTTACAATAGGTTTAGATGAGACGATAAATCTGTTAATAGTAATTAAATAGTTTGTGAATAGTAGTGAGATGATTTGAGTTAAGATGTTTTATGGAGTTTTAAGGAGAGTGAAAAAGTTGAATAAAAATATTATAAAATTAAAATGTTTTTAGAATATAATTTTTTAATATAATTTTTATTTTGAGATTTGAAAAAGTTGAAATATTTTTTGTATTTTGTTTGAAATTTTGGAAAAATTGTAATGATTAGGTAATGATTAGATGAAAAAGTTAAGATTTGAAATTAAAAAGTATTTATGCTTGAGTGGTGTTTGGATATTGAAATAGTCTCAACATCCAAACGGGACAGGCGTTGTTTGGATAGTCAGATAAGATGAGATTATATGAGAAATTTTGAATAGTAATAAGATTGTTTGTGAATAGTAGTAAAATAGTTTCAGTTAAGAGTTTTATTAGGATTTCGAAAAGGAGAGAGAGAAGATTGAATAAAAAGGATTATAAAGTTAAAATATTGTTAGAATATAATTTTTTAATATTAGTTTTATTTTAAGATTTGAAAAAGTTGATTTTTTTTTTTTTTTTTTTATGTGGATGCTTGGGAAAATTGCAATGATTAGTAATGATTAGATGGAAAAGTATGAAAGAGAAATTGAAAAGTGTTTGGGTTTGAGTAGTATTTGGATGTTGAGATAAAATGAGATGAGATGAGATGTGATGAAATAAGACCAACTGTTTATCCAAACGGAGCCTTAATGAACCCTCTTCATTTTCAATATGACAGAAATGAGATTCATTATTCTAGACATCCTCATACAGATATGCTTCCTATGTGAGGTTTTAAATGCCACCACCCTGCTTCTTGCAAAGTAACATGGTGGCATTTAAATTAAATATTGTGTGAGGATTGACAACCACGCTACTTGATATGTAATAATTATGTTAGTTAAATAAAATATTGTGCATTGATGGAGAATGTCAACTCATTGAAATATATGAAGAAGGAAATGTTAAACATAATTTGTTACAGAAAACTAGCCGATTTCTAGCTAATAGATAGCATTTGTTACGTAACAAGAAAACTAGCCAGTTTATAACTATTGGAATGCATCATAAGGGGATTATAAGATAATTGATCTGTTCAAGTTTTAGAATAGATAAGAACATACGAGAGTTCTCCTTCTAAAATATATCTCTCCATCTTGTAATTGTCAAAGTAGTGTGTTTTTTAGTTGTTCTCTAAAAGTGCTACTGTAGAACAACGAGAAAAAAGGGCTTCATTGTATCCACTCTATAGTATGTTAAAAGGGGACAAAATATGTTCTAAAGAAATCATCACTACGAACCAGCCTTAGAGTCCAAATCTTTATTTTCTATCTTCGTGATTCCATGATTTTCACTATAAGTTTATAAGGTGATCCTGTTTCACCTCAACAAATTAATCTATGAACTTATTAAGAGTTTTACTCATCCTTTAAACTCCGGAAACTATTAACACTAGAATACATCTCTTTGAAATTGGGGTTTAAAATGATAATTTCCTTTTAAACAATTATCTAGTGTTAAACAATCATCACTCTATCGACCTATTGATACCTATTGAACCTTAGCTATATTTCAAGTTCAAGGTTGGGTTCCCCAACGCATGTGATTTAATTTATAGACCTTAACCCCATTCCCTTTGATGTCTAATAGATCATATCTCTTGGTAGGCCTTTAGTTAACGGATCTGCCAAATTCTGAATAGATTTAACATATTAACATATTTAATAGTAACCACTCTATAATTGAGTAATTCACGCACATAATTGTTCCTCAAACTAATGTCTTGATTAGATTATAGGTCTTGCTTGTAGTACTCTCAAGGTTGCCTTATTGTCATAATAAATCATTATTGCAGGAGATGGTTTAGTCCATGTTGGTACGTCTACCAACAAATTCCTAAGTTATTCCCCTTCTTTACATGTGGGTTCTAGAGCAATAAACTCATATTCCATTGTAGAATGAATTATACAAGTTTGCTTCTTTGATCCCTATGAGATCACAACTCCTCTTAACATAAAAATCCTCCCACTTGTAGACTTTGAGCTTGATTCTAGACTATTCCAACTTGCATCACTGCATCCTTCTAATACAACGGGTTCCTTTTGATAGTGTAGACCATAATTCATAATCCCCTTAAGATATTTTAAAACCCGAGAAATCACATCCCAATGCTCTTTACCTAGATTGCTAGTAAATCTACTTAACATCCCAATATCAAATGCAATATCAGGTCTAGTGCAATGCATATCATACATTAGACTCCCTATTCCACTAGCATATTCCAGTTTGGATCTACATTTTCCTGGATTTTCTCTCAATTTAAGACTAGGATCATATGGAGTCGAGATTGGCTTTTGGTCTTCAAGTCCATACTTGTTGATCACTTTCTCAATATAATGAGATTGTGTCAAGGATAAACTATTGATTGTTTTCATAATCTTAATCCCAAGGATCACATCGGCCTCTCCCATATATTTCATGTCAAATATTGAGGAAAGAAACTTTTTAGTTTCTTCAATATATTGAAAGTTTCTTCCAAATATTAACATACCATCAACATAAAAAACAGATAATCACACAAGTATTATTATCTACTTTATAATATGCACACTTATCAACATCGTTTACTCTAAAACCATATGATAAAACTAGTTTATCAAATTGTCATTGTTTAGGAGTTTGTTTCAAACCATAGAGGGATTTAATCAGTTTATAAACTTTCTTTTCATGACCAGCCATAATAAAACCCTCAGGTTTCTCTGTAGAAATCTTGTCATCTAGGTCACCATTTAAAAAAGTAGTTTTTACATCCATTTGGTGAACTGCTAGATGATTGAGAGATGCAAGAGAAATTAAATTCTAACAATTGATATTTTAGCAATAGGAGCATATGTATCAAAATAATCTATACCTTCTCGTTGTCTATATTCCTTCGCCACTAAACGTGCTTTGAATTTATTACTAGAGTCATTGGCATTAAGCTTTTTTCTAAAAATCTACTTACATCCTATTGCTTTTGAACCAAGAGGTAAATTAACTAGTTTCCAAGTTTGATTTGAAGCTATTGATTCTATTTCATCATTTATACGTCATTTTTTCTTCAATATTTAACTTCCTTCTTCACATCATTTCTATCTCCTTATACGAGATAGATAAGAAAATCAAGGCCATTTGCTCCTCCTTAGTTTAAATTCACTAGGATGCTCAATTTCATTTTCAGAAGTGCTAGGGACATAGACATGAGTAGTATTATTTTGAGAATCAGACTTAAGCAAATTTTCAAAAAATTCAACATCTCTAGATTTATATATCACATTTGAATCTAGGTCCAAAAATCTGTAAGTCATTTTATTTTGAGAATATCCAATAAAAACACACCTATAGGTTTTAGAACCCAATTTTGGTCTTTTAAGATCCAGTTTTTTAACATAGGCTAACACTCACACTTTTAATCTCTTCAAAGATGGAGGATGTTTATGCCATAATTCAAAATGAGTTTTTAAAACTTTCTTATGGGGCACTCTATTCAAAATATAACAAGTGGAAAAAATTGCATCACCCCATAAGTTAAAGAGGAAAACCGAAACTTAAAAGCATAGAATTCGCCATCTCAACAAGAGTTCTATTTTTCTTTTGGCTATACCGTTTTGTTGAGATGTACCATAAATTAAAAGAAGACACAATATAAACTGGATTTTCATCCATTACAAGAGTAGCCTTTTCTTACAAACATCTCATTCTTAGATAAAATAAATTTATCCGATTCATACTTAAACTCGAAACCCCTCTTATTTAAAAGATAGCCAGAAATTAGGTTCTTTGGCAAATAACATATAATCAAACAAATTACAAATATTCATATTTATAATTAACATTTTATGTTATGATTTATAAATTATAATATGAAATTATTTCATATATGATATATAATTATATATATTATATATATAAATATATATAATATTAATTAATATTTTTTTTCCCAACTGGACCGGTTTGGTCCCAGAAATCAGGGAACCGGGACAAGACCGAATTCAGCCGATATTCCAGTTACGAGAAGCAGTTCCAAACCGGACCGGTTTAAAATCGGACCAACTAATTCAGTCCGGACCAATTTTCCGATTTCTTTAAATTTACGCCCAGTCTTAATGTCTTATTACATACTCAGATATACGTTTTTTGCGCGCTAACGTGCGCCGAGTTTCGTCACTTCTGTCTGCCATGGCCGCACGAGATGGCCACCACAATAACCATGTGAAGAAAATCCCTCTCTTTCCTCTCCTCTTTCTTCTCTGCTTTGCTTCCATCTTCCTCGTCCTCTCTTTCTCCAGGAAATCCTCCTCCAATCCTTTGCTCTCCAACCAAAGCTTCCAATTTGGACAAAGCCCAGTGCCTGACCCGAATGTAGCCATAGGTGGATCCTGCGACTACTTGGATGGGGCATGGATCTACGACCACCAGCCGAGACCGGCAAGGTATGATGGCTCGTGCAAGGAGATATTCAAGGGCTGGAATTGCATCTCCAACAACAAATCCAATGGTTGGGAACTCACCAAGTGGCGGTGGAAGCCCCGGCGATGTGATCTCCCGCTGTTCGATCCCGTTTACTTTCTTGAGAAGTACAGGAACACCAACATCGGTACTCTCTCCCTCTCTTTAGTTAAGCAGTAATTTCTGTAATGTTGCCCTGAAGATCTGAGTCATCATGCTACTTGTATAACCTAAGAAAGTGTAACAGTGCAGGGTTTGTTGGGGATTCCTTGAATAGAAACATGTTCATTTCTCTGTTCTGCACTCTGAAACGTGTTTCCAGTGAAGTGAAGAAGTGGCGGCCAGCTGGTGCTGATCGTGGATTTACTTTTCTGAACTATAATCTTACCATCGCATATCACCGCACAAATCTTTTGGCTCGCTATGGTAGGTAAGGTCTCTAATAGCGTGAAGTACTTCACAATGACATGAATAAAATCTTTTATTAAAGTGAAGGCACAAATGATTGTGTTTTATTTCAGCTCGCTTATTACCAGACCCATATAGGGAGGTATAAACAACTTCTAGAAAAGGCATGTTATTGAGTGGTCTGAAAAGGAATTTTAGGAAATTTTCCCTTAAATTACTCAAGTGCATTTGCAGGAAACTCCTTGACAAAGGCCTGTACACCCTGGGATTATTCAAAATTTTATTCTTGGACATCTGATGCTAATAAAAAAATAGTTATTCAGGAATGTGGTTGGCAACAATGAGTAGGTTAGCTTAGACTTTATCATTGGTTGTGATGAAGGGTGATGAAAGTGATGCTTGGTTAGTTGGTTGCCATTTGGATTTTCGATTAACTTCTTCTCATGCCTAAGTCGAAGCTATAGATCGTGCAGTTATTCAATTTCTTTTTCGTTTTGGGGGGTCTCACATGCATGAGATTGCCTCGGTATTCATGAATTATAAGGTGTTGAACTTAATATTTTGTTTCGTTGATTTTGTGCACATTATATTCTACAGTTTTGGGTAATTTAGGCTTGCTCTGGTCCTGTGTCGTGCAGGTGGTCAGCTAATGCTAATGGTGGCGTGTTGGAATCTCTTGGATTTAAAGAGGGTTTTAGACTTGATGTTGATGTTCCAGAAGGCACGTGGGCGGGTGCACCAGCCTTCCATGATATTTTAATTTTTAACACTGGACACTGGTAAATTTATGCCCTCCAAATATCCTAGGGAATTGATAACTACTGGCCAATTGAAATTTACCATTGCATGTATGACAGAGCCAGTCAGTGGTGCTGCTTACTCTTCTGCTTATGATTTAGTCTGTCCTTATATTTGTTATTTTTTACTGTGGGTACAGTTTTAAGAGCAAGAAGATATCACTGATCCTTTATTGGCCATTTTTGGTTCTTGTTAATAGGTGGTGGGCTCCTTCAAAATTTGACCCTGTGAAGTCACCCATGCTTTTCTTCAAGAAGGATCACCCTGTCATACCTCCAATACCACCTGATGTTGGCCTGGATATGGTTTTAAAGCACATGGTACAGGATTGAATATTTTTTTTATTTAATTTTAAGTAATTGCGAATAAGGTATAGGCTTACACAAAATGGTTGGTCCAACCATGCTTCAACTTTATAATTTCTGCAGGCTTGCACATATATAACTAGTGCATGCTTGCAATGAGTAGTTTTTGTAGCAACTAGTGGTGTGAAAGTCCCACCCATTGGTAACACTACAGGGGACAAATTTTGGACCTAAACTTTTATGTTTAGGCAAGACAGAGATAGTCCTGACTCCATTCTGCAATCAGATGCTATATTACTCTGCACATCTTGTGTAATTCTGTAATTAGATGCTCAAACAGTGCATGTGCTTTCATGATAGGTCTTGTTCATAAAGAAAAATTTGCGACCAGGTGCTATCAAGTTCTTTCGTACACAATCACCTAGACATTTTGAGGGAGGTGACTGGAACCAAGGTGGTACTTGTCAACGGCTACAGCCTTTGTCACCAGAGCAGGTGGATTACATGGAACTTGCATTCTATTGTGTTTATCTAGTCTATTAAGTTTATTCTACATGCTCCTGTTATTTCTCTCTTGCAAGTTAACATTAATCTAATAATATTTTACTTTATAATATGGAGGCACGCCTAGTTAAATAAGTGTTGAAATCTTGGTTTACCTTTCAGGTTGAAGGACTCTTCTCTCTCAAGAATAATGGAACAAATGTGGAGGCACGCCTAGTGAATCGCCACCTAAAGAAAGCCCTTAGAAGGTCTGGTTTCCATATTTTGGACATAACACACATGAGTGAGTTTAGAGCAGATGCCCATCCATCCACATCTGGTGGGAAAAAACATCATGATTGTATGCACTGGTGCTTACCAGGAATTACTGACACTTGGAATGACTTGTTCATGGAGCATCTAAACAATATTAAGTTAAGAAATTGATATGTTAATTTTTTCATTTTGAGTTTGCATTCTCTCTTGGTTTTGCACTATTCTTGTACAAATATATAATTGTTGGGTTTGCGGAGCTTGATTTTGTTAGTGCGGTGGACCAATTTGATGACCCGGCCCGGATGCGTTATGTGTGTGTGTGTGTGTTTTTTTTTTGTGGATTTTCATTGAGGCTTGAGCTAATAGGTGTACACTTTCTTAATCATTAAAAAAAAAAAAAACTTTCTTAATCATTAAGTAGAAAGTTTATAAAAATCAATACAAAATAGGTGTACACTTTTTCTGTAGCTCTATCATTTCTCTTGTTTTTTTGATTGCCACCATTTTCTCTTTCACAATTTGTATTCTAATGGAATGGATAGTAGTTTGAGTTTGATGGAAAAACTACTTTCTTGTCCTCGAGGTTTGTGTTTGATGGGAAAATTATATTTTTTTCCTTGAGGTTCTAATGTGTTTGATAGGTAAAATTATCTCTTTTTTCTTGAAGTTTATGTTTGATGTGCTACCTTTTGTTGAGTAATAATCTTATATTGTCTGTAAATAAGATCTTGGGTATGTTTATAAAGAATGAATAATTCTCTTTTGTAGAACTGGTTTTATGAGATGAGTTAGGCCCATGAATTTCTTTATGGTATCAGAGCTTGCCACAGAACGAATGAGAGCCTACACTACTTACCCCGTAATAAGGATTATGAAAAATATTGACTTGCATGTGAGGGAGGGCGTTGAGTAATAATCTTACATTGCCAGTAGATAAGGTCTTGGGCATGTTTATAAAGAATGAGCAATTATCTTTTGTAGAACTGATTTTATGAGATGAGTTAGACCCATAAATTTATTTACCTTTTTGTCCATAAAGTTCAAAAATATTTTTTGTTTGGCACGCAAAATTATCTAGGTTTTCATTTAAATGATTAGTGTCACTTTTTTTATCATCTTTTTCTTATTATCTATTTTGCCTTAATTAAATTATTTTGTCTCTTATTTATAAAACTACATTTTTACCTTTGAGATTTCTTTTGGTCATGATCCCCTTGTGCTATGACACGCTTGGATTAGATTCACGTGCGATTGTTTTTAGGAATAACATAATATGGTATGAATTATTTAAAAACAAGACCATTTAATAATTTTTATGTCCATTAACATCTACAAAAACTTGGTCCAATCATAAGGGTTTGCTCCAAGAAAATCATAAGGGGTAGCGTACTAATTAAGAATGTCAAATAATGTTCTATTTTTGTTCCTTTCTATTTTACATTGTCGTTAGTTTAGTTCAAAGCATTCGACTTTCAAGATCATCTTCATATATATAAATAATGTAGACCTACGTATGAGCCTTTACAGTAAAAGAAAACTATACATGAGTTGGGATATCAATTTTATGAACAAAACAAATTTCATCTCCATAATACAAGTTAACTATCTTCTTAATAGTCTAATCATGTGTGAAACATATAAGTGCCCGCAAATAAGTAGCTAACAAACACTAAACTTTACAATGGTTGTATAAATGTCTCATGACTTAACTAGTTAAGAAACCATGTTTTGATTCACACACACACACACACACACATATATATATATATATATACTAGGTTTGCTACATTCGCTTCTATCGATTTAATAATTATTTTTTATAATTAACAAAACTCTAAAATATTTTCACATTTTTTAGTTCACTATCATATTAAGAGTTATTATTTTTCCTCGATGATTCTCAGCTTAATGATTAGTTCTAATTGACATGCATTTTGAAGATTATATTTTCCCATATAAAAAATGCAACAAAACTTTCACTTGAACATATGTGCCTTGCATAGTCCGAACAACATATTGCGCAAAAATTTAGCCCTTGCTCGGGATCACCAAGCAAGGGCAACCCGACCGACACATTGCTCAAAAATCTCGCGCATTGCAAGAAAATAAACCTTGCTCAAGATCACAAAGCAAATCCGGTCTGACAAACACACTGGTTAGAAATTTTGAGTATCGCAATAAAATAACCATTACTCAGGATCACCGAGCAAGACCAGTTTGACCAACACATTGCTCAGTAATTCCAAGCATCGCAAGAAAATGATCATTTATTGGGATTGCTGAACAAGTCTGGTTTGACGGACACACTGGTCGGTAATACCGAGCATCGCAAGAATTTAATCCTTACTCGGGATCACCAAGCAAATCCAACTCGGAAGACACACTGCTTGAATATTTTAAGCATCGCAAGAAAATAATCCTTATTCCGGATCACCAAGTAAGATCAATCCGATCTACATATTGCCTGGGGTTACGCCATCTTCAACTGTAGACACAGATTTGCAAATAGTTACAAAAAACAGCAGAGAGCGC
>QEOT01001812.1:81701-96670 GCA_003123785.1 Pterocarya stenoptera
GCCATGGTCATTCATTTCGTTATTGGCAGCCCTTGTGCTGTTAGTGTTAACCATTTTGCAGACCTACTACACCATCTACGCTTATTATCATCCTAAATAATGGGCTTAATTTCTCCTACTCGATCCGTCTGTTACGTGGATGCAGTGCATGTCTTCCTGCATGAACAGGTACAAAGGTGTCCGTATGGGAAGCTAGATCATGCTCAAGTTGTACGCGGTGTGCTTGATTAGCAGATAATTAAGTTAGTTGGTTGTTTAGCTGTTTGATCATCATGGTATAAGTCTTGATCTAGTAGGAGTATTAATGTACGTCATGTAATCTCTTTCAGCTGCCACTCGTAATCAGGGTAGGAGGAGTACGTGTGTTTGTCTTTCCATCGATCAAGTCTTTATATATGTGTAAACCTTTCGTTATTGGGGAGTACTTCAAATTATATCCTCGAAAACCTTTGCGTATTTCTCAATTCTCCAGGGATTTTTAACAATTTTACGGCTCGAGTTGTTTATTTATTTGAATAAGATTTAATAATTAATAAATTAGATAAATAAAAAATAAAAAACTTAATATTGAATTGTACAACTAACAAGTAGAACTTCTATTAAATTATAAGGTTTTAAAAATTTATAAATAATTAATATCTAACTAGTTGCTATTTATCCATAATAACAATATATTATATGTCTAAATAAATTATTAATACATATACATAATATGATAGCATCTATCTATTTCATATATGGTTCCCACATACTAGTATATGAATTTATTAAATCTTATCGACTAATTATTGTACAAATTATAAAATATAGCTATAAAGTATATTCAATATATAGACATAAGTAATTAGGTTACATATTATATATTAATTATAAAAGTGCTATGCTTATATTATTAGTTAATACACACACATATATTTATATATATGTATATATTTATCAATGTATGAATGAACTTTAATTGAGTCGAGCCAACAAGCTGACTCGAGCATAAACGAGCAGGCCTTAACGAGTTTTAGCTGAGTCGAGTCGAGTTTTGTCGAGTATGTGTCATTTACTAATCTAGCGGGTATTTGCTTTCACGGGCGAGTTTTTTTTTTTTTTTTCACAAGTCGAGTTCGACTCAAGTTTAATCGAGCGAGCTATCGAACAAACTGGTTTATTTATAGTAGGGGTGAAAAGACAACCCCTCAGTTCAGTTTTGGGTAAAAACTGAAACCGACTGAAACTGTGTTTTTGGGGGAGAAAACTAGCCAAAACCGATCATGTAAGGGGGTGAAACCGGCCTATTCGGTTGCCGGCCGGTTCACAGTCGGTTTAGTGGTTTGGGTCGGTTTGGGCCATTCTTTTTGGGCCTTTTTAAAACCCAATTCAACCTCTTTTTTAGCTCAAATTATTATTCAAGATCATCAACATTTTGATTTTTTTTGCTGAATTATTCAATTTCATTTTCATTTTCATGTCATGTATACTATTAGTAACTAATAACTACCGCATATATACTTCTAATACTACTTATACTTTATAGTCTTATTATCTTATATACTAATTACTAGATAACTAAAAATAAATAAATAAAACTCCACTAGATATTTAATACACATTACAAACAAAACGAAATTGTCTTAAGCAAGTAAGAAGCAATTGTTCTTGAATGAAATTTCACAAATCTTCATTTTTCAAGATTCCAAATAGATTCCCAATTTAGTCTTCGACTCTTCAGTCATCAATAGTTTTTATGAACGATGCTTCTAACTCTATATAGAAAAAATCAAATAATCAATATTAATAAATTAGGATAATGAAAAAAAAATTAAATTAAATTATAAAAATAAATGAATATGGAAATTGAATGAGAAAAACCTTACCAGATTCTACTACAAAGCTCTCAACATTATCCATGGACTCTCGAATATCAATTGGTGTTGACGGATGTCGCAACAAATTATGAGTACAAATAAGTGCCTCAACAGTTCTCGAAGCCAACGAACTCCGAAAAGGATTAAGTACACGACCTCTTGTATTAAATGCTGACTTTGATGCAACCGTAGAAACATGCATGGCTAATACGTCTCGTGCAATCCTCATAAGTATAAGATAAGATAGTTAGGCTCATTAACTTTCCACCAATTCAACAAGTCAAAAGATTGGTTGAATGCCTTACAACCATCTGATAAATACCAGTCTATCTCTGTTTTGATAGCTGTAGATCCAGAGACAGTCGATGATGGCAACCACTCATAAAAAAGTTGTGACTCATGATTGTCTTCACCATCATTTGGAAGTGCAGATGCTAGAGGGGGAATATATTCTCTACTAATCGAGGTAGAACCGAACGTAACATTATACTCTTACATGTCTGATAATAAATGTCACACTCGACAATAACTCTTCAACCTGACTCTCATCATGATTTTTTTTTCAAGTGCAAAATTAAATGCGACACTTGTTTCAAACGCTGCAAATAATTTGACGATATTTTGGGTATTCGCGACGAGATAAAACGTTGCAAATGCTTTTTTCTAGTGTTAAAGAGCCGAAATATAAACGTTATTTGCGGCATAATTTACAATATTAGCAACGAAAAAAATCGCTGCAAATAAAAAATTTTCATGGCGATTTTTGAGGTTCACTGGTTAACTTTTAAGTGAGCCAACAATTGCGACGAATATGCAGCGCAGCATAAATCGCTGCAAATAAGTATTTGCAGTGATTTTGGGAGGTTTTTTGCGACGATTTGTAGAGCTGGAAAATGCCATTTTTCTTGTAGTGAATTACTATGTGGATCAAGGACAACTGCAATCAACAACAAGAAGTTCATCCTATCCAGTGAACCCCAACACTTATCATATTTCATTCTCATGCTTATGGTCATGCTCATCAAACAATTATCACTCTCACTTAGCCTAACCAACTTTTTTTGGAGCATACAAATTTTCAAAAAATTGGTGTTTGCCATGGCATGTAAAAATCCAGAAAATCGACAAGTGGTATCATAAAATATCTTCAAAAATTTTACAAAAATCCACACTGTCTCCCACTTGTTAGCTCTAGGAGGCCCAATGTTTAAATACTTAAAGTAAGAGAGAAAATTATAATCCTCACTCTCTATCCGCCTGAAAGCTTTCTCAAGTTTCTCAGTTGGCTCCAATATCATGTAAGTTGAATTCCATCGAGTTAGCACATCAAGACATTTTTTTACAATCAATTTTCTATTTTTCTGCACATCTCTTAAACTTGTCTAATCTTGCAGGGGAGGAGCGCACATATCTAACCGCATTTCTAACCATTGTAATGACATCATTACACTCCTTAAGACCCTCATTCATGACAAGGTTTAGAATATGAGCACAACATCTCATGTGCATATACTTTTTCCCCAACATATTCCCTGTCAAAAAATGCCTCAAATTTGAAATTGCAGTATCATTTGAGCTAGTAGTATCTCCTCGATGATTAGGGATTAAACAAAAATTAATATTTGTTTTACAATTTCCAATCACTATCAATAAAATGTGCAGTTAGACACATATAATTAAGATTTTGTACCAATGTCCACGTATCGGTAGTTAATGAAATCTTCATTCCCTCATCTTTAAACAACTTTTTAAACTTAGCTTTTCAGATGCAAATAGTTTCATACAATCTTTTGCAACTGTGACTCGACATAATATTTTAAATCTAGGTTCAAGCAACTAAACCATCTTCTTAAATCCTTACCCTTCAACAATTCTATGGCAATTCATCAATACGCAAGCGCCAACCTCACAGCTTCTTCACTATATTTGTGGGTTACAAGATTCCTTAACAAACTATCACTCTCTCCAAACCCCTCCGAGGATGCCTCACCTACCAATGTTGTTTGGTATTTATCCAAAGATCCACATTTATGAGGATTTTTGGGACATGAAGGTAGATGGTTTTGCATGGTTGAAGTTTCGTTTCTCTTTGAGTGACAAGCATACATCTTGCCATAATAATCACACTTGGCCTTACGATCATCTACGGAACAACCCTCAACTTTTGTAAAATAGTCCCAAACAATTGGTGGATCATTCCCCTTTCGTTTCTTAGGAAGTGGACAATTACTGTTATTAGAGACACTTGGGGGTTTTGGTATTTGGGACTCTCCCAAATTAATTGTTTGGGAGTTCGAATCAAGATCAATTGGACTTGACAAAGAATCCATCTAACATGTAAAACAAAAAAGGAACAAAAACATTAACACAATTGTCAATTACACAGTAGCTAGTTTGCAACATGACAAACATCACAAATCTAAAATTTTAATATATATTTTAGATCGCTCATAAACCTCACAAATTATTTTAAGAATCAAAATAATTTTATAACAAAACTGTCAACACAATATTAAATCAGCAAATGCCATACAAGTAAATAATTTGAAATTTCTATTAATTTGATTTTTATCCCCCCTAGCCTCAGTTGAGTCTTATAAATTAAAAAACTAATTATCCAAATTTATCAAATTCTAAAAAAATAACTATGGTTTATTTTAAATAAAAACTTGTGAAGTACGGACTACGGAGCTATATATTTCAAATTTGAATGTTATATATTGAATCATTGATGAAATTCGGAGCTATATTATATATAAAGTTATAAACTTGTTGTAGGTTATATATTGATGAAATTCGAAGTAATAAAATTCTCATCACTAAAATTGAAACAAATTAAATATCAGACTTATCAGAGTATAAAACTGTTAATTGAAAATCTTCAAAATCATACCTAAAAAAAAAAACAACGTGGAGGCTGGGCCGCTACCGCTACTGCTGGAGAGTGGAAACTGGAGTGGAGGGCTACAGAAGCTGGAGACTCAGTGGAGAGGATGAAATGAGGGGGAGGGCTGAGGGCTTGAAAAAAGTCGAATGAGAATTGAGAAGCAGAGGTTCTCGGGTTTTTTAACTACGTAGAAACGGTAAGCCAAAGGATGCCGATCCCTGTATTTTTATTTTTATACTACAGAAGCAAAATGACAACGTTTCACTTTTTTAAGTGAAACAAAGTCGTTTTAGAATGGTATATATATAAATAAATTGGGTAGCTGACATCGGCCGGTTTAGCGATTTTTTCCTTGTTCAAACCGAGACTGAACCGGCCAATGCCGGTTTTGTTAAATTTCCACTGCCGGCCGACCGGTTCCTTACTGGTTTCAGCTAGTTCTGAGCTCCAAAGGCCGATCTGAGTCGGTCCTGGTCGGTTTGCCGATTTCTTGTGCAACCCTAATTTATAGCCCTAAGAGGAGGAAATACCATATTCTGGTCATCTATATGTATGGATATTTAAGCAGGAAAATGTTAGGTTGTCCGACGTAGTTGACCGATACGTGGCATGTCAGTGGTTGCCACGTGGCTAGTTTTTTTTTTATATTAAAAAGAAAAGAAACACACGAAAATGGTCTGAGTTTTCCTCTCCCAGAACCGATACCCCCATTGTTACGACATTGCTAGTGCTTGAGATGTGAGTATCCCACTAGGTGGTTTGGTTTTTGCCTTGATCGCTTACATGTAGTAGTGGTTCGATGGCCATTGCATCTTTCCTTGTAGGTTTAAGTATCGTTTGGATAGTGAGTTGGGATGAGATGAGTTGAAATGGAAGTTAAAATCCGAATAAAATATTGTTAGTGTTAACGTCGTGTTTGGCACACCTTTGGGGCATGTTCCGGCAACTCAAGTCTTTCGAAATAGGCCTACAAAAGACAGAGGAGAATGCAACTAGAGAGGGGGCGGTCTCGGGGCCGGGGAGTCTCCGATGCTTAACTTAGCAAATTGTTTTGGAAGTTTGTAAATTTGTAGAAGAGTCTAGGGATCATAGAACTTTCTCGTACCTGGAGCTGGCTATTTATATCGTGGGTTGGGGAAGGTGAGGACTGTCTTTTGTCTCCACCGAGTTTGTGCCTCCTCTGCCGTTCCTACTGTCAGAACTCTTTAATGTGGTGTGTATCTGTGACGGCATCATAAATGTGGCGTGTAACTCAGTAGTAGAGCTATTAATGCGGTGTGGTTTCCTGACTTTGTGTTTATTCCTTGTGAGCCGTAGATGGTCCGCTATCAATGGATCGAGGGCCTTCCGCATTTCCCGTTGCTAGTGCTTGAGATGTGAGTATCCCACTTGGTGGTATGGTTTTTGCCATGATCGTTTACATGTACTAGTGGTTCGGTGGCCGTTGTATCTTTCCTTGCAGGTTTAGGTGCCGTTCGGATAGTGAGTTGGAATGAGATGAGATGAAAATTGAAAATTAAATAAAATATTGTTACAATATTATTTTTTAATATTATTATTATTATTTTAAGATTTGAAAAAATTGAATTATTTATTATATTTTATATAAAAATTTGAAAAAGATATCGAGTTTGATTTGAAGGATATGAGAAGGTGCTGGGTTTGATTTGGGACGAAGCCACCGGCTGAGTTTGATTTGGGTTGAAGCAAACGAGGTTATGGAGAAGAAAGCTCTACTCTTAGCTTAACCGGCTCTTGGCTTGCCTTCCGAAGAAGTCAACACCATGTGAACGGGCACAAAGCTTGGAGTAAATCAGACCATTTTCGGTTTTTTCTTTTTTTCTTTTTCTTTTTCTTTTCTTTTTTTTTTTTAAAAGACCTCCCCAACTTCCCCACAATATATTTTTTAAAATTTTTAATATTTTTAATTTTTTTTTAAATTTAAAAAAATATGGTGTGTAGAAATTGTGTGAATAATAAGAAATTACATAGATTTTTATTTTATTTTTAAATATAAAAACTAGCGATCGGTAACATTCATTCGTACAAATTATCAGCAAGACCCATTTAAGCATCTGTGAAGTTTAAAGAAGAGCAAGCTGCCTATCTCACCCACTAGATTTTTTTTTTTTTGCCGCTTAACGAAAGAAGTAAAAAGAGTTAAAAATAAAAATAGGTGTTTGGTATAGAAATGGTGCATAGCATTTTTCATTTAAAGAATAATGCTAGTTAGCACCATCATGCATAGTTAAATAAAAACTGGTGCATTTCAATTTTTTTTAATGGTTAAAAATGTTACCAAAGTGCATATATTATTTTTTTTTTTAACAATTAAAAAAATAAAATAAAAAATACATTAAAAAAAAAACCAATTTGAATTTGTGGTAACTTTGAAAGAATAAATGATGAGACTCATTAGCAGCCCCATTTTTTCTTTAACATTTAAAAAAAAAAAATTATAAAACACACAAAAAACCAAAACACTGCCACTCAGATTAGTCTCCAAAAATTTACTACGTGACTGTTTACAATGCCCCATTGTCAGTGCATTGACATCCCAAAATGACAAATTACAGGCATGTCTACTGTCAGTTGCCGCACGCGAAATGTGCGAGCAAATCAGTTACCGTCATTGCGAGCAGCAGCGGACAGTTCGTCCAAAAAGTCGAACTAAAATCCTACAAAGTTAGTAACTTGATTTGTCAGACTGTCCACCAAAAGAGTTCTCAATAACTGGATCAAGATTCCCACAACAAGATAGTCTACACTATTTAATATTTTCCTAAACATTTATACAGCAGTAATAAACATTGCAGGGCTGTCCTCATCCACTTGAGACCTCAAGTTGGGAGATCCTTTACCTCGATAACCATGGAGTCGCTGGCAAACTTGCCCGCAATTTCTAGCTGATGGGTTGGTTCTGCTACACGTCCGGGGGTGCCTTGATGCTGCGAGCCAGCTTAACTGATGTTGCGAGAGGATTTCTGGGTGATTGATTTGGCGTCCCACTGCTCGTGGTTGAGACATGGACTGCTTGCATAGATGGGGAAGCTCGAAGGTGTGGGGCAGGGGCACGTAACTCGATCCCATTTTGAAGGTTCCGTGGGTATTGGATCATGAAGCTAGAATGTGGTGTACCAAGAGTGGTAGAGAGAACTGCTGATGTTCGGTCAACCACGGCTGGTGGGGCTACAGTTGGTATATTGATTTCAGGGCTTGCTGAACGTTGTTGTCTTGGGGCAGTCATCTGAAGTGGCTGCTGACTTGATAGCTGAATCCACTCATTCGTGAAACTAGATAATGCTGCTGCAAGATAAAGAAATTTCGTAAGCTATGCGGCATTGAGAGCAATAGTGTTTCATATTTCAGTGTGCATGCAAATATGCAAGCGTGAACTGCTTGCTTACAAATACAGCCGTTCAAAGTTTTTGGAGCTGCATAAGTTTCATGGGAGTACATGTTTATGCAATCTTCCAGTTACTTGAAAATGTGTTAAGGTAGACTTCATTGGACACAGAGATGAGACATGAAATTCTTAAAATTCTCAAAACTTCTCATAATTTCATTCGCCAACACAAAATACTTTTTAATTTCAATTTTTCAATTTTTTCATCCAATAATTACCTAATCGTTATTCAAACACAAAAACCAATACAACTTTTACAAAATTCAAAACAAAACATAAAAATTAATACAACCTTTTCAAACTTCAAAACAAAATTAATATTAAAAAAATATATTCAAACAATTTTTTAAATTTATAATATTTTTATTAAAATTTTCCACTCTCATTTCTCAAAAATCCAATAAAATATTTTAATTCAAAGCTATATTACTATTATTCATAGAATTATAAGATACTTCAAGTGTCCAAACAAGCCCTTAGACCCTATTGGACAAGGGTAAGATCTGCCACATCCCCATAACATTGCTGTTAGTCAGAGGTTGATGTTGCTTTCTAAAACTAGGAGAACGAATCAGTGATCTCGATCATTACTTACGATACTCCAAATCGATGTCTTTTTTCAACATCACTAGGAGTTTGAGACTTTGAGTTCGAGTTCTATTGATAATCGACATAAATGAATGAGCTGAAAGTTAGTTCAGTAGTTTCTGTTGTCTAATCCTCTGAGGGGGAATTAGGGGGTAATGTTCCTTTCTAATCTAATCTGTCATCTATGAGTTCCAGTCAAGTCTGTAACTCAATGAATGAAATCTCATAGCAAAATCTTTTCTATGTCAAGATGGATAGGTCTAAATTTATGGGGCATGCTTCAATTAACAGCAACGTAAATCATGATTTGATATCAGAATCTGAATTTAAACTCGTAGCAAATAAAGCACGACAAAAAGGCAATAAACCCACAAAATATGAAGCACAACAAAACAAGAAAATAAGGATCACGGCATAGCATGTACATGCACTTGGAAACAGACTGGAATGCCGCTCCCACCTTCTTTGTTCCCACAAACTTCACCAACCTTCACTTGGATTTTTTGTGGATCATTAGTGGACTCCGCAAGTGGTGGGTTCTAACCATCTAACTAGTCGCTCTTTTAATACACAAATTGCTAACTAAATCCAAACATGACAGCGATATTGTAATTTAGCTTCATCCATATGGTGATCGAGTTGAAAGAAAATTTAGAAAATATTATACTAAAGAGTAATGCTATACACCACACTCTCATCCTATTTTGATCATATTAAGTAGTATGTGGCACATTCATCACCATTAAATGATAAAGAAGCATGCAATAAATGATCATTTAATGGTGATAAATGTGCCATATCTTACTTAGTGGGATGATAGTATGGTGTATAGAATTTTCCTATACTAAATAAAAACCCTATAACATCAACTCTTCCAAGAATCCCGAGATATGAGATTCGCAATATAACTAGGAAAAAGTTTCAAATACCACACAGGAGTTACTGGACATGCCAGTTTGATATATAGTCCATTTGATATCTTAGTATCCGAGAATTTGTAGGGTTAAATCTGACATTTCAGCAGAAATGCCTGGAACAAACAGTAGTACTTCAAAAAACCATGCATCTAAATGAGAGAGAGAGAGAGAGAGAGAGAGAGAGAGAGAGAGAGAGAGAGAGATGTATTACTGAATGCTGTACTAGATCAGTTTTATACCTTGTTCTATGCATACTGACCCAATTGCCCCATGACTCTTAACTATCAAAGCATCTGCCAATTCCTTATTTAGATTAACTTTGTAGAGAAATGTCTCAAGATCCCTCTGCTTTTGCATTAATGAAGTCTCAGCATCCTGAAGTAACAAATCATACTTCTTGCGTATCTCTTCAATCTCTTTATCACATTGATATCTCAGCTGCAATTTCTACTCAAAATGATAAACTTGATTTAATTAAACAGGAAATATCTAAGAGCTAATAAGCACCGATAGGAATTATGAATAAAAAAATTATTTTCAAAGGCTTCTCGGACGAACCATATCTTGATGCCTCTTCAAGGCTTGCTCCTTATCCTTTTGTATTCTTTCCATTTCAATTTGCAGTGGATTTAAACAAACAGGCTGAGGCATCTCAGGTAGAACAGCGTGTGGATGATCAATCAATGGTCCTGGAACAGTAGTTCTGCTTCTATCTGCAACATGTTCACTTCTACCAGCAGGTATATCTATGGAAGACGGCAGTGGCAAGCAAATGGCAGAATGCAAGAGGTTGGAAAAATCCAGTGGATTCCCCAGGGATGCAGGTAGTGAATTGTATTCAGTGGAGGATGGGTTTGTCGATATAGGCTGTGAAAATTCAGACAGCAGGACTTAGTTTTCAAGATTAGAATGATAAAACAGCATGGTAATGCCGGTTGTACTGCCAGAAATTATGACTTGGTCAAAAGGATTTTGCAGGTTTCCCCTCGACCGGTCTGTTTCTTGCACTTGGTTGATACACGGGTCAAATGTATTTAAAACAGACCCATTGCTTATAAAACAATCCATTTGTATGTGGATCTGTATCTCTTTCCCTCAATCTCAATAGCAAACACCTAACTTTGTCACAGAAATCATATAATAATATACACAGAGACATGAAAACTGTGAAAAAATGAAACCAAAAAGAAAGATATTTGATACAGGAAAATATTCTCAAAAACAGTGTACCTTCATCAATGACATTTGTACTTGGGCAAAAGGAGTACTAACAATTCTAGGCTCTTTCTCTATATACCAGTTCTTCAAACTACAATACAGCAGAAAATTTCATCCCAGCCAGAGGCATCGCACAAAACAGCAGGACTCTATTGGCTTCCTTTAGCAACTAAATGTATTGTGGAAGGCAAACGAATCCATTATTACGTCAATAATCCATATGTTTTTGTTCTTTTAATGGATCATCATGAACACGACAGGAGTATTTCATAAATGGAAAGAATTCTTGAGCTTTTTCTTGCTTTTCAATTATTTTACTGTTAGTATTCTTTCATAATGAATTTAGCATTCAAACATATCTGTTGGATAATCATAAAGTTATTTAGAAAATGGAGTAAAACCACCCAATAGAAACTACTTGAACAAACATTCAAGTACCTGATGTGATGCCAATGAACTTCCTTGGGCTGGGCAAGTATCTGTCTGCACCAAGGATGGCCAAGTCCCATTAAACTCCGAACCAGCTGAATCCCTGAAAATAGCCATGACTTCTCCATCTTGCTGCCTGTCCTGAGTATTAGCTGTGCTGTCCAATGTCAAAGCATCTTTGTCAGGACACACTCCATTTGGTTGCACAGTATTAGGTAACATTTTCATGGGTTCATGCTGCATGATCGCTTCGCTTAGTGTTTGAGGAACTTCAGAAGGGCCTTCTACTGATTGTAGGGTCTGAACATTGCAAACAGAACTCTCCAAATCTGAAGAATCTAGCACAGGGGCACCATTTCTGGGACCATCGCGGGAACAGACTTTATTATGCTGCTCAACACAAGTAGTTGTTGCCCATTTTAAGGCCATTACTTCTGATCCATTATTCTCTGCATCAGATACTATTGAAACATTTTCTGCTTCCATGGGAGAACTACAAGATATCTTTTGAACATAAGAAAATTCATGAACTTCAGCTGGATAACTTGGCATACTTCCACTATCATTCTGGTTTTCAAAAGAAGGCATGCCCTTAGGAGCAGCATTTTGGGATCCATCATCAATTTCAGCTATATCACTTGGTTGCATTCTGCCCACCTTCAACTCCAAGTCACTCCAAGAGGGATTATCTGATATTGCAGTTGGGATCCCTGATTTTGGTTTTCCTAACCAGACTTTAGCTTTGATTTTCTGCTCTTCAAATCTTGAAGCCAACTGTGAAGCCTCAAGTGTTTTTAGATGTATTTCCATCTGATGATTGTGTTCATCCATCTTTTCCTTTAAGTTATGATCTAATAACCTAAGCTTATCTAACCTCACTGAAATGTCACTATGCTTGGTGCAAATAAGGGCTGACCCTAACCTGTGCGCTTCCTCCAACTTTGCCTTTTCTTCCATTTTCTTTTTGTGAAATTCCTGAACTTCTTTTTGTTGGTTTTGCTTACATTTTTCCATCTTTGTATCAACATTATCTAGGGCGTCTTTGATGCTATTGGAGCTATCATTCTTCACCATGTCAGGTGTCTGTTCCACTGTGGCAGGTTCGAATAGATCAGAAAGAGGATGACTTTTATAGCCCCTTTGTGTCTTACCTTCTACCACATCTTGCTGGTTAGACGTAGTTGATTTTGAAGCTTTTGCACAATGTTCCTTGACACATTCTGCATTCTCTAAACAGCATGCAAAACTTTTCTTAATCTTCTCCAATTTGGAGTAGATATAATCCACCTCCGCTTCCTTGCAGACATAATTTAAGTGCAGTTTTGCAAGAGCAATTGATTCAATGTGATCAATATTGTGTTCCAAC
The DNA here is from genome assembly GCA_003123785.1 of Pterocarya stenoptera. Taxonomy (NCBI): domain Eukaryota; kingdom Viridiplantae; phylum Streptophyta; class Magnoliopsida; order Fagales; family Juglandaceae; genus Pterocarya; species Pterocarya stenoptera. The sequence continues at coordinate 94,369 of QEOT01001812.1, forward strand.
AAAGAAGCTGCAACCCAACACTGAGAAAATATATCCATTAGTAGCAATTGCATCATGCGTAAGTGCACAAGCACACCCAAGATATTCATCATCATTGTACATCAAGAACACAGACAACACAAGCACAAATACACAGACAAGAAAGGGGGAATAATGATACACACACACACACACACACACACACACAGAGCACAAGAGATGTATCATCTGAACTGCGGTACCAAAAAAGCTTCCAACTGATGCAAACAAACCACAAAGAAGATACACTTTCACAAAACGTAAGTTTAGTAGTGTCATCTACTATAAAATGTGTGTTCATTTCCTACTCTAGTTGAATACTTTTGAGGAATTCGAGGAGAGTTCTAGAATTGTGGTTACTAGAGATGCATAGTCAGTTCATAAAATTTCAAAAAATAAAAATAAAAAGAAGTTTATTGCATGATAACATCTCTTTACATAACATTTTGGAAATAAACTATGAGAATTAATTATATTAACTTGTGAGCTCTTTGCTATCTCACAGTCGTACTTATGGTATTTGAGGCCTGTGTCACATTGGTGACAACACTTTGTGCATCTGGATTTATGTGATGCCTATTATTTGATGTCTGTGAGGCATTAGTGATTATCGGTCTTTGTGGCCTTGCATCTATGTGATGTTTATTTGACATTCATGCTGGCTTGTCTCATGGTTTGAAATGAATCACCAACTTTTTTTTTATTTTTTTTTATGTAGCTGTGAAATTTACTTAGGCATAGCCTAAGTACACAGGTCTTATATAAGAGAAACAACTATTTAGGATTATAAGCCGATACAAGAAAGTCAAGGACATATAGTCCATTAAAGTATCGCATAAGCCCAAAGAAACAAAAGTGTCAAGAATTTTTCATTTCATTTGCGGTCTGCTTGCAATCTTTAAAACTTCTATTATTTAGTTCAGATTTGTGGGAGTATGGAAATTTATTAGGAAGGGCTGGGAGGATTTCATTCGTAATTTCAGATTTGTGGCAGGTCGAGGAACTAGAGTCAGATTCTGGTTTGATATTTGGTGTGCGTCACGGCTATTCCTTCTGTACTACAGTTTGGTGGAGGAACTGTAAGAGAACAATTGAAATCCGTGCTCTAACTCGACTCGTCTTAATCATATTCTAAATATTCGACATCTTCGGCGGAGTCTTCATCTTTATTCTCCAGTGGATGATGTATATTCATATTGAACTTCAACCAATGTCACTTGCTCAACAACTGCCTTCTTTCACAGTAGCTTCCTGTGGAATCTGAACAGATCAGATCCAATCGGAATTGCATTACATAAGGAAGCTTCTGTTGCTGAATATATGGACACTTCAAACGGCCTGGTGCAGTGGAATGTGTCATTTATTAGAGCAGTTCAAGATTGGGAAGTGGGAGATATTTCTGATTTTTTTTCAGCACCTTGTATGCATTAAATTTGGAGTGTGGTTGGGAGGACAAACTGCTGTGGATTCATCCAGGGAACAAGAATTTTTCGGTTAGATCCTTATATAATGCTATGTATACCCATTCATCAACTGCTTTCCCTTGGAAGTGCATTTGGGAAAGCAAAGTGCCCCTAAAAGTTGCTTTTTTTGGTTGGCTGGCCTCTCATGGGAAAATTCTGACCATAGATAAGTTGAGGAAACCTGGCATTTTGATAATGGATTGGTTCTTTATGTGCAAAAGGAATGGCTAATTGACAGATCATCTTCTTCTCCACTGTGATGTGGGAAGGATTTATGGGATGAGATCTTTGCAAGGCTGGACATTGCTTGGGTGATGCCTAAGAGGGTGGTGGATCTTTTGGCTTGTTGGAATGGAATACGGGGAAATCGTCAAGTAGTGGTTGTTTGGAAGATGGTGCCTCTATGTCTTATGTGGTGTATATGGAATGAGAGGAATGGACGATGTTTTGAAAACAGAGAACGCTCATTGGGGGGGATTACAGACTTATTTTTCCAATCTTTGTTACTTTGGGCTAAGGCCACTGTTTTAGAGGGGATTAATTTTACTTTGCTTCTTTTTCTTTCTCGTAGACTGTAATTATGTATTTCTCTCTTGTATACTACCTGTCTACCTGGGCTTTGCCTAATTATGAGGATCAATAAATTTTCATACTTACAAGAAAAAAGTTCCTTCCAGATGCACTACACAGAGCATATAGGAGCCATCTTCCATATCACTACAATTTGTGGGATGCCATATAGACCTCTCCAAGATGCAAGAAGGTCTACTAAACTTCTTGATATGACCCAAGCTATTCCCCCCCCCCCCCCCCCCCCCCCC
>QEOT01001812.1:117347-149009 GCA_003123785.1 Pterocarya stenoptera
AAAAAAGAATAAAACACTCTCCATCACTAAGAACCAATTGCAAATTCGAGTCATCCAACATCCCCACAAAGAGCTCCTGTGCACCATCACCCATTTCCTTCCTCAATTGCTTAACCAAATCAGCAGAAATTAAATATGGAAGATCTGTCGAGGGTGGCACCTCTGTCCTCAGATCTATGACAACAGAAGAATATGGACCATGAGTGGAAACCATGGACAAACCAGCATTGTCGTCCTTCCCAATCCCCATGTAACTACCCTGAGAGCCCACTTCTTCACTTTCCTATGAGTTTTCTGGTGCTAGGACACCGTTGGAAGGGTCACTGGCCTCCGGCGAAACAATTTGTGACTGCCCACCCATTGATCGTGACACATCAACCAAGGAGATGGGAGAAATGCAAGATTTCGTACCCCCCATTCTAGAATCTCAACCACCGGCAACCTAGTCGGTGGATAGCCACAGGAGTGGCACTGGCTGCCTCCGTCAAGTTGTTCTATCCTGGTCCTGGCGCATCGAAGACGAGGGACAGGAGTGACACTAGATCCTGCACCCCTATGCTCTAAGAATTAGACCTCCAACGACGTAACACCCGCCGGTGGTTCCACTGCTTGCAGCAAGACCACTTGAGTCTTCTCCAGCGACGGTGGCTGGTACCCACTCAACGATGGGACTGCGTCACTTGATTTCCTTCTCCTCCAAACAGGGCCTTCTTGTTTTTTGGTGTTTTGTTGTCCCATGGGCAGAGGCCCAAAGCTTGGGCTTGGGCCTGAGCCTATTCTTGCCTTCCCTTTGTTTACCATTTACAGGATGTGGCCCATTGGTATTTACCTGGCCCATTGAAGCATTAATACCTAAGCCATCTGTGTCTTTACCACCCGTTATGTATCCTTTAATCAATCCATAGTCCAGGCCCAAGCCCGCCCCTTTATTCTCCTCAACACACCATATAAGCCAGTCTATTTTTTCTTGCAGTTCACCCATCTATTTCTTCATATCTGTCAAAGCACGATGCACCATTTCCTCTTGCAAACCGACAGCACACCTGCCACCACCATCAGGTCTCTGGACACCTACTGAACCGGCAGCACTTCCTAATCTTTTTGGACCTACAACTCCTCTTAGGCTAGCCGATGTGTCAGAACTTACTCTCGACCTAACATGTTCACGAGACTGCTTTGAAACCCGCAGTTGTTGGAGGACCTCCCTGGACGATCAAGTATGAGGTTGGTTCAAAGCCACCTTTGTCACTGGGAGTGGCAGACAAGCAAGTCCACCTCTTCCAGTCTCCCTCATTACCTCCACTTCCTCCATCCCTTGCCGTCTCTATCCTCTGGTACGAAAATGGAGGTCCGTCGACCACCCATCCGTACTCCACCAGTGCCATGTAAAAGCCACTGGAGTTAGAACACCGTTGCGCAATGAAACCCCTGTCTCCTTCCCGATGAGCAATGAGCAGCATAGAACTCCTTTCTTCCAACCTTCAAACAGTCCTCCAGAGCTTTGGTGAACCAGCGTGCCGTGGCTAACCCCAAGCTCATGCCCTTTCACAACTCTCTAGCTCCTCTTAGTAAAATGCACATATCTACCATCCCTTATCACCTCAAACGCCTTTGATTCGATTACAACTAATTCGAAGGACCCATTTTCCTTCCTACTCAAGCAAATCTTGCCATCAAACACCCATAGCCACCGTAGAAATGTTGTGTACAGAGAGAAAATGTTAAGGCACAAAAATAATAAAAGCTCCAGCATCTATATTATCTAAACCCCAATTTAGACAACCTTTCATTGGTGCGGTATCTAGATTTGATGCTGGGGAATGGACTTTTTCTTTTTCCTGGGCAAGATGCGGTTATGGAATGAACAAAGCTCTCTTCCGGTTTTGGCATCCCAAAGTTTCACAAAGTTGCCTTTCCCGCCTAGAAAAGAACCAGGTTGTCACACTGGAAAATTTTTAAACCATGAAGGATGGCCTATGGCCTTTGATGTTTTAGGGCATCACAAAAAAACATACAACTTCTATCTTCTGTGTCTAACAGCACCCCTTGTTGGTTCTCCTAGAGTTGGGCTTTCCAGCATCTTAATCTTGTAGTGCAATGTTTCATTTCAACACATTTCTCAAAGAAATGTCAATGTGAATCTAATAGGTGAATTTGAAAAAAAAAAAAAAAAAACACATTATCAATAATTCCAAAGAAAAGAAAAAGAACTTTGGAAGCAGAACACCAGGTTTCTGGGATGCATAACAATTGTTCAGGAGTGACTGTTTTCGGTAGATGTACAACGGATAGTCTTTGTTTTTCTGTTCTACTGCTGAACTACTTTAAGAGCCATAAATTGCCTAGCACAATGATGAAACCAAAAGAAAGTAATTCCTGCAACTATAATTTTTTCCTTAGTAAAGATCATCAATAGTTTGTTCAAAGTAGTGGAAAATAAATTAGGCAATGAAATAGTGGAATGTAGCATCAGTATTAAGGTGCCTTCTAACCAGAGATATCCAAAAGGCCTGCGTGGTGGAAATTCCTTCCCCACTAAGATTGAATTTTTCCCTCCCGTACTCAAGAAACCTCATAGCAGTATCCTTGACATTCACCTGCATATAACATCACAAAAAGTGATCAGGTAGCCTAATAATTTATCACAGAGCAATATATATATATATACATCATGTAAGAAAATATTTAAATATTTAGATTGCAAATGCTAAGATAAAAAAATTCAATCTAATTATTTAGTCACAATCTAATTATTCTCTTTATGACCACTACTACTGCTATTGCTATTACTATTACTATTAATATTCTTTTTCTTTTTCTTATTATAATTACTTTTAAAAGACATCTACTACTCTCCACTAGGAAAACATGTTCTATATACAAAAGTATTCATCTTTAGGTTTAAAATAGTCAGAAACACACACACACACACACACACATTGTATGAATATTTGCAGCACTCCAAACAATCAAGCATGTGACATTTATAGCATGCATATCGAGTGAATGCCTTCCTGGTATGGAGCGTGCATGCTAGTCAAACTGATCACACAATTCTGGCACATCAGAAATCTACAATTTGCCAAGCACAGCTATCCATAATTACAAATGATAACATTGATGGTCTAAAGATGTATAGGAGTGGTTCTTGAATGTAATTTATTTTTTGATGAAAAGGAACCCCAGAGACCATGCAAATGAAACATGTCTTTTACCCAGTCTTACCTCATACCAGTAAAATGCATACATGTCACACAAATCCAGCACTTTATATACTTTTCAATAATAAGACATTGCCCCTAAAAATTGTTTGCACTGAAGGTTCGAACTTTGGGGGGACCATATCCCCAAAACGAAGGTCACTACCACTGAGCCAACTCCTAGGGGTTTCCTTGCTCATCCATTTCATACAAAATGATACAACTTTTTCTGTTAAGTTATTAGAATAGATTAAAAGAAAATCGGGGCTTGTTTGGAAATAGATCTAATCCCAAAATTCTCATCCCATCTTCGTCCCAAACATAATTCAAATACAAAATTTTCAAACTAATCATTACAAATTTTTTTTTTTTTTTTGATAAATAACTAGTCATTACAACTTTTTCAAACCAATCATTACAACTTTCCCAAACTTTCAAAAATAAAAATAAAAAACAATTCAACTTTTTCAAATCCCCAAACAAAAATAATTCTAACAATATTTAACTTCATAATATTTTTTATTCAATTTTTTCTCGCTCATTTCCCAAAACCCAAAAAATACCCAACTCAAACTATCTCACTACTATTCACAAACTCTTACTACTATTCAAAAAATTCTCATCTCATCTCACTCCCCAAACGAGCCCTATACTCTGCAATGTAGCTTGCATTATGGTCTCTGCTTGAAACTTAGTACAGGGCACACCATAGATTATGTTACATTTCAATAGAAGTAATACTCACCAAAAATTAAGTTCCTAAGGATTGATCCGCCATAAAGTGTCTTGGATTTAGAGCATTTGAGTCATTAGAGGGCTGGCAAAATAATGGGTCTCAAAGAGAAAAATTATTGAGGAACAAGGTCTATTTTAAGCCTGCATGTGACTGTGTGTGAGCATGCACACAAGTATAAAAAAGCATACTTGAAAGCATAGAAAGACCATACTGGGAGCTGTAGAATTTCACAAAGCTCTGATATCTCCGGCGGTGGCAAGAATTGACACACACCTAGTTGTATGTTTTGCTCCTCAGATTCAACCAAGCCAATTTCAGATACTTGGGAAATTTTATTAATAGCCACAGGAGGCTCTGCTGAAGAACCAAGGGCCTGATTTAAGTCATCCACGTTATCTGTAAATGTAGAAAAAAATGGAAAGTCATAACCAGTTGGTCTCAAACACCCATATTGAATGATAAATTTGCTAGAAAATAACTAAAACGTGAAATGAATGATGAGTCCCTTTCCAATCTATTTCGTGTTTTTTCTTTCTTTTTAGCATTTTGCAATTCATTATATCCCTTAAACCCAGGACCTTTTGAGATATAGCATATGAAGACCAACTTTTACAGCTAAAGAAATCTGGTAGTACCAGCTATTTTGGTTGCCTTATTCGCAGTAGTTAATTTTCTTTCATCCTCCGATTTTGATTTTAAATATATAGTATCAAGCTTGTTGTTGAACAACTTCCTGCCCTTCTTTATGACAGCACTTCTTTCAAATTCAGACTCTTTTGGTGAGTCATTAAGATAATGAACTTTTCTTCGGACCCTCTGCGATGACCCAGACAAAAAATTCCACCGAGGATCCCTTCCTTCAAGAAGATTTTTCCAGAAAAAGGTAGGCGGTTCATCATTCACAAACTGCATTTCCCTTTCACCAAATAATGAAAGGTTTCTGGCATACCCTCCTCCACCATGCTCTACTTTTAAAATTAAGCAGCTGTGTGGGTCATTGTTGTCACCACTGTAAGGCAATTGGGTTGACAACTCGTGCATTACATCACCTAAAAGTGATTGCTCAGGTGATATATTTGAACCTGAGACAGAGGAGCTACATCTATGGAAGTCATCAAGCTTATTGAACAGATAAGAGGCACCCCACCTTAGCAGTGTATCACAAGTACGCGGGTTATTGCTATCCAGAGCCATACCCTCCTTCGCAAGAATCAGAACTTTTTCTTCCAAAGTACAAGATGTATATAAACGGAATACCTTTAACTGTTCAAACTGTGAACTGATAGAGATTCTATGTAGTGCTCTTAAGTCATTCTGCGGGTCCCAATCACTTCCAAATAGTATAATAGTGTCCACTGCAGAAAGTCTGATGCTTGGGAGACAAGCACGAATTTCAATCAAGAACACAAATTTCCTGTTCTCTTTGTCATTAAACATGTTTAGAGCAGCTTGCTTCTTTGAATGGGCATATCCTCTACCATCTAAGGATACATATGAGTCCTTGCCAAATCTCTGATGGACAAAGTCAACCAGAATGTCTCCAACAGAATCGCTTCCAGAACCACCAATAGACTGACAGATTATAAACCTTTGAATCAGAACATGCCTATCGAAACCCAAAGCAATTAATGATACATAACACATAGATCTTCAGTATATTATACGTGTACATACACCACGACATTTTTTTTTTTATAAAGTAAAAAGAAATTTTATTGAATCAAGTAAATAGGTATAGCCCAATTACACAGGAAGTATACAAGAGAAACACCTAAATATAAGCTAGGAACTAGTAGAAACTAAAAGAAGATCATGAAAATTATCCCCATTCAAAACTATAACTTTTGCCCAAAGACAAAGTACAAAAGAATAACTCTCTAATTCCTCCCAACGAACATTCTCTATCTTCAAAACACCGCTCATTTCTTTCCAACCATAAACACCACATTGAGCATAAGGGACACCACAATATTAATAACAGTGGCTATGTACTTGTACAGAATATGAAGGCAAACTGGAGGAACACACCAAGTAGTTCATTAAGAGAACAGAACATTTATGGAGTTGTCAACTCCTATCAATTTATATGTGAGTAACCTGAGTAAAACCTCTTATATGATTTGAGGAATACCAAGGTAGTAGTTTTGATTACATGAGCACAGAAAGCAATTCATCAACTTTATCAAAACTAGAAATTTTCTTTATGTTACAAAATTGTGAAAATAGTTACAATTTGATGCTCAAGCCAACTTTTAAGAGCCTTCAAAGTCATTTTTTTCTGTGTACAAAAAATAAATGAATAACAGTTTCCGTGATTGTCATAAAATACATACACAATTAGATAACTTTGGGAAAAAGCACTGTATTTTAAAAAACAACCGATTTTGAAGTGCTAAAGCATTTGTCCCAAAAACTTAATCAGATGGGAAGAGGTGGATTTAACCACTTAATTATATTTTATGGCCCCCCTCACAGCTAGGCTTAACAAGTAGAATATTTAATTAAAATAGGGTGTCGTGTGTGGAGATGGAGTACGAAATCAGGACCTCTACTTGAATACCATGTTAAATCACTACTTGTTCCAAAAGCTTAAGCATATGGAAATAGGTGAATTTAATGATGTAATTTATATTCTCACACTCCCCACAAGTAAAATATTTAATTGAATAGGGGTGAATGTAGTCATGATACGGATTCAAAACCCCAACTCTGATATCATGTCAAATTACAACTTGTCTCAAAATCTTAAACTAATGGAAATAGATAATAGTCATTTAACTTATATCCTAACATTATGCATCAGCTCCTTGTGAATCAAGTGACATATTGGTAAAGTGGTATCACAGGATGGGACAGTGAAAGCATATGTTATTTAAATGGAAGCAATCATTACAATTAACATATTACAGTCTTGAAATGAAGAAGAAATTCAACATAATTAGACCAGCTACCTGGAAAAGGATCAAAACTCTTAGACCGCGGTTTTTAATCTCCACAAGGATTTTATCAAGAGCTTTTAATTTTCCACTCAATTCTATTCCAACATCCAAATACTCATCAATGGGAAGATCTTTTGTGACAAAGCTTTGCAAAGATCGATCAAGAAGATTAGGGTGGTCGCAGCACTGCAAGTAAATACCAAGCATGAACATATTACAATGCTGATTGTATCTAGTGAGCTGTTGCAAACATACCACCTCAAGTAATAGTGCATATACAACATTTAAGAAGAATAAAAAATTGTGGTCAAGCAAACAAATCCATATGCAGCTGCCTGGCAGGAATTAACCTTTCTGGCTGAAATAATAACATCACGAAGGGTATCAGCTGTCCCACTCTTTAAACATGAAGAAAGGAACACTGAATTTGAAAGTAGTGACGCACAATACTGCTCAAGTTGCACATTGGATAGCTGGACAGGAACCCAGTACTCTACAAATCTTGAGCTGGACTTGCATTCGGATGCAATATACTGTGCCAATCTTTTCTTCAGTTTTGAAATATCAGTATTAGAGTTAGTCTCCATTCTCTCACTGTTCAACCCATCATAGCCAGATTCAAGAAGGGAAAGAATATTGAGATAGTCACCCCGGCAGTCCTAAAAACTCAACAGCAAACCAATTGGTTTAAGCCTTTAAGGTCATTCAGCAGCAAATTTTTTTTTTTTTTTGTAAATATTTAATATTTATATCTTGATTACTTATACAACAATATTTATACCTTGATTTCACCACTAATGAGAAGAAGCCTCATATCAGCAGGTAGCATCCTGATTTTTCCAGAATGCCTTGACATTTTAGAGCGTTGGCACTCATCAATTATTATTGCTTCCCATCCTATACATTCCAGCACTTGAAAATCCTGTGTATTAAAATAAAGGACCAGTGAATATAGATTGCTTGTAAAGCACCAATTCTTTGGTTTGTGACCCCAGAAAAACATGCAACCATACGTCTTTCTACTTGAAAACAGTATCTATTGCAAAAACTATGATAGAACCACAAATTATGAAATTAACAATCAGAGAATAACTCATCCAAAAAAATTGATTTTTTTATTTTCAAAACTTGGGCTTTTTTAATCTGCACACACTCATTGCTTGAAGAGATGAATGCAAAATAAAGGTACCTCAACAGCAACATCTGCAGTTGATAATAGTACATTAAACATTATCCTACCACCTTCATTGTAGAACTCCAATGATCTGATACTACTTCGGACTTCTCTGTTCCCTTTATAATATATAATATTGGCACATGGTGCCAACCGTAAAAACTCAGCTTCCCAGGCAGGAAGAGCAGTGGAAGTTGAGATGACAAGAAAAGGCCTCTGTACAACAAGCTGCAACGATAATATAAACAGGATCACCTTCACAACTCGCTCCTGTGAATGGCAACATTGCAATTGCTTAGTAGATGCAGACATGGTGAACTACATTATGCAACTCTAAGCATTGGAGGGGCAAAGAAACCAGCATAGAGCTGTATAAACCTAAATTCACACAAAAACCTCTACATTCTAATTATTTATCCAGTTGGGTTTGAATAGGTTATTTTTTGGGAGATCTTCATGCATGTGTTCATGTGTTGCATAGAAATATAATATATAGGAATCTAACATAGGTTCCATGAAAAAAGGGTTTAAGCACAATGGTGAATATGCTATAAGAATGGAAGATCTTCCAATGAGATTCCTGCATCCCAAAAATAATGTCATCAGAATGTCTCTATATAGCTTAGACATCAAAGACACAAATTTCTCTAGCTAGTGCTTTGTTGGTAAAGATTATCACCCAGCTGCTTGGCATCATGCATGCACGATGCTCGTACATACCATGGGGTATGTGGGCACGTAGGCATGAATGCACTATATATTCAGTGGTCCACATATCTAATACGAAGTTATTAGTTCTTGATAGCAAGTCGCTCTAACTAGTTATCAAGCAGCAGTCCTAACACATAAGAATCAGAAAGAAAAATTAACAAGGAACTGGATTAAAGAAGCATTTACCTGGTCGGCATGGTCATCAAAAACAATGGCATTCTGGCCCTTATGCCAATGTTCACGAAGGTTGTTCACAAAATTTAGATGACAGCTTTGCTCTCCAGTTGAATCTCCAGATGACAACTCTGACAGCTCATGGAAGGTAGGCTTCCCTTCCTGCAAGTAAGATAAGCTATTATCTAGGTGTTTGGAATTGTACAAACATCACATGTGCGATAAATCTTTCCATCTCATACCATCAATCATATAATCTACTAGCATTAAATGTATAATAAAATGTCCGATTTTAACAAAAACTGTGAAGGGTAGAAAATGTAACACTAGCCAAAGAAGAAAGAAAGCAGAGAAGTAGCTTGAACTGAAGCAGCACCATGTTGAAGAGGTTTTTCATTTCCCCTTTCTCTCCTCATTGTTTATATTAAGCCTGCTGTTACTATCTATTCATTTTAAGCAAAACTTCAGGGATATTAAAAATCCTTATCCCAGACTATTTTTTTTTTAAATGTGAAAGTTTTTCACAAGCTTAAGGTTGTTCAGCTTTGCTGCATTCCCTTGGCCAGTTCCTGTTGCTAAGACCGAAGAACAATCAGAATAATAGAAGTAATGGGCACTGAATATTGTCTTTTTTATATATAGAAGTAATGCAATTTTACTAATAGCACAGCAAGGCACAACCCTAGAACACAAGAAGTATACAAAAGTCTACACCCAACTAGCAAGAAAAGAAAAAGAACAAAAGTCTTTGAAATGTAGAAAATTAGGGAGTGGGAGCCGGTGTGAGCGACCATCCAAACATAGAGGGTGCTAAATACTATGATTTTCAACTCTAGTACCATCCCCTCAAAGTTATCAAAAGTCTAGGGATCGTGTCATTGCCAAATGCACCACACATTAAGTGGTGGAACCATCCTCCAAACTACTGAATTCCTCCACAAGGGCTCTGCCAGCTTGCTAACAACTCCACTTGTTGGGGCATAATCCATCAATCCCAAAAATGCAGAACGTCAATGCCCATGGGATCTATTTGGGATTGCGGTAGGAAATAGAAATTTTCAGAGCGGCGCTTTTAATTGCAGAGATTTACTAAAAAGCTCTACTATTAAAAAGTTGTTCCCCGTTAAGTAAACATGCACCTAAAGCGCTTTTAAAATTAGTTATGTTGGTTTTTTTAAAATGTAACATTATCTGCAGGAGCTTTTCAACAAAAACTTCAATTTGGTGCTTTTTTAAAAAGTAGATTTTTAGCTTTTATTTTTAGGTGCTCAAAGCACTCTTTTATAAATTTACCAAACATACTATTTTTTCTTTAAAAGAGCTTTTAGGCTAATAAAAGAACTTTTTAAACTTTCAAACTCAAATCCAAACATGCACGAAATCTAAAGATTCCTCTGCCTCTCATTTTCTCAAAATAATGACTGTTACAGAGTAGCTAACACTGGCAGTGGCCTATATTATATCACACCAGGATTTCAGCAATAATGAAGCTCATTATTATGATTGATAAAATAATATAAGCCAATTTATCAGGATTCCACAGCTTCTGTTATCATTTATTCAAGTAGCTTAATACTAAAGTTGAAAGGTGCAAATAACCGAAAACCTATCACTCAGATTAACAAAGTCGATTAATTGAACATACATAGAAGTGCTGAACTAAACAATAAGGAAAGAAATAATAAGAGAAACCATACAAGGGTGTTAACAAACCCTTCTGTAGCACTTCAAAGTGGAGTAAAGGCTGCCTCCAGTTTTTAATCGGGCAATAGAACTGATTTATGAAAGATACTTTCAACATATCTCGTTCATGAGATGTCAAACTGAAGTGGTAAAACAAGTCTAAAATACAAGAAACTCTAACTTTTTACAATAATTTATCACAGGAAAAGGGACTGTTACAATCATTTTGACAGAATAAACAAGAACACTTGCATGGTAATATTCGGAAAACAAGAATATATTGTGAGATAAAAAAAAATGGATCAAACGAAAAAAAAAAAAAAAAGTTAGCAATAATAATATATTTTATAATAACAAATCAGAAGCACCTCATCTGCTTTATGTGGACCGAAAAGTATTTCTGCCTTCTCATGTCGACTTTCATAATCACTCATGAGCTTCATACCTTCGGGTGACGTCAAAAATGAAGCATTATCTAACTCCCACGTAGCATGTTCATAACCAAGACCAGTCCATTTCACAAGCCACTCATAACAGCAATCTGGATTATTGTCATCATTGCCATCATGGAACTCATCACATTGCTTTGGAAATAATAGCATTCTTTTATGCACCAAACGATGAGGCACAGTCCACTCTGCTCTCCACCTTACAACCTGGGCAATCTAATATTTGAGTAAAACCACACTAATTATGACAGTATTTACATTTCTTTCCCCCAAAAACAAAAAAGTTTCTAAACCTGTCTTTTCTTGTTAAATTTTGTAACAAGCTTTGGAGCTTCAACAAGCAGTTGTGTTTCTTGAATCCAGCAGTTGTGAACATGAGCAAAACCATGATATTTGACCATATACTGCTTCTGGCACTGCAAAACTAGCAACAGGCACCAACACGTTATTACCAAAAGGCACCCAGTTAGCCAAACTATATCCAACAGACTAATTAGGTGCTTTGAAACGGTGATAAAGAAAATTTCAAAAGAGACCATGAGCATGATGCACCATACCATCATGATCGGAAGCCACCTCTCTAACATCCCAGATGGACTCTATTTCTTTGGAGACAGAATGCACACCCAATTCTATCTTCCTTTTAACACAACAAACGCAGTGCCAAACTCCAGGAGGGACATCATTCAGAGGAGGATCGAGACAAGAGATGTGGTACCTTCTTTTGCACCGTTTTCCAACACAGCACCTATGTTAGACAAAAGAAAAGATGCAAATTTAAGCATGTAAAGATATAGGTGCCTAGCACATAGATGCATAATAATAATGATGATGATAATACAAAACAATGAAGAACTTCAAATATGCAAAACCATCTAAAATTTATCATGAAGATGATATATATTTTGTAACAATTTCTCACATTGCAAACTAAGAAACCTTTCATATCAAACTAGTATTTTTTTTTATAAGTACCTTTCGTATCAAACTAGTACTTCTATCATCTATCCCACAGAAATAATGTAATATAACAATAGAAGGAAAATAGTCTTCCCGTTCATTATGGCCCTTTCTCTTCTCTTATCAATCATCTTCTTCAGTTCTTTTCTTTCTTTCTCTTTAAGTTTACCGGTTTCTGGTGTAAGAGATGGGATCACGACAAAATCTGTTCATTGATTCTAAAATTTTTGAATTCTATCGTGAACGAGGGATGTCGTGGCGAATCACGGAAAGGAATCGTAAGGTTACCAAGTTTATCATCGTTGGTAAATCGATGGGGGAATGGTTGGCAAATGTGGTGGAAGCTTGCGGTGCAACGACTGTTAGCTCAGAGTTTTATAAGATGCATCATGCCAGGAACCAAGACCTGTTGGCTCAACATTTCTCTAATAGTTGTGAATGTTTTCTTATGTTAACAGAGGTCAAGAACGATGTTAGACATGGTTTTATCACAATCCCAGAAGGTGTGAAGGGAACTGCTTGGCACATGTGTGCCAAAACACTTAGCGAAATCCCTATTCCACACTCAATATGTGGTTCTGCTAACAACAAGGTTGTGATGGGTAATGGTGGTTGTGTTCCGTTGTCAAGTGTTACTCTTTCAGGGGAGAAGGGTTGTTATTTGGAGGCTTTGAAGGCGTCGATTCGTATTCCGGCCATTCAGGGCAGTTTAAGGGTGGACTGTGACTCGAGGGGGGGCCATGGGATGGTCGAAAGTGGGACAAGTAAGCTTGCATGCATGTCTGTTCTTTCTTGAGGGCAGTGTGGTAGAGGTCGTTGATAAGCGCACACTAATGGCCATGCAGAGGGAGCTTTTGGTCATTAGTGAGAAGATAAACAATTTACTGGAGAGGGTGAATATGTGCTTGGGCTGGTTTTAAAGCTTGGAGCCGTTTGAGGGAGGCCCATTGGTGAGGAATTATGAAGTGAATGTAATGGGCCGAATGCCCTTACAAGGCTTAAATCTAATGGTTTGGAGAATAAAGGGAAACAAAAAGATGGGTCGGGCTAGAGTAAGTCCACCGGGTTCAGTGGTAGGTCAAGATTTATTTTGGGTCTGTGTCTTGCATCTCGGAGTCGTCTCCTCTTTTGTTGTTGCATGAGTTGCAGCAAAACTTGTCGTCGCCACCCTCTAGTCAGTGCGTCATTGTCGGAGTTCTCATGGAGAGGAAAGAGGCTTTTTCAAGGCAGGACGATCCTCTAAATGTTGTTCTCGAGAAGGGAGGTGATGTTTGTGTGTATGTTGTTCCTTCTCAAGTTCCTATTATGTATCTTGTCAATGGTTTAAGGCTAAAGGTGCCTTTCTTGTTAGGTTTCTCCCTTGAGCTTCTAGTTGTCCTTGTTGGGCTGTTAGGTATGGTGGAGGGTATGGCCTTGTCTACAATGCCTCAGGATCCTTGTCCTCTTGAAGGGGTGTCTCTGCTTTTCTAGAATGATGGGGACTATATAGAAAGGGAATTTTGTAGTTTCAATTGGTTCAAGTGATGGGGAGTGTGTAAAAGGGAAGGAGGTTGAGCCTACTCCCTTACATACTCTTCCTCCTTGCCAGAACTCAACCGGCCCAACTTTGGAGTATGCTTTACAAGAGGTGAAGGAGATCCAATCATGTGTTGGGATTTCCTGTGAAGGCTTTGAACAGCAATTTAGGGCATTACTCATTGCTATCGAGTCAGGACATTCTATGGCTTCAAACTCAGCGTCAAAGAGAGATAGGGAAACTTAAAAGACTCACTTGTTCTATAAATTAGCACCTCAATGTTGTTATATCTCCGATGAGAATTTGCAATTCTATGGAAGAACTTTGTGCTTTGGTCGCCTTCCTTTAACCACAAAGCTCTTGGTTTTTCACGCCATGACACTTCTTATTTTCCCCTATATTTCCGAATGACTGCATATTCCACAACTTCAAATCGCTTTTTAAAGCTTTCAATTTATTAGCAAAAATGAAACTGGGGGTACCTTGGAACTGGTAGGAAGACCACCACTGTTTGACCCTATCCACAAACCCCTCCGTTTTCAACGTTGGCCACTCCATAAACCTCCACAATCAAGCAAGATAGGCCAATAATCCGAAAATAAGCAATCCAATCTCTTTTGCCACACATCCAGGAAATGGCTTTCCCACTCTGATGAAATAAGGAACCGGTCCAACCTCGACCAAGGCTGGTTATTCGACCATGTTGCAAGACCCCCCACAAGCGGCAAATCTACCAAGTTCAAGTCAGAGATGTACTCCGAGAACTCCATCATTGCGGGCCTGACTCTTCTACTTCCTAAACTTTTGCTTGGGAATCTAACAACATTGAAATCTCCCCCAATACACCACGGGAGGTCCCACCAGTTATGCACCCCTGCTAATTCTTCCCACAACAATCTTCTATCAGAGTCTAAGTTAGGTCCATAAACCCCTGCAAAAGCCCACAAAAAGTTATCTGACACACTTTTGAATGAGCATGCTACCGTATACCGCCCTCAATTTTCTCCAGCACCCACCTATCCCACATCACTACAACCCCTCCTGACGCCCCATTAGAGGCCATAAACAGCCAATCCACATGAGAACCACTCTACAAACTGCGTATTATTTTCCTATTAATCACCTTCAACTTCGTCTCATGTAAACACATGATGTCCGCCTTCCACTCACAAAGCAAGTGCCTAATCCGAAGACGTTTGTTAACCTCATTGAGCCCACAGACATTCCATGACACAATTTGGGTTTCATTGGGAAAAAGTCAGCCCCTTCCCTTTCGGCCTTCCCCTGCTGGTACCACCCTCCGAGTTCATCGACCATGTCAATCTATGAAGCTCCCACAATTTCTTTAATTCCCCTTTCCTTTTTTGTTGGTGCCCCACTTCAATAGTTGTCAGTAGAGCCAAGAATTGCTCTTCATAACCTTCACACCTAATTCCCACAACTTTTTGGATCTCCTCCACCGTATGAAAGACCCAATCTGAGGCTTGAGATGGAAAAAAGGAATTCAGTGGGATAGGACTACCCATCCTATTTTGTGCAGTCTGAGTCTCCTCTCCCAACGAAAACTCTTCCAACCCAATCTCTCCACATACCTCAGGAATGAACATTTCATCCTCCACCGAATGTATGTGGTCATCCAAGCTCTCCCCATCCTCAACCACCTCGAAATCCACAAAAGGGTTAGAATACAAGGTCGTCGGATTCAAACCCTCACACCTCGCCGATAGGTTGCCATTCTCGAACTCCACAATCATAGAGTTGATTTCTTTGAGAAACTTCTAACTGAACAGGTGGGATGGCGGCCTAAACTTGACAGACTTTTCTTTGATAGTATTGGGCCGAGTGATGTGGTTCGGCTGGAGAGGGCTTTTGAGGAGGTTGAGGTATATGATGTAGTGCAAAAAATAGTCAAAGACAAGGCACCCGGTCCGGATGGGTTCTCTATGGGTTTCTTCCAAGAATGTTGGGATGTGGTTAAGGAAGATCTAGTGAAGGTGTTTCAGGAGCTGTTCTCGGTTGGAAAATTTGAAAAAAGTCTCAACACACTTTTATTGCTTTAATACCCAAAAAGGTGGGAGCTACGGAGGTTACGGAGTTTCGGCCTATTAGCCTAGTGAATGAGGTGTACAAGATTATTTCGAAAGTGCTTGCAAATCGTCTTAGCGAGGTTATAGGGAAGATTATCACTAAACCTCAAAATGCCTTTGTAAAAGGTAGGCAAATTCTTGATGCAGTCCTTATCGCTAATGAATGTCTTGATAGTAGACTGAAGGCGGGTACAACAGGGATCTTGTGCAAATTAGATATGGAGAAGGCGTGTAATCATGTTAACTGGGATTTCCTTCTCGATTTATGTGGGAGATGTGGTTTTGGGGAAAGGTGAAGGACATGGATCTGCTGGTGTGTTTCTAAGGTGAGATTTTCTGTGTTGATAAATGGCAGTCCAGAGGGCTTCTTTTAGAGCTCACGTGGTTTGAGATAAGAGGATCCGCTATCACCTTTATTATTTGTTATTGTTATGGAGGCGCTAAGCAAAATGATCTCGACTTTGATGGAAAATGGTTTTGTAGATGGCTTTCCGATTGGAACCCCGAATAGGGGTAGTATTATTATTTCCCACTTGTTTGCAGATGATACACTTATTTTGTGTGAAGCGGATCAAAATCAGGTGCGAGTGTTGAAGGCCTTGTTGTTATGTTTCGAAGCAGTTTCTGGTTTGAAAGTAAACTTTGATAAATCAGAGATGGTGCCAATTGGAGGAGTTCCTAACTTGCGCCAACTAGCTAGAACACAAGGTTGTAAGATTACTGCATTTCCCATGACTTCTCTAGGACTTCTGTTGGGAATTGCTTCGAGGGCGTCTTCTGTTTGGGATACGGGTGACCGAAAGAATAGAGAGAAGATTGGCAGGGTGGAAGAGAATGTACTTGTCAAAAGGAGGTAGGATTACTTTGATTAAGAGTACACTTTCTAACCTACCAACCTATTTCTTGTCTCTTTTCCCTATATCGGCAAGAGTGGCGGCTCGTATTGAGAAGATACAATGAGATTTCTTGTGAGGAGGAATGGGGGATGAGTTTAAGTTCCATCTATTTAAGTGGGAGAAGGTATGTCATCCGATCTCTAATGGTGGCTTGGGTATAAGAAATTTGAGGTTGTTTAATCGGGCGTTACTTGGCAAATGGCTGTAGAGATATAACAATGAACCAAAGGCCCTATGGAAAATGGTGATTGAAAGCAAATATGGCGGTTTATGGAGGGGGATGGTGTACTAGAGAAGTTAGCGGGGCTTATTGAGTGGGCTTATGGAAACACATAAGAAAAGGGCGGGGGGTCTTTAATCGACACTTTAGACTTCAAGTGGGTGTAGGATCCAGGATGGGTTATGCCAAAGACCGTGATGGCAGCGATGGCGTGTTGGACAAATATAAGAGGCATACAACAAATCAAAGCGGTTTGGAAGATGATCCCTATATGCATCATGTGGTGCTTGTGGCAGGAGCGAAATGAGCGGACGTTCGAGGACAAGGAGAGATCAATGGAAGAGCTAAAAGTTTTATTTTTTAGAACTCTCTGTACTTGGGCTATTGCTATAGACTTTAATGGCTTGGACTTACATGATTTCCTTACCTCTAATGCGCCTACTTAGCTAGGGCATCAGAGTTTTGTAATTAGCTTTTGCCCATTTTGTTATTAATAAAATCTATTTACTTATCAAAAAAAATTATGACGTGTAGGAGGGAAGTAGTGTGCGGGAGAGATAGGGGTCTCATCTTTTTTAATGAAGCTTAAAATTCTGTCTAGGAATGTTTGGGGGCTTAATGATCTTAATAAGTGTCTTCGCATTATGTCTTCATTGCCGAATTGGAAGGTTGATATTGTTTGTCCTGGAGAAGCAAAATTAAGTTTTATTGATAGAAGAATTATTTAGAGTTTGTGGGGTGCTCGTTCGTAGGCTGGTCCTATCTTGCTTCTATTAAGGCCTCAGGTGGTGTACTCTAAGGGCAAGTTTGGACAATGAGGTATTCTCAGATGTTCTCAAATTTTTCCTTCCCAAACATCACTTAAAAACAAAATACTTTCAATTTCAAATTTTCAACTTTTTCATCTAATTATTACCTAATCATTATCCAAAACACAAAACTCAATACAAGTTTCCCAAACTTCCAAACAAAACACAAAAAGTAATACAACTTTTTCAAATTTAAAAAAAATAATAATATTCAAACAATTTTTCAACTTTATAATATTTTTATTCAATTTTTTCTCTCCTTTCCTAAAACCCAATAAAATATCTTAACTCAAACTATTTCACTACTATTCACAAATAATTTCACTACAATTCAGAAACTATTTCATTACTATTCACAGATAGTCTAAAATATTCCAAGTATCCAAATGAGCCCTACTCTTAATGTGGGATAGAAGAGTGGTGGAATCCATCAAAGAGTGTATTGGAAATTTTCGGTTGCTTATTCTTTCAGAAATGTCGAGGATGGCTGGGCATGGCTTATATGGGTATCTATGGGCAAAATTTGGACCGTGGCAGGAGACTTTTGTGGCATGAGATTGTGGGCTTGTAATTTTGTGGGATGTGCCGTGGTGTATTAGTGGGGATTTCAACATCACTCACTTTCCTAGTGAGAGATCGAGGGAGTCTTGTATTAGTTCGACGATGGATGAGTTTTCTAAGTTCATTTTTTATTTCAATCTTTTGATCCTTCCTCTAGTCAGAGGTGAGTTCACATGATCCAACAATCAAGGTTGGTCGAGATTGGACAGGTTTCTTGTTTCTCCCTCTTAGGAGGCTCATTATCTAGAGTTGTGTTAGAAGAGATTGCTTAGGGTATGCATGGATCATTTCCATATTTTGTTGGATTGGGAGGTATTCATGGTGGTCAAAGGTATTTTAAGTTAAAAATATGTGGTTAGGAGCTGACGGTTTTGGAGAGAAGGTTAGACATTGGTGGTCATCTTATCAGCTTCCTAGAACCGCTAGTTTCATTCTTGCTAGTAAGCTTAAGGATAGGTTTGGCAAGTGGGATAAGACACAAAATTCTCATCTTATCTCATATTATCATTACAACTATTTCAAATTCTCACACAAAATATAATAAACAATTCAACTTTTTCAAATCTCAATTCAACCTTTTTAAATCTCAAAATAATAATAATATTAAAAAATAATATTTTAAACTTCATCTAAAATCAAAAGTTCTCATCTCACTATCCAAATCTATCCTAAGACTTTGAATAATGATTTGAAGAAGTGGAACGTGGAAGTTTTGGAAATGTTGTTAGTCAGAATGGAGGGAAGGGAGGAGAATGAGGTTCATTTAGGAAATTTTGTTAAGGAAGAGTTCAGTGGTTACTGAACTTGAGAAGGTGTTGTTGAGAGAGATCTCTTCTTGGAGGCAAAAATCTTTTCATAGCGTGGCCAATTCCCATCGAAGAAGCGACGCCATTGAGATGCTTCATTCTAACAACCATGTGATTTCTAATCATTCTGAGATTAAGGATCATATTGTGCATCATCATGAGAGTCTCCTCATGGAACAAGCTAATTGGAGGCCAAATCTTGATGGTTTGGCTTTTGACTCACTTGATCCTCAAAGAGCTAGATGGTTGGAATGACCTTCAGATGAAGATGAGATCCATAATGTGATTAGGGGGATGGCAAAAGACAGCTCACAGGCCTGACGGCTTCTCCAAGTCATCATTTCTGGCTTGTTGGGATATCATGAAAGAGGATGTTTTGGGGCTATTCCATGAGTTTCATTCCTTTATGAAGTTTGAAAAATGTCTCAGTACGACCTTCATTGCTCTTATCCAAAAAAAAAAACCAAGGGCTNGCCTAATTAAAGATCCTCACATTTCCTAATACCCAAACCACCATTGGAGATAGGTCGACAAACCGTTTCCCACTAGATGGAATTTGAACTCCTCCCCCATGCCACCCCACAAGAAGTCACGTTGAAGTTTCTCAATTCGGTTAGCCACACGCAAGTATAGGAAACAGTGATAAGAAATAAGTTGGCAGGTTAGAGAGTGTACTCTTAATCAAAGTTATTCTGCCGCCTTTCGATAAATACATTCTCTTCCATCCCGCTAATCTCCTCTATATCTTCTCAATCACCATCATATAGAGGATGCCCTCACAGCCACCCCCAACGGAAGACCCAAGTACGTCAAAGGAAAAGAGGCTATCTTACACCCCCAATGTGTCAGCCAGCTGCCGGATATTAGGAACATCTCCAATTGGAACCATCTCTAATTTATTTAGATTCACTTTCAAACCGAAGACTGCTTTGAAGCAAAGCAGCGAGGCCTTCAACGCTTGAATCTGATTAAGATCTGGCTTACAAAAAACAAGTCTATCATCTGCAAACAACAAGTGGGATATATTGATGATACCCCTATCCAGGGTCCCAATCGAAAAGCCATCCACAAAGCCATTAGTCACCAAAGTAGATGTCATCCTGCTTAAACCTTCCATCACAAAAACAAACAACTGGGGCAACAACAGATCGCCTTGTCTTAAGCCTCTCGAACTATGGAAAAAGCCAGCTAGGCTACCATTTATCAATACCGAAAATTTCGCCATTGATATGCACCAACAAATCCAAGACCGCCATCTCTCCCCAAAACCGCACCTCCCAAGAAGGTGTAGAAGGAAGTCCCAGTTAACGTGATCATACGCTTTCTCCATATCAAGCTCACAAATGATCCCTACAATACCATCTTTCAACATACCATCCAGACATTCGTTAGCAATCAGAAACGGATCAAGGATTTGCCTACCTATAACAAAGGCATTTTGGGGTTTGGAGATAAGCTTCCCCACTACCTCACTCAGCCGATTTGCAAGTACTTTGGATATGATCTTGTACACCCCATTCACAAGGCTAATAGGACGAAAGTCCTTCACCTCATCAGCCCCCATCTTCTTTGGGATCAACGCAATGAAAGTGGTATTTAAACTCCTCTCAAATTCTCCAAACACAAACAGCTCCTAAAACACCTTCATAAGGTCTTCCTTGACGGCCTACCAACATTCTTGGAAGAAACCCATTGAGAAACCGTCAGGCCCCAGAGCCTTGCCTTTGCCCATCTTTTTACTACTTCGTGGACTTCCTCCTCCTCAAATACCCTATCCATTTGAGATACATCACTCAATCCAATGGTATCAAATACAAGGCCATCAAGGGAAGGCCAACATCCCATCAGCTCAGATAATAGTTGCTCATAGAAACCAACTACATGATCATGGATCGCCTACTCTTCTCTACATTCTACCCCATCAATCTTCAGCATCTCTATATTATTGTTTCTCCTATAAGAGTTTGCAATACTATGAAAAAACTTTGTGCTTCTATCTCCTTCCCTCAACCACAAAGCTCTTGATTTTTGCCACCAAGATGTCTCTTCTAATAATATGATCCTCTCTAGCTCCGCCCCCAACGACACCTTCCGCTCTAATTCTACCTAAGTAAGAGGCCTAGCCTATTGGATTCTCTCAATTTCCTAGCTCTCCATCAACTTGCACTTTTTGTTCTCCCCTATATCTCTGAACGATTGCGTGTTCCACAATTTCAAGTTTTTCTTGAGTGCTTTCAATTTCGCTACAAGGATGAAACACGGGGTACCCTCAAACTGGTACGTGGACCACCACTGCCTTACTCTTTCTACAAAACCTTCAAATTTCAACCACATGTTTTCAAATTTGAAATACCGTCGTCCTCTATGAAGGCCACCACAATCAAGGATAATAGGCCAATGATCCAAGCTAATACAAGGCAAGCGCTTTTGCCAAACATCCGGGAAATGACATTCCCATTTTGGATATATTAAGAAACGGTCCAATTGAGACCATGTATGGTTATTAGCCCACGTGGCAATACCCCCAACTAGTGACAGATCAACCAAGTTCAAGTCAGAGATGCACTCCGAGAACTCTTACCATTGTTGGCCGCTCTCTTCTATTACCTGAGGACTCACTTGGAAATCTAGTAACATTGAAATCTCCCCCAATACACCAAGGAAGTTCCCACCAGCTGTGCACTCCTGCTCACTGATCCCACAAAGAAGCTCTGTTAGTGTCTAAGTTTGGCCCATAGACACCTGCGAAGGCCCATAAGAAGTTATCTGACACACTCCTGAAAGAGCAAGCAACTGAGTACATCCCTATGAAATCCTCCATTTTTTCCACCACCCATCTATCCCACATGACCACAACGCCTCATGAAGCCCCATTAGAAGCCAAAAAAATCCAATCCATATGAGCAACCCTCCATAAGCTTCTCACAATTTTTCTATTGATCATCTTCAACTTGCCTTGTTTGTTTTCGGAAAACTCTCATCTCATCTCAATTTCATCATTACACTTTTTCAAATTCCAATATAAAATAAAATAAACAATTCAATTTTTTCAAATTCATCTCATATTCTCTCACCTAATCATTACAACTTTCTCAAATTTCAATACAAAATAAAATAAACAATTCAATTTTTTCAAACCCATCTCATCTCATCTCATCCCATCTCTGAAAACAAACAAGGCAGTCTCCTGTACATAAACAATGTTTGCCTTCCACTCACGAAGCAAGTTTTTAATCTACATACGTTTATTTACCTCGTTGAGCCTGTGGACATTCCACGACACAATCTTTGGTCTAATTGGGAAGAGGTCAGCTCCATCCCTTTCGGCCTGCCCCTGTTGGCACTACCCTCGTAATTCATAGATCACATCAAACTTTTGAGTTCATGCTGTTTTTTTGAGCCGGTCTTACTTTGTTGTTTATGCCCGCTTCAATGGCTGTAAATAAAGCCATAAACTGTTCCTCATAACCTTCGCACTCTAGTCCCACGAATTTATGGATTTCTTTCACCTTTTCGATGACCCAATCCGAGACCTCAGGAAGACCAGGATACATAAAGTTCAAAGGCAAAGGATCCACCTCCCTTCTGTCCACCTGTGTGCCTCAAATATCTTCCATCAACTCTCGGTGCTCACCCGTGGCCTGGACAAAACTCTAAGAGAAATCAACAGCAGATAGTACCAATCCTGCCCCATCAACCATGAATTCCCCCTCCTTTAGATCAACCACAGATTCTTCCACGACCTGGACAGAAAGGTCAGGTAGGGATTCCCCCTCTTCCTTGCACCTCCTCGGCAAAGTCTAGCCCCCCGATGGCAGAGAGAAGCCCCCAAACAAAGCCAGCAAAGCTTCTCGCACATAAAGGCCAACAACTGGGTTTGCCAGTGACGCCCCTACCTCCTCGCAGCTCATCGGCAATGTCTGGCCCCCAAGCAACAAAGAACCACCACCAAACAGTTGCAGCAAAGCCATCGCATCTTCTAACACCAACATACGATCTTCTCGCACAGGAGGATCATCGACGATGGGTACCACTGGCACCGTCGGCTCTTTATGGCTTCCCCTAGGCAACATCACCTGTGCCGGCAAGCAGCATGGCGAGGTCCTCCTCGGTAGCCCACCAGAAACAGCGCTAGTCGAAGCCCTCAAGCTATAGCACGCCTGAAGGGCTCTGGGCTGAGGCCCTATTACTTGGCCCGCGTTCCCTCTACTGGGAGCCTCCCAATGGGCCCATGGGTTTAGGCCCACCCAAATGGCCCTTCCCCTTATCTGCAGGACCGTTCACCTTAACCCATTGCAAACCCTCCCCATTCTTCTGTTTGGAAAGCCTTTGTTCCAGGCTCGGCCCATTCCCTTTAACCCTCCCCATTTCCTCTTGTATTATGTGATTTGGGATCAAGCATTGCGTATCCACGACTCGTATCTTGGTGATGGTAAATGGCACCCCTGCGGGCTTTTGCAACAACTCTTGTGGCTTGAGGCAAGGGAACCCTTTGTCCCCTTTGTCCCATTTCGTCTTTGTTATTATTATGGAGACGCTTAGCAGGATGGAGGTTTTCTCTTCGGTTCTTGGTGGGACATGCTAATATTGGTTTTATCATTGTCTCTCATATTTTTTCAAATGATACTTTACTTTTTTGCGAGGTGGATCGTGGTTAGATCCAAGCATTGCAGGCCCTCTTGTTATGCTTTGAAGCTTCATCCAGGCTCAAGGTGAATCTTGGAAAGTCTGAGATAGTACAAGTGAGGGTTGTGAGCAATATTAGAAGTTTGACTAGTTTTTTTGGGTGCAAGGTCACTTCTCTGCCTATGAAATATTTAAGTCTCCCTTTAGGGGCTCCTTTTAAGGCCAAAGCCATTTAGGATGGGGTCATTGAGAAGACTGAGAGATGGTTGGCAAGGTGGAAAAGGATATATTTGTCAAAAGGGGGTAGAATCACTTTAATCAAGTGTACTTTCTCTAATCTCCTCATTTATTTTCTATCCTTATTTCCTTTGCTGGTAGTGGTGGCCAAGCAAATTGAGAAGTTATTTTGAGTTTTTTTGTCGGGTGGAAATTGGGGAGGAGGCCAAGTTCCATTTGGACAGTTGGAAAAAGTTTACTCTCCAATTTCTAATGGAGGATAAGTGGTTTTTAATTTGACAAATTTTAACAAAGTTGTTATTGGGAAATGGTTGTGGAGGTACCACTTGGAACGAGATTCTTTTTGGAGGGATGTTATTGACTTCAAATATGGAAGTGCTTAGGGGGTTGGTACTCTTAAGGAGTTTACAGAGTGATTTTATGGAAAAACATTTGGAAGGGCTGGGAGAGTTTTGCGACTAACATATACTTTGAGGTTGGAGAAGGATCCAGAATCAGATTTTGGCATGATACTTGGTGTGGTGACCTCTCTCTCAAGACGGTGTTCCTTTCCCTTCATAGTTTAGCTTCTGATTAGAAGGCCTCGGTGTTGGACCAATGATAAGATGGAACGTTCGCTTTACTAGAGATGCCCATGATTGGGAAATTGGTGCTTTTTCTAAAGTTTTTCAGTGCCTTGTATGCATGCTGTGAGTATTGATTGAGAAGAGCAAGTTGCCTTCCAAAGTTGCTTTCTTTATTTGGACTGCCTCTCTTGGTAAATGACTACAGACAATTTGAGAAAGCATGGTGTTATTGTCATGGATCGGTGCTTCATGTGTAAGAAGATTGGTGAATCTATTATTGCATTGTGAGGTGGCTAAGGCACTTTTGGGATGATATTTTCAGTAGATCAGGTATTGCATGGGTAATGCTGGGGAGATGGTGGATCTCCTAGCTTGCTGGAACAGTCTTCAAGGTTGCACCTAGGTGGCTGCAGTTTGGAGAATGATTCCTTGGTCTTATGTGGTGTATTTGGCTAGAACGGAATGATAGATTCTTTGAAGATAGGGAGTGCAATTTGGAGGAACTTCGAAGGCTTTTGTGCACACTTCATTGCTTTGGTTTTCTCCTATATTGTAGTCGATGGAACTAGTATTCACGATTTTCTTGTTTCTTTTTCTGGTTCCTAGAATGTAGTAGGTGTTTTCTTTTGTGTACTCCCTATCTACTTGAGCAACACCTATTTCATTCTTGTTAATAAAGTTATTTTTACCTATAAAAAAAAACCTTATAGCTTCTAGAATCATGTTGCTGCGATGTACAAGGTACATTCACCAGAAGAATGACAGTGTCCCCCAATACTTATTCATAAGCTGTTAAACACAGCAGAATTAGGAGCGTCGGAAGATGACACCCCAACAATAGTAGGTATTATCAGGAGGCAAGCAACCATTAGCAAGACCTCAGCAACACAGATATTATCAGGAGGGAAACAACCACTCGCAATTGCAAGATGCAATTATCAAATACAAAGTAAGCTCAAAAAACCACCTAACTTCTTGAACAATAGTGTGAGTCCCTAGACATTGGAAACTACAGAATAAAATTTTTAAAAAGAGGCTACAGGCTACGACCATATCCAAGCCACCCCTTCCAGAAGACTTAGACAAGACTAGAACTGGGTATTGATCTTGTGTACAAGTAAATGCATTACATCCAAGAATTCAAAAGGTTAACCAAGAAACAGACTTGACCAGAGTAAACGCAATTGGAGACGATGAATTGATAACAGGTTTAAAAGGTAAGCCCCCATATTAAAGTTTGTTTAAGATAAACAAGCAATAATGGAAAGAAATCAATAAAAATAAGGCAACTCACAAGAGCTTTCCTCCATGCTTGCAGATGATGCATGTCCTGTATTCACCATCTGTTTTATCTTTTATACAGGATTTCATGCTCTGCAAATCTGCGGGACATTCTCCATTACGCTCCATGTTAAGCCTAGCCACACAGTCCCGTCCATCCTAAAATTGAACAGAAGAAAATGTGCATGGGAAAAATCTCAAGGATTCTTAACAGATCAAATAAAACTAGCATACAGATATTTCCGCTAGAAATAAAAGTCAAATTACAATAACGATGTAACACCCCATCTGCAGTTCCTTATGGCTAAGATGAAAACTTTTATTGGGCCCACGGGTCCATGAACTTCTACAAGCCTTTCTGCTATTTTATTGTATAAGTTGGGCTTCTCTTGGATTTACGGATCTGGCCCGTTTGGAAATCAACCCAAACTCCTCCCACCTGTCAAATTCCCATCTCAGTAAGGCCTCTATAGTTTTCTTCCTCCATACTTCTCTCTAACAGTACCCACTGTGCTCTCCTACTCCAATTCAACCTTTACAATCCCTTTTCTTTTTAAATTTCCCTTGCCCACGGTTCCAAATAAGACCAAAAGCCCCTTCCTCCTCTTTATATATTTCACACACATAGCTCTCATCTCTCACACATCCTCCCTAGTTTCTTATACTTCCCAAAACAATTTTGTCTCTCTCTCTCTGCTCTATCTCTCACTGCCTGCCTCTGCATTGCTGAAACAGAAACCCAGCTGCAAGCCAGCTTTGTCGTAAACAACCAACTCTGCACTACTAAAGATAGACCAACAGAAGCCCAAGGAGGCGCAGACCGTTGCCCACACTCAAAATGGCATACCACAATATCTCTCTGCTTTACATTGCCTCTCCTTCCCTGCCCTGTCTCTCACTCGTCATTGCATCAAAGACAGCTGAAGCCCAAAACAACCACTCATGTGCTAGAAGTGTTATAACCTTTGAACACTATGACTATTTGAGTCATTCAAACATTTGATTGCACCAAACCTCTCTTCTTGTTTCCTCATTTCTTAGCAAAAATAAGTACCTTTAGGAATTATACCCTGCAACCTGCTAACGCTAAAAAATGCACACAAATTACAGAACTACAATCTAGCCATTATGAAATATATTGTTTAAATAAAAATGATTAGTTGATAAAAGCACAATGAAAGCAGAATATTAAATGAGCGAGCATACAGGAAGAAAGAGGCTTTGCAACTCATGGCTCAGTTCCGAATTACCAAACCGGTTTTCACTTGAACCAAACTCTACCCTGCAAAAAATAAATGGTAAATTATGAGTTGTCAGTCTTGTCCATGATCTATTTGATATTAATGTTTTACCTTCCATTCAAAAGAGATTATTCTACTGTCTGAAGCTTTATGCAGAGTATTGGGGGCAAGTAATTGAGAAGGCTCTCAAATACTAAACATATATGGTTTTCTGCAACCATTTATATCAGTGATCCAGTTGAAGTTCAAGATACTAGGGGTTCCTGGATAACAACAGTCAAGTTTTTCAGAAAGGACACAGACATGCACTTCCCACTAGACCAAGGTTTGATATGGCATTTATAGCCATGTCAAGTAGGATTGACATTTCTACATAACTGTGGCCATGATGAATTCATATCATACGCATCCTTAGACAAGTTCTGTTCCTTTCCCTTCATCCCTTTACTGAATAGATGTTTAACTGACAGAAAAGATATGTGGCTGTATACAAGAAAGTGTTGAACCACTTTTCTAAAATAAGATTTTCTATAGACAATCGGTTAACACTCAATAGAGACCAACCTGCACGGACAGTTTTGGACAGAATGTTTCTACAAATGAAGAGTTGAAATAATTTGATCAGATGAAAACTGATTACTACTAGTAGAACGTAGTTTGACCAACCTGCATGGACAGTTTTGGACAGAATGTTTCTACAAATGAAGAGTTGAAATAATTTGATCAGATGAAAACTGATTACTACTAGTAGAACGTAGTTGCAGGCAAGCATCTACAAGTATAAAATACATTCCACACATACATGAATTCAGCAAAATGTATTTAGACAATGTTGCAATGCCCATTATTCTGATTTTCAAGAATTTTTCATAGCTATGTTTCTATCATGTCAAGTGACATGACTGGGAGGTTGATGCACATACTTGATTCTTTAATTTGCTATATTCTACTAGCTTGAGATGAGGAGAGGAAGACAAGCTTATTAGGGACACGTCTAAGAAAAGGGTTTTTTTTTTTTTTAGAAATAATTCAGGAATTTCATTAAGAGCAAATAAGGGCGCAACCGAAGTACACAGAAACAAAATGAAAAAAATGTAACCACCTAGCTATAGGAAGAAAATGAGCAAGATTCCGCATATGCACCACCATTCCAGCACAACAATATGCCACTTTCTCATCATTAAAAAAATATTTTCTTGTGCATTCATCCAAAAGAAAAAATGCTGCCCTCAAAGGCGCTTTGTTTCTCCACATACACTTCCATGTAATAAAGAGAGAACTGGAGAGGCTCAACTTTGAAATAGGATTTCACCTCTCAAAGAGTATAATCAATAAAACTTTAATGAGAACAACTCCATCACCCAATCATGGGCAGATATGATAAAAAGTAACACCCCACTGGGGCGTATTATCTAACAATTGCAAGTTTCTGCAATGGGCGCCTCCTTACAAAGATAATGACGAAACAAATCCAAGTGCATTGTCTTCAGAGGTTGGTCCCCAAAACAGGCATCATGCCAAATTCTGATTTTAGACCCAGCCCCCACCCAGAAACTAATGAAAAGAGAAATTAAGGTGATACCCACCCTATGCAGGTGGATTATCACCCCCATCTGGTCACTGCCCCAACCCCTCTGCATATTCAGCTGCCCCCACCTGGATGGGCTCACCCGGGCTACTTCAAGCATGAAACAAACCCATAACCCCCAACGTCCAAACCTCCACAATCAATAAGCAAAGATTCACGTGAAGTACTACAGAGTGAGAAGTGTTTCATTTTTGTACAGTCATAGGCAAGGAAACAATAGGAGGGAAAAAAGAAACAGAGTAGAAGTAAAGAAGAAAATGAAGAAGAGAAAAAGTGAAGCTGTGCACTATGAGAAGTGTTTTATTTTAAGGGTTTGTTTTGTTTTAGATAATTTTTGTATTTTTATCTGTAAACAAGATGTTACTGATAATGGGGATAGGCAATAGCCCAAGTATAAGGGTTGTTTTGTTTTAGATAATATAATATATATACATATAGATATATATCAAACGGGCCCACGGGTATATACAAGGGTTGAATATTGGATAGAATATACCCGGAACCCACCCAGCCTTTAGCATTTTGAACTTATTCCACCAGGCCTGCCCGCATTAACAAGGGGATCTCCACCTGTCCCCTGGGGGCCGAGTAATGAGTAGCCCAATACCCCCCACCCTAAGAGAAATCCTAGAACCTCTTCTAATTTTTTCCTCACCGCGACTCCAAAAGACTCGCTAACTTCATCCCCACATGATACCGTATTTAGCTTCCACCACCATCCACCACAAAGCTTCTCTCTTTATGGCATGCCACCAAACCATCTCCCTAAGAGAGCTTTGTGGAATAAAAGTAAATTTCTAATACCCAATCCACCAGGAGAAATTCAAGTGCAAACCTTAGACAACTTAACTAGGTGTCACTTGAACTCATCACAAATTTAAAAGAAAAAAAACTGTTGAAGCTTCTCAATGTGTCGTGCTAAACATTTTCTTTAAGGATGGTTTTTGTAGCACCCCCAATGGAAGACCCAAGCCACATGAACTATACTTCAAAATGACTAGTCAATGATACAATTGGAGCCTCATTAGAACATTATAAAGAGCAAGAACTTTTCCTTCCTAAGTAATGTGAGATCCCATACACCACCTACCCTTACTTATCATATGGGGTATCACAATTTCCCCCCCTTAAATTCCCGACGTCCTCGGCGAGTCAGTCCCTCATAGGTGGCACGGCTCAAGTCACACATTTCTAGTTTTTTTTTTTTTTATAAGTAAAAATATTGTATATATCAAAAGGAGAAACCAAGTACACTGAAAGTATACAAGAAAACACCTTGCCCAAAATAACCCAACAAGCCCCTAAAGACCCAAAAAGCCCATAAAAAACCACCCGAAATACATCAGACCCGACCCAACCCCTAGCTTCCTGTAGAACTAAAACTCTACCCGAACACCAACCCTAACACCTTGATTCCCCCCGTCTTCACAATGTCCTCCCTTTAGACTTCCCTCTAGTTGAGCTACCACCCTTAGAGTCGTAGTTGATTGTCAAAAAAAGACGTTGTAACTCCCTGCTTTTCTTGAAACTTGATTTGGTTTCAAGCGTGCGGCTTGCCTCGATCGCAGTAATTAGTTCTTTAAATTGGTCTTCACATCCTCCATGTGAAATTCCCACAAACTGCTAAATCTCGTTAACTTTAGGCAAAATCCAATCCGCTATTGGAGGAAGAGAAACAAGGGGAGCCACAGTATCTAACTGCACTCCCGGCTCTAGACATTCCTCTACATAAGGCACCAATGTCAAATCCATTGGTTCTCCAGTAACTCCATTGGTTCTCTCTAATGGTATCGGGGTCCCCATTGGAGATTCTGGGGTGACAACAAGTCCCTTCACCTCTGGGGTGATAGTGGATCCTACATCTCCTTCAGGTCTCGACAGTACACCCTTTTCCTTCAACTCTGACGAGGGAGCCATAGTTTCTTCTAGGACCAAAGGTGTAAAACCAACTATTGATCTATCATGTGTTACACGAGGCGAATGACATTCCATTACTGATATCTCTACGCCAATACCCGATGTAGACCCCGCTTCAAATAACCTTGATTTCCTTTTGACCCGACATACTCTCTTGGATTTGGTTATAGGGACAGGGCCGAATCCAATCTTCCGTTTTCCTTTTTCTAAGTTTAAAGGATTCGGGCCTATCATGTTTCTTACCACCCTATTACCTCCAGCTGAAAGCCGGTCTATTTTCGTAGACAAGAGAGTTATCACTGCCTTCAACTCGACAAGTTGGGTTTCCATCTCCTTCAAAAAATTGTGCATATCGACAAGCTGGTCCTGCGGCATGATTTGCAGCCCCCCCACACTCTGAACCTCCGAAGCATGACCCGTCTTAAGAGCTGCCGCATAAGATCGCCTTGCCCACGAGGATGTACTTGGGTCTTTCTCCATGTTCTCCCTCCCTGCCACACCACCTCCAACACCTTGTCCTTCTAAGCCTTCACTCCCTCTCTTGCCGAAAGAAAAATGATGCAACACCTCCCCCATCCTTTTCCAGCCACTGCCCCCCTCTTCAAGAATGAAAATAAAATTCCTCCTCCCCCCACCACCATACTCCTCCACCGCCATATAACGTCCTCGAGCATTCGAGCAACGATGCACCGTGAAACTGCGTCGACCTTCCCGGACAGTGGAGAAAAAATCTTGTTTCTTATCCTTTGTGCACGCTTCCATGGCCTTGGCCAGCCACTGTACTATTGTTGAGCCCAGAACCAACTTAGATATCACCCTTCGACTCCTTTCAGTAATGGCCAACATGCTCCCCTCCTTCACCAATGTAAAGGATTTAAATTCTATGACCAACTCCATAGAAGAACCCTTACTGACCCACTCCCTTTCTTCAACAATCATTCGTCATCTCAAAAACTAGATCAGAAGTCTGTTGGGAGCTGCAAGCACTGCAGAGATGGCTGGACTCCAGTTCGTGCTCACTGCAAGCAGCAGAGTTGTCTTGGACTCCAGCTGCAAATCGTACTCATAGGAGACGCCGGAGTACTCGCCAGAGCCTTCTGAGTCGACGGCACAACCAACGGAGCCTTCGAAAGGATCGCCGGAGTACTCTGAGAGACACAACAGCGAGATCTAGGACGCCGGAGGTTGGACCGACGCCGGACGGCCCTCAGCGGAGTCGCCGAGGTTCGTCGGCTTTATCTGTGCCGACGGTGTGGTGTCTCTCACCAGCAAGGGTGGGTGGCGG
>QEOT01001812.1:149037-181578 GCA_003123785.1 Pterocarya stenoptera
GGAGGTTGGACCGACGCCGGACGGCCCTCAGCGGAGTCGCCGAGGTTCGTCGGCTTTATCTGTGCCGACGGTGTGGTGTCTCTCACCAGCAAGGGTGGGTGGCGGCAGATCTGGTTCCTTAAGAGTTTTCACGCTTCGTGGTGGTTTCTCTCTCCTCAGGACCGACGCCGGACGGCCCTTAGTGAAGTCGCTGGAACCTGTCGGCTTTATCTGTGATGTCGGTGAGAGGTCACTCGCCGGCAAGGGTGGCGGAGGTTTCCTTAGGGTTTTACGTACGGAGAGAGTGATATCACATTTCTAGTTGGTATAGGCTCTAATACCATTTGTAACACTCCAATAGAAGGCCTAAACTACATAACCTATACTCCAAAATGACTAATCAATGATACAATTGGAGCCTCATTGGAACATTATAAAGAACAAAAATTTCTCCTTCCCCAGCAATGCGAGATCTCATACACCACCTACCTTTATTCTTATCATATGGGATATCACAATCTTCCCCCCCCCCTTAAATTCCCAACATCTCATTATGCAAGTCTGTCGTAGGTGGTACAGCTCAGGTCCCACATTTCTTGTTGGGATAGGCTCTAATATCATTTGTAACACCCCAATGGAAGGCTTAAGCCACATAGCCTATACTTCAAAAAGACTAGTCAATAATACAATTGGAACCTCATTGGAACATTACAAAGAGTAAGAACTTCTCCTTCCCAAGCAATGTGGGATCCCATACACCACCTACCCTTACTTATCATATTGGGTATCACAGTTTTCTCTCCATACATTTGTTCTCTTCTCTTGCCTCTCATTCTCGATTAGTCTCGCCGGTGACCATTTGAAGATGGTGCTTATTGAAACAAAATTAATTGAGATTTCAGTTGAAGGTGGTTACTATATACGCATCATAGAGAGAGGTAGGAAGGTGACTAAAGAATTGTTACTGGGAAGACCAACTGCATCATGGGTTGCACAAACCTTAGAACAATGTTCCAGGTCGGATGGAGACAAGGAGTTCATCAAAACATCCAAGTTAGGCACCAGCGCTTTTCTTGCACATTCCTACCAAATCATTTGCTCAGGGCCCAAAAAAATATGTACTGCATGCAACGTCAATTTTAAGTATTATGACTCATCCAGATAAAAAGAAAAAAGAAAAAAATACCCGGGGGTAAAAAGTGCCATATATATTAGTTGTCTAAATGGGATGACTACGAATGGCTTTCTGTTCCCCATAACAAAGCTTCAATATGATTCAAAATTCTCATCTAGTTAAAATTTTGAGCCGAAATTCCTATTGAAAAACATTTGAGCCAAAAGAAGTATGGAGACTACAAAGAACTTAGATATTATCATCACAATAGTATCCCACTTAGTATGCAGCAAGTGAAAAGGGTGCCAAAAGTGATGGCAAATAAGAAATGGAAACCAACAGGAGGGTACCTTTGTCTTTTTGAATGGGAAGTCTTGGCGACCTCTCCCACAACTTCCTTGAAAGCATTAGCTTCAGTAACATCACTGCCACCTTTAGAAAGTTTTTTTCTCTTTCCTAGCATGACCTCTATCAAGTAAAAAAGAAAAAACAAATACATGAAGTGTTTATTAATTTACCAAAGTTTGCGGATGTGTAATGACCTAACTTACAAGCCAACTCCTTGTCAAAATCTACTGGATAATCTAGATACTTGGAAATATAGAATATATAGTGATCTTCTTATGTTGATAATCAATAATATATGTGTATATATATTTATCTTGTTAGTGTTAAATACAAAAGGGGGCACAACCACTGTAAACAGGAAGTATACAAAAGGTGTCCCAAGGGGGAAAGAGACAAAAAATAAATAAAAGTCATAATAAAAAGGAAACAGAAAAACAAAACAAAAAAACAAAACAAAATCCAAAGACTCTAAGAAATCAATGAAATTCAAGAAAAAAATATAACAAATTATCAAAGCCTTTACTCAAGAGTATAAAGTCATTACCAATCTCAAATAGATCCCTCTAAGGACTGCTTTATTTTCTTTGATGCCCTATCGTTCCTTTCCAGCCATATAGTCCAAATTAGACATAATTCCATCAGTTTACAAACTACATTGGCTCTCCTCCCACCTATTCCTTACCCCAGCAAGGCAACAAGCCAAGAACTGAACCAGGCATTACCCAGTTAATATTAAAGGGGCAAAACTATCAAAATCTCCACTTTACTTTTGTGATAGCCAATAGGCCTACCCTCCACCAGGCCAGCAGCCACTCTATTTGGTGATCATAAAAACAAAGAATATACCAGGTAAAATACTTAAAAGCAGGTAGCAGTACCTGACACGCTAGTTTTTCTCAAGCGTGATTTGAGCCATTCCCTGTAACTGCGGGCATCCCCTACTGCTCTCTTGGGAATATTACACTTAGGCCTGACACCAAGCATTTCACTTCTGCTGTATCCACTGTTATATAGTTTAAAGTGTTCCCCACTCATCTCCAACTTCACCTTTTTCTTACCAGTACTCAATGAGCTTGAGCCTTTCTCAGATTTCTTCGACATGGAGATGGAAGAATCGCCAATCACGCATCTTCGACCTCTTCCAAAAGTTTGATATCCATCACTTTACAACTCTCTCAATTGTCTTCTTGACTAGACTATCCCCTCATGTCTATTGTACTTGAAGAGCTTGGAAAAATGGATTTCTTTACTGTCTTTCACTCTTTGAACTTAATGAGCAATATCTGTATCTGTCATGGCAGAGTCAGAAGCAGTTGAATGATGATAATTAGTACACTTCATCTTTGCATTGAAGCTATCATCATTTAGCATTCCACAACCAGTTAATCAATCAATTTCAATAACTTCTCATGATGAAAATAATGGTGAAATAAAGAATTTCGAAGGGAAACATCACACACCAGAACTAATAGAGGGAGGGAGGGAGAGGAAAGACTAACAATAATAATAATAACAACAACAACAATAACAACTGATAGAGCTAAAACTTCAAATCGATTTAGGCGTCACACAAGCAGACAAGGTCAGTGTTTAATCTTCAATTCAATCCACAGAAACAATTTCCACCAGGGACTGCATAATCTAGCCATCTGAACTTCAACTATTAGCAGTTTGATACATGTGAACTTTCCTTGCCACCCCGAAAACAATACATAGTTGTAAAGGGCATCTGGGCATAACCTTTTATCCAAACCAAAGAAAAAGTCAGTCTAACAAAATATTATGCCTGTGGTCGCAAATCAACAGAAAAGAAAGAACCAAATCTCTTCTCATGAAGCTTCGGGTAGAATAGGAGTAAAGCAGTAACCTTTGGCATAAACGAAAAACTTTAATCTGGATTGTGTGGTACAGTCGATTACGTGCCAAAATTCCAGAAAGATGAACTACATTACAATCTTTCTAACAACTTCACCAAACCAGACCAGACCAGACCTTCCATCATTATTGAACAAAGAGAAGAAATAAAATACTCAAAAACTTGCATGAACAACAATGTCACCAGCATTTTCAAAAGAATGCGGAACAAGGATACACTATATACATACATATACCGATATCTATCTATCCATATATTGTATAACCAGAAAATCAGTACGGGACGTAAGAAATTCTAAAAGCAAAGGAACCGAATAAAAACGGAGTAAATCAAAACCCTATAACATCTGCTTAAAAGATAGCAACTCAATAAGCGTATATATTTACAACATGAAAGAACAAACAGACAACAAGCAACAAAGACAAAGAAAATATGGGATTACGTTTTTCCAGAAATGGGCATGAAGGAACGGAATCGCTTGGTGTGATGTTTGGCTCGACGAGAAAATGGGACTCCTTGGGAGAGTAGTAATAAAGCAAGGGTCAATAAGTTGCAGTGCTGTACTGCTGGCAGTGAAGCATGGACAAATTGCCTAGAAAAGAGAAAAAAACAAAATGAAGTATGGACAAATTCTACGGGATTACCGGTCCGTGTCGGTAAGTTGACCGTTCATGGGCCTTTGTGCTTGCTCGACGTGCTTTCTATGCATCCCATGAGACCGATTCAGGTGCTTTGTATGTAATTCACTGTCCGAAATTGGAGAATGAGGTGCGGTATAATGTTTAGTAGTAATGTATCAAACTAACGCTACAAACTACATTTTTATTTCATCTTTATTTATTGAGTTTTGCTACATATAAATAAGTTTACGTACTAATCTACATATTAATGCTATTACCTTCATATTCTAAATTTAAATTAGCATTATTTTCAATAAAGTCTACTTTTTGACCAATCATATTGAATGGGTGTACGTATTAGTGCGCAGAATCGCTTACAATTAGATTTTTCCTTATTTATTATGTAGAATAAGATAATTTTATTTTTTTTGGATGATCTTTTAATTTTTTTAAAATAAAAATAAAAATTGATAAATAATGTAAGAAGAATGGCATGTTTGGATAGTGGGATGGGATGAGATAAGATGGTTTATAAATAATCATAAAATTATTAGTTGAAATTAAATAAGATGAGTAGGGGTGTAACCGGTCTGGTCTGGTCCAGTCCGGTTTTGGACAAAATCTTGGACCGAACCGGTATGACCGGTTTTGCATTTTTCAAAACCGATTACGCACCGATTACCCTCCTAAACTGGTATTTTCGATTTTACCGGTTTCCAGTCCCATTTTTTTATTTTTTTAAAATGTAAATTTGACATTAATATAATATTAGACTAATAGTATTAATATTAGACTATTAGTATAGCTATATATTAGTATATATTAATATTAGTTATAAACTATATATTAGTATAGCTATATAATGCATGATCAATTATATTTTCATTTTTAAGATTAAACTTTTATTTTATAATAATATTATCTTATATATAATTATATTAATAGCATATGATCAAACAAATTACAAATGTTCATATTTAAGATTAACATTTTATGTTATAATTTATAAATTATAATATGAAATTATTTCATATATGATATATAATTATATTAATATATATAAAATATTTTGTATAATTTTAATTTTGTATAAAACTTATATATAAAATATTATTTTTTATATATATTTTTTTCAATCGGTCCGGTCTGGAAAATCTCAAAACCAGAACCGGACTGGTTCTAACCGGTTTATGAAATATAAGAATCGGTTCCGAACCCGACCGGTTCAAAACCGATAAAATCAGTCCGATCCGGTCTAGTTTTCCAGTTTCAATTTACACCCCTAAAGATGAGATGACCTCTAAAAGTAGCCGGTAGAATTTTTCAAGGTTTAGAAGTAAGATATTCTTTTATGCTTTATAAGTCTTTAGAAAGTGCTAAAAGATTGGGTTATGGGATTTTGCAAAAAGTGGTCAAACTCATTTGAATCAAGAAAGTCCTTGAGAAATATTTTATTTAAGTTTGAAAAAATGGTGAGCTACATTGTGGCCTGGTTTGGATAGTTAAATAATATAATTTGTTAATAGAAATGAAATAGTTTGGATTAAGATATTTTAAGGAATTTTGAGAAATGAGAGGAAAAAAATTAATAAAAATATTATAAAGTTAAAATATTATTAGAGTATAATTTTTTAGTGTCTAACTTACTTATGTTAGTGACAATATGCTAGTGATAATATTTTAGTGTCTAACTTATTTATATATTTGATTAAATATGTTAGTGATA
This sequence comes from Pterocarya stenoptera, assembly GCA_003123785.1. Lineage (NCBI taxonomy): Eukaryota > Viridiplantae > Streptophyta > Magnoliopsida > Fagales > Juglandaceae > Pterocarya > Pterocarya stenoptera. The sequence continues at coordinate 154,701 of QEOT01001812.1, forward strand.
ATATGCTTCGTTACATATATGTTAGAGATAATATGATGGTTACATACACTTTTTATATGAGTATATATGATCAAATCTATAGAAATGTATTTATCAAAAAGAATATATTTTATAATTTATTATGCTATAAAATGTATTTATCCTTAATATATACATATATAGTTTATATTAATAACGTATGATCACATGTTCATGTTTAAGATTAAAATTTTTAATGATAATGTTATATCAAATGTTATATTAAGATTTATAAGATTAATTTTATGTTATATCAAATTTTATATTAAGTTTATGTTATTAGATTATTATTATTATACATAAATAATAGGATTTTAAAATTTAATGTTATATTAAATAGAAATTTAGCATATAATATAAAATTATTTTATATAAAATTATATATAGTATATATACAAATTATACAAATTATATATAAAAATTATATATTATATAAAAAAATCATTAAAAAATATTTTATATAATATAAAAAAATTAAATAATATATATATGAACTGGTCCGGTCTATTTTTGTCCGGTGTTAAAAAAAGAAAAATAGAAACTAGACCATTTTCGACCGATTTTAAGAAAAATGGAACCTGTACCGAACGTAACCGGTTCACCGGTTTTTTTTCACCCCTAGTGAAAATTGTTTTGATCTTGATTTGATGTATAAATACTATTTTTTTTTTATCTCAAGTTGTTTGGCTATTGCCTTAAACTGGCAGAGCCGTTGAGAGGAAGTCCTTACATATCTCACAAGGTTCCGGACTTTAATAATGGAATCATCAACCTCCTTGAACCCCTCAGAAACTATGAGGTTGATGATATGGACATAATATCCAACATGAATAAACTGATTCTCACGAATGATATCCTCATTTACCGTTGCATTCTGCTTAAACCAATCAATGGCAGTGTCATTTACAATCATTGTCAACAGTGATACAAAACACCTTTTCTGATCCCCAATCATTTATACAGTCATCCATCTCATTGCCAATGGATGAACCCTTGTGATCAACAATTTCTTTGAAGTCGATAATCCGCTTTTGCAACGTCCACTCACTGTTAATAAAATGGACTATGATACACATGTAGCCCACATTCTGTATGGAGGTCAATGTATCAATCATAAATGATTCTCTCTATTCAGTGGTGACAAACATTTCCTTCATCGATGCCTTCTCATTGGCATACCTTTTCAAACAATCACCATCATAGTATTGAGGGATTGATAGCTTCTTAATCTGCGTGCCATCAGTGGCCATAGAAGTCTCCTAACTCAGCTTTGTCTGATCAGTTGCTTTGTGTATCTTATACCGCTCACAGCCTGTAAGATGTGCTATTAATACTAACATGTCTTGCTTCTTCGAATGATAGCTGCATAATTGCCCACAATAGTAGCATCGAGCCTGCGAGTTCTCATGATCACCAAAAATTTTAGTGAAATGTTCTCATGTCCACGACCTTTTTTTACTGGGTCATGCTGGTGGATAGGTCTCGACATTCATCAACTTCTCCTCTTCATTACGCATATCAATGTCTTCTAGATCTATTGTGACTCGACTACTTGCACAGGAGGTAGCTACTCTAGATGGAGGGTCTACGACCTAAAGTATCTATCAGTGATGCCAACGATTATGTGTCATCATCTTGTGGAGAATCACGGCGAAATGGTGTAGCATCCATAATTTGAACAGATAATCTAAAACAATTAATAAACAACCGTCATTTAACAAGTTATGAAAATTATCTATAAATTGGAAACACATTGAAAATGATAAAGATATATGTCTAGTCGTTTTTTTCATTTTAAAAATAAATAAAACACACAAAAAATGAACGTCTGCTTGAGCCACACTCGAGCGAACAATTTGTGTGACGTTCGCTCGAGCCACACTCGAGCGAAGATTCGATTGAACAATCTGTGTGACGTTCGCTTAAGCGAAAGCTCGATCAAACAATTTATGTGACTTTCACTCAAGCGACACTCAAGCGAACGTCACGTGGAATAAAAATAGCCAATTTTTCCAAAACCTAAATCTCTCAATTTTTAAATTTAACAGCTTAAAACCCAAAATCATTGAAATGCAAACCACAAATCATTGGAATGAACAACAAATCATACACATTTCACAAAGGGAGGAGGAGGAACAACAAATCACATTTTTACAATTTAAAGAAGAACAACAAATCTATTGGAGGAGGAACAACAAATCATTCTTACAATTTGTGATGAACTCCGGAAGGTGTTCACGGCGGCCTCAGGTGACGGCAGGCGACGGGGGAAGTGAACTCGTGTGATTGTGGAGACAAAGGGATTGTTGTAGTGTTGGACCCCCTTTCTTCAAGAAACGGTGTCGTTCCGCTAACGACGTCGTTTAGGTACACTTACCTGACCAAAATGTCCCCCTGTTGAGCAAAACGACGTCGTTCCTCTTGAAGTGGAACGACACCGTTTTAGTCATGTGTTTTTTTTAAAATGAAAAAAAAAAATTGAAGTTCGAAGTGACTCACACTCCGACTCTGAATTCCGCCAACTCCAACTTTGTCGAAGCCGGAGCCTCGTAGGAATTCGGCCAAGAGTTGAAATTTCGAAAATTTTGCCCACTCCTAATAAATAGAACTAAGATATTTAAAGGATTGAGATTATTTTGGTGTAAAAAAGATGTTGATAGCTATCTAAGAATGAGTGGAGTGCCAGCAAGGAAATGGAACACTTGCTTTTTTGCAGCTTTGTTTAGATTCGAAAACTATCTCAACTTATCTTTTTAATTATTACAACTTTATCAAATTTTCAAATAAAATATAATAAAAAATTTAATTTTTTCAAATCTTAAAATAAAAATAAGAGTAAAAAATTATGTTTTAATAATATTTCATTCAATTTTCAACTCGCATCTCATCTCATTTTATCTCAACTCACTATCCAAAATCCCTAGTTGAATGCTGAAGAAGCCTAACACAACCCTTAAAACCATTTCCCCACCTTCTTGTTTTTCGAACCAACTTCATACAACAAAGCTCACTACTTCATGAATTCCTCAAATATATATATTCTTCATAAAAACCCTTAAAAACAACCCAGTTACTCTAACACTCCTAAAACCCCTCTTCATCTTTTAAATTATCTTCATCGCATTTGACGCAGCATATTGCTCATTATATAAGAGTATTGTAGTTCTCACATATCTTTAATTTCAGTTTTTATTTTTACTTTTGTTGTCATATTCTTTTGAGAAAAATGATAATTTACCGAAAACTATGAAATTAATTTATTTTGCCTACGTAGATTTGGGAAATTGCAATTTAAGCAACAATTTTTCTCTAGCTCAAGAGGAAAATTGGATTTATAGTTTTGGGCAAGCAAGGTGGGCAAAGACATGGGCGAGTAAGCTAAATAAAACATGCAAAAGTGAGCCATTGGCAGGCAAAACATGATACGAACTACCATCAAACAGGCAAATACCACAAGAATTAAAGTTGCACGACAAGGTATAAGATGCGCGCGGCCACCCGGGGGGGGGGGGTGGTGCTGATAAAACACAAACAAAAATCAAACAAGAGTTAGGTTGATGTCTGGATTAGAAGGATAGTTGAGATGAGTTAAGATGGTTTGTAAATAGTAGAATAAGATATTTTCTGAATATTAGTTTTTAATATTATTATTATTTTAAGATTTGAAAAAGTTAAATTATTTATTATATTTTGTGTAGGAATTTAAGAATGTTGTTTTAGGATTTGAAAAAGTAAGAATGTTTGGTGTGGAAATTTAGAAAGATTGTTTTGGGATTTGAAAAGTAAGGATGTTTATTATATTTTAGTATGGGAATTTGGGAAGATTTTTTTGAAATTTGAAAAAAAAAATATTATTATATTTTGTATAGAAATTTAGAAAAGTTGTAATGATGAAGATGAGATGAGTTGAGATAGGTTTTGAATGCAAACAACTAAGCACATGGCAGGCAAAGAAAGAAAGTGGGCTATATATATATATTATTGAATGATAAAGAATCATAGGCAAGTAAGAGGCAAGCAATAGAGGTAGAGACATACTGTGAGAGAGAGAAAGTGAGAGAAATAGAGAGAGAGAGAGAGAGTTGTGGGGCAAGCAAAACATTAGGCAAACACAGATTAGTGAGCAAGGTGTTGGTTAGCTAGGACTTAGACACTCTGAGCAAACCTTTAGGCTAGTTTGCTCAATGAAGCTATTTAAGTAATTAAAACGTTGCATGTGTTGCCACATTGCACGACAGAGCACACGGCACCTCACATTGAGCCTTTTGACACCTTACGACTTTATTGACAACGCATAGGACATCCGTCATTGTTGAGGAAAGCAATAAGTACACAACTTCTTTTCTTCTTTTCAATTGGTCGATTTCCCCACCCGAGCACTTCTAAAACCTCACTCTTCTCCTCCTTCCTCATATGTGAACCTGAGTGACTCATAAAGAAAAAAATCAACAGGGAAAGGGAGAGAGACAGAGACAGAGAGAGAGCCAATAAGTATTTTTTCAAGGGGAAGTTATTCCTGTGTTCGAGAACTTCATCTAGACTACGAACACCAAGACAAGTTTGTATTAAAGAAGAAACGGCAACTTACCTTTGAACTCTACTTTTTGATGTATGAATGATTATTTATTTACTGTCGGAGTTGAGTATGATCATCATCGCATAAGGCATGAAATTATTTGTGAAATTTCAAGACCCCAATGCTAAAATGAGATATTATTTTAGTGGAATTCCCGTGTCCACTCTAAAGTATTTAAAGATTGAGTGATATCCCATGGGTTGATAATGAACAATTAACGCCACGATAGAGGTAATGTGTAACATGTTAGATATATTTTTAATGTCTCACATGACACGTATGACTTTTAGTCTCTTGTTAAAATGAAGTTATCTAATCTAATCTCTAGAATATTGGTTGATAGGATTAGAGAAGTAATTTCCTATTTTTACTCCTCACTTTGATGGGAAGTGGAGTGGTGGTTACTAAACTATGGCAGTTACCAAAAAGGAAATAGGTGCTCTCTCTATCCATTTAAGATGCATTTTGTACAGTTTCCATCTTATTAGAGTGAATACAACTTTTCATTGAAGAGAAAGGGTTAAGAGAGAGAAACTTATCTCTTGGAGAATTTTACATTTTCAGATCAAGAATTAATTGAAGAAATTGCTATGAATTCCGCACTACAGCAAAAACGGCATTTTTCGACCAATTTATCGCGACCAAAAGACTATTCGCAAATTATCACATATATGAAAAGGCCGTTTAAATGATGACATGACGTGATTGATGATAAATTATTTTGCAAAGTGATTTTTTCAACTCGAAATCCTATCTTATGAAATAGTTTGGTGATCACCAAAGTGACCAAACTAGAAAGTCATAGGTTTCAAGTTGTATTTTGGATCTTAATACTCATATCCCAAGTACTAAGAAAATGACTTTGAAATTTTTTGAATAGATATTTATATGTATCTTTGATCATGAGAATATTTTTACTTGGCCCAAAGGTGCACCACTTTTCTTGTGATTAATATACTAAGGTAAAATAATTAATGTGTATCCTTAATTGAGAGTTGGAATCGGATACCCAAAGGTAACGAACCTTTCGGATTATGGATATATTGTTAATTATTTTTAATTGGTGAAAGGGAATCACCATAATAGCCAAAAGTTTAATTTTGTATGCTGTAATTTTCATTCAAAGATGTGTTACATTACTATTTGTGGTTTATTATTTAACTCAAAGCATTAATGTGTGAGCATATATTTAATTGCAGTTTCAATTCCTGTTTCGCTTCATTCGTATGCTTCATCTGTTCCGATCCTTAATGGAACAAATTTCTCAGACTGGTTTGAGCAAGTCCAGTTTCACCTAGGTGTACTGGATCTTGATTTGGCACTCCGGACTGAGAAACCGCCTGCTATTACTGAGGATAGTAGTGCGGAAGAATTCACTTTAAGTCATTCTTGGGAAAGATCAAACAAATTAAGCATTATGTTTATGCGAATGAGTATAGCGAATAACATTAAGTCAACTCTTCCTGAACGTGACACTGCTAAGGAATTTTTTAAGACTGTGGAAGAACGTTTTCGTTCAGCTGACAAGTCTCTTGCTGGGACATTAATGGCTGAACTCACCACCATGAAGTTTGATGGTACTCGTGGGATGCATGAGCACATCATTGAGATGTCAAATCTAGGTGCTAAACTGAAGGCTCTTGGGATGAATGTGGATGAGTCTTTTCTTGTTCAATTTATTTTGAACTCCTTGCCTCTTCAGTATGGGCCATTTCAAATTCATTACAACACTATTAAAGACAAGTGGAATGTAAATGAATTGGCCAGTATGCTTGCTTAAGAAGAGACAAGGCTTAAGCAACAAGGACATCATTCAGTTCACCTTATAAGCAAAGGAGCTAATAAGAAGTGGAAGAAACCTAAAAAGGGAAAAAAGGGCAGAACCACCTAAAATCAATGGGCCTCCTCAAGGTATAGAGGCTCATGAGAGGGGACAAAACAGTATCAAGTACCATTTCTGGAAGAAGTTTGGGCATGTTCAGAGAGATTACCACAAATGTAGGGCATGGTTTGAGAAGAAAGGTAAGCCTTTAGCTTACGTATGTTTCGAATCAAACCTTACTGAAGTTCCTTCTAATACTTGGTGGATTAACTCAGGTTCTACTGTTCATGTTTCTAATTCGATGCAAGGCTTCCTTACAATCCAGACTTTAAACCAAAATTAAAGTTCCATAGTTGTGGGAAATGGAGTTAAAGTTCTAGTGGTTGCTACCAGTACATTTCGTTTATTTCTAGACACTGATTGTTATCTAGATTTGTTTTAGACACTTTATGTTCCTTCTATTTCTCGTAATTTGGTTTCTATGTCTAAACTTAACCTTGAAGGTTATTCCTTTTCATTTCGTAATCGAAGATTCAGTTTGTTTAAAAAATTCTTCTTTCGTTGGTTCTGGTAGTTTATGTGATGGTTTGTATAAACTGAATCTTAATTGTCGTTTTGCTGAAAGCCTTCTAACCCTACATCATAATGCTGGAACTAAATGTAACCTGATCAATGAAAGTTCTTCTTACTTGTGGCACAGACGTTTGGGTCATATATCCAACGAAAGAATGGAGAGATTAGTTAAAAATGAGATTTTGCCTAACCTAGATTTTACTGATCTCGATGTGTTTGTGGATTGTATTAAGGGAAAACAAACCAAACACATAAAGAAGGGTGCTACAAAAAGTGGAGAACTTCTTGAAATTGTCCATACGGACATTTTTGGACCTTTTGACTCGCCATCTTTGGGTAAAGAAAAATATTTTATCACTTTCATTGATGATTTTTCACGTTATTGCTATATCTATTTATTGCATGAAAAAATCTCAAGCAGTGGATGCCCTAGAGGTGTACATTGTTGAGGTTGAAAGGCAATTAGATAAAAATGTGAAAAATATCAGATCAGATAGAGATGGTGAATATTATGGAAGATATGATGGATTGGGTCAACGTCCTGGCCTATTTGCTAAACTCCTAGAAAAGCATGGTATATGTGCACAATACACTATGCCAGGTACACCTCAGCAAAATGGAGTGGCTGAAAGGTGTAATCGTACATTGATGGATATGGTTAGGAGTATGTTAAGTAACTCCTCTTTACCCATTTCATTATGGATGGAAGCCCTTAAGACCGCTGTTTATTTATTGAATAGGGTTCCTATTAAAGCAGTTCCAAAGACTCGTTTTGAACTGTGGACAGGAAGGAAACCAAGTTTGAGACACCTGCATGTTTGGGGTTGCCCAGCGGAGGCTAGGATTTATAATCCACATGAAAAGAAATTGAATTTCAAAACCATTAGTGGTTACTTTATTGGCTATCCAATGAAATCCAAAAGGTATAGGTTTTATTGTCCTAATCATAGTACGAAAATTGTTGAAACGGGTAATGCCAGATTCATTGAGAATGGTGAAATCAGTATGAGTGATCAATTACAAAAAACAAATATTCAAGAAGTTAGGGTGCAAGTCCCACTACCCATAACTTCTAAAGATGTTGTTCCTACAATTGTAGAATCATTTGACAATGTTGAACAACAAATTAATGATCAATCACTCCCCAATGAGATTATCACTAATGAACCAATTGTGGAAGAACCACAACAATTTACATTAAGAAGGTCTCAAAGAGAACGAAAACCTGCTATTTCTGATGATTATGTGGTTTATTTACAAGAATATGATTATGATATTGGGATAAGTAAAGACCCGGTTTCATTTTCACAAGCCATTGGCTGTAATGATTCTAATAAATAGATTGATGCCATGAATGATGAATTGAAATCAATGGATCAAAACAAACTCTGGGAACTTGTCGAATTGCCTGAAGGATATAAAGCAGTTGGTTGTAAATGGGTCTTTAAAACCAAACGCGACTCAAAAGGCAATATCGAATGACATAAAACCAGACTTGTGGCCAAAGGTTTTACTCAGAAACGAGGTATTGGTTATAAGGAGACCTTCTCTCCTGTATCCAAGAAGGACTCACTTATAATCATTATGGCTTTAGTTGCTCATTTTGATTTAGCGCTACACCAAATAGATGTGAAAACTGCTTTTCTGAATGGGAGTTTAGAATAAAAGGTTTATATGGATCAACCTGAAGGTTTCTCCATAAAGGGAAAAGAACACATGGTTTGCAAATTAAATAAGTCAATATATGGACTTAAACAAGCTTCTAGACAGTGGTATCTTAAATTTAATGATACTATTACTTCTTTCGGATTTAAGGAAAACACCGTTGATCGGTGTATATACCTAAAGGTTAGTGGGAGCAAGTTTATATTTATGATCTTATATGTTGATGATATATTGCTTGCTAGTAGTGATCTTGGTTTGTTGCACACAACTAAGAAATTCCTCTTTGAGAATTTTGAAATGAAAGATATGGGTGAGGCAACTTACATGATTGAAATAGAAATATTCCGTAATCGCTCACATGGTTTGTTGGGGTTGTCTCAAACCCGATATATTGAAACAATCTTAGAAAGATTTGGTATGGAGAACTGTTCAGCTAGTGTTGCCCCAATTCAGAAATTGGATAAATTTAGTCTCATGTAATGTCCACAGAATGAATGGGAACGTAAACAGATGGAAAGAATTCCTTATGCTTCTGCTGTAGGAAGTTTGATGTATGCACAAACTTGCACTAGGCCAGACATCAGTTTTGCAGTTGGTATGTTGGGCAGATACCAAAGTAATCCTAGAATGGATCATTGGAAAGCTACAAAGAAGGTGATGAAGTACTTAAGGGGAACAAAAGATTATATGCTTACTTTTAAGAGATCTGGTAATTTGGAGGTGATTGGCTACACTGATTCAGACTTTACTCGATGTGTTGATAGTAGAAAATCAACTTTTGGTTATGTATATCTGTTGGCTGGAGCAGCAATTTCATAGAAAAGTGCTAAACAGACTATTATTGCTGCATCTACAATGGAAGTTGAATTTGTGGCATGCTTTGAGGCCACAATTCATGGTTTATGGCTGCGAAATTTTATCTCAGGGCTTGCTATTGTCGACACTATTGAGAAGCCTCTGAGAATTTATTGTGATAATTCTGCAGCTGTATTTTTCTCCAAGAACGACAAATACTCTAATGGTGCTAAACACATGGAGATAAAGTATTTTGCCGTTAAGGAGGAAGTTCAAAAACAATGGGTGTCTATTGAACATATTAATACTAAGCTCATGGTTGCAGATCCACTAACTAAAGGGCTACCACCAAAGACATTTAAAGAACATGTTAAAAGGATGGGTCTTGATTGTAACCCTTGATGCCTATTATGTTTTGGATTGTAATGGTTTGTTTATGTTATTAGACAATTTGAGATCTCATTAATCATGTTTCTGATTTTTTCCTGTTTTCCATTTTGTACGTACATTTATGAGATTGGATAATGATAACAGGAAGTCTTTTACAAAGACAATCTTCGTTGGACCAATTTTGGATACTTCTCATTTATGAAACATGGTTGATTGAATTGCTAGTGTTGTAGTACATGGAAGGAACTACATCACCTTATTGATTTACAACCGCCATAACTCATACTAGTGATTCATTTGACCATAGTATTTATGATGACCAATTTAAGTTCGAGATGGATTAGTATTTTACGTGCATAATGTTTACTTCATTGAGGCTAAAATAAAATGAGTCATATGGGCCAAGTGGGAGAATGTTAGATATATTTTTAATGTCCCACATGACATGTATGACTTTTAGTCTCTTGTTAAAATGAAGTTATCTGATCTAATCTCTAGAATATTGGTTGATAGGATTAGAGAAGTAGTTTCCTATTTTTACTTCTCACTTTGATGGGAAGTGGAGTGGTGGTTACTAAACTATGGCAGTTACCAAAAAGGAAATAGGTGCTCTCTCTACCCATTTAAGATGCATTTTGTACGGTTTCCATCTTATTAGAGTGAATGCAACTTTTCATTGAAGAGAAAGGGTTAAGAAAGAGAAACTTATCTTTTGGAGAATTCCACATTTTCAGATCAAGAATTAATTGAATAAATCGCTATGGATTCCGGTATGTTATTTATGTTTGTGAAAATCATGATAGTCAAGTTCTTGGAATTTATAAAGCATTAAGTTTTACGTTTAATTTGATTTACGTAACAGCCTTGAGACGTAGAGGATCCCTCATGCAGGCAGGATGTAGAGATGCTAAATGCATTCTTGAGACGAAGTCACATCAATGAATGTTACTCGAAGGTGTGATGAAGTCAGCCAAGCGTGCCCACGATTATGATGGGAGGCTGTGGTGTATGTTAATTTGACAAAAATTTGGTGTTTGTAATTTCATAATTTTGAAAAAAAAAAAAAACCCTTTTTAATATGCACATTGGCATTCATATTCAATTGCATCTTTGTCAATGCATGATTTACATGAGTGTAGTTTAGGACTAACTTACTGAAATTGTTATAATCTCGTTATAGTAGTCCCACTACAATCCCATTCTTCGAAATCGTAGAACTTGTTACAAAGCAAATAGAGCAAAACCAGGAGGAAGAGCAGGTTGATGTCCCAAAATACTTTGATTAAGAAGTTTCTTGGAAGGATGACATTGTAACTATTGAACTTTTTGGAGACAGGATGTATGTATATAAATGCACATATCTATAAAGGGTTATCAATGTTTTCAGTTTATGATATTAAGCTTGTGATTTAAATATTATGGTGGAAACAAGAAAATTTTAAATTGGGATGTATTCTATTTGATACAAGTTGTATATTAACATTCTGCTGTGAATTATTGCATATTGCTAGTAACATATTAGGTTTATGCATATTATCCGTCATGATCGTGAGGGGTGTATAACTATTATTACATATCTCGACGTTTTGATTTTCATCAAATCTCAAGCAAGAGGTTGCGAGCGTCACAATGCTAATTCTAATTATGATGCACAAGAGTGGAATGAAGATGATGGAGCAAATTCTTACATTACCAATTATTTGGGAAATTTTACCATTAGTAACCATTCTAGCAAGATGCCATTATTCTTGTGGGAAAAGTGGAGCTATTTTTTCTATAGAAAGTATTGATTCACTTGTCTTCATTCTTCATTCTGTAATTTCCGCCTTCATAATTTCTTCATTGCTTCAAATGCCAATATAAGTCTCTTGTTTATTAAACAACTTTATTGTGATAATAATTTTGTTTTAAGTTGACATCAACTCATTTCTGTGTTGACGACATAAGTGAAAATCGACTCGACTAAGATAATGGAAAATACTTTAACCACAAAGGAATTACATAAAAGTAAACCCACAAATTAATGTGACTTGATGTGGTACGTCAGATTATAAAGTTACTTTTATTATAAAGTAGACTTAACGGATTCCATTAAGTCATTTCAGTTTGTGTGTTTACTTTATGTAATTTCTTTGTATTTGTAGCAGTTCTCTAAAAAATTTCTTAGTTATTCAAATAGTACAATTAAACATGGTCTATTTTACACAAAAGGGTTCATCTTCACTCCATAACTTATAGTGATTTTAATGGGCAAGAAGCCTCGATGTCTTGTCTTTTAAATTGTAAGCACTTGTGTCTATTCCAATATACAAATAAAATACAAGTCTGACAATTAGAGGAGGAATTGATATGCTGGACAAATATCACTGGCGAGTATCACGCTGATACTCTCCCGTGATAGCTCGTCTGTTGCGCTAGTTAATTATTATTACAACACTTCTACATACAATCGCTAGGGGCGGTTCCACACAGAACTAGATGACGTGGCACTGTCACGTCAGCAGGTTTTTAAATATTAAAAAAAAAATCGAATGAAATTGGAAACGGAAGGGAAAATGAAACAAAAGCTCACGTTTGCCCCTACTCGATCTGTGAACCCATAACCCAGAGACCCATCGTCTTGAAGATTTCGTCGCCGGCGTGGATTGAAGAACCGGTTGTTGCGGTCTCCGTTTGTCACAAGTGCAGTTCTAAGCCGTCGTCGACGTGGGTTGGAGACGTTAATCCAAATCTGTGTAGTCAGAGAAAGGTTTGGTTCTTCTAGTATTTCTTTCTCTTCTTTGGACTTGATTTTCTGTTGGTATTCACACATTCTCATCTTTGGAAGTTGTTTTTATTGTTATTCTGCCATTAAAACAAATTAAGAAGGCGAAATGCGAAGTCTTTTTCTCAAATATCAGAGCTAGAAAGCACTATTCTTTGTCTACAAAAAGTCTACTTAAAAACCCATTTTTATCACATGCGAAGAACAGCAAGACTATTTTCGGTCATGTAATTAATTTTAGATATATAGTGTTGAAGATCATGTCAATATTTTCGGTCAAGTATATAGAGGGGATTGTTACTTTTTTTTTCTGTTTTGCTTTTGTTCTTTGTGCATTTGGAAAATGGTATGAGATGACCTTTTCCAACTGTGATAATGGCTTAAAAGCGACAACCAGAACAATGAAATAAAATACATGAGAGTATGAAAAAGACATTGTAGTTCTGCATATGGATTGGGGGTGTTTTCAAGCTGTTTTTCATCAACAACCTTTTTTCTTTGTATGAACTGAAGCCAACCATCATAATGCACTTGAGTAAAATTAAGAAGATTCTGTTCTTGGTAGCTACATTATGTTACTGCAATTTTTCTTATAGCCTAAAATTCCACCACTTCAAGACTATCCTTATTGTCAACCAAATCAATGGTACTTTTGTTGGCTGACAGTGTACAAGTTTAAAAAAGGTCAATGTCTTACAATCGGTTTATTTGATTAAGCAGTCCTATTTGTTGAATGTATTACCACTTTATTTAGAGTGTTTGAACTAATATTTCGATTACCACATGAAGGGAATAGGAATAATTGGTTAGTATATTTCTAAATTTATGAAGAACTCTACCACTTTTTACCACTTTCTAAATTTGGCTATATATGACTTTTTTTGGGAATGAAAGAGAAATAGGTAGGAAAGCAAGCTATCCAATTCTATGTTTTTGTATCACATGTCAGTAAAGCCATCGAAAAAAAACAAAAAGAAAAATGCTCCAAAGATGATGATGAGCAGCTTTGAGTACTTATTTATGTAGGCCACAACTTGTTTATTTAGAGCAGCTTTGAGCACATTTTTATTGTTAGTTTCTTATATTACGTACCCACCAACACTATTTTGAGAATACATATGAATTTGGAAAGGCAGACTTTTGTGATCTTTACTTGAGAAAGAGATTTAAAAGGCACAAAAATTGGTGGATACGGTCTCTTGTTCTGTATGCAATTATATTTAAAAGTTGTTGTTGTTTCACATACAACTGAATGGTCTGTGTACTTTCTCCTCTGAATTTAATTAAGTTTTGATTTATCCAAAAACTTAACTGAAACAAGATTTTTCTTACATGTATTAGTGTGGAAGTTGATAACTGGGATGGCTGTGTGGATTATTCGGGTATACCTGCCTCAACCATTAATAGTTTTGCAACATATGATTTGGTCAAGTTCACTCTGAAGCTTATATAATGTTGGACGGGATGAAAGTAGTTTTATTTGAAGCACTTTTGTTCTTTGCTTTATGTGGATGGTAGGGATAGAGGAATAATTGAGCTGCAAAATATGGAAGACAGGATGGAGAGAGGATCATAAACTGTTTACTTGAAACTTTGAATCTTTATGCTTGCAAATCCGGGGTTCTGAGTTGTTTACTGCTTGTAAAAGTCTCTTTCCTTGATTTTGTAGATTGTGGATAATTTAGACCTTATTATCGGCCTTATTTTATGGAATTTTTGGATACATTATGTATGTGTGGGGTCTATATTGGGAACATTTTGGAACCATGTATGATGATGGGGATGGAGGAATATCATTTCAATTGCCCGGTATTTGGGGGCTTTATTTAAGTTCGATTTAATGTATATATATAGTGTCCATATTGGGAATATTTGATGTGTATTGTTGCCTAACTTTTATGATTGATGAAGAAAAGATTTTGTACCCCGTTTTACATTCTACCGAAGCTTCTGTTTTCCAGATTCCAGTTTGATGTCATGACTCCTTTTACTTGCCTTTAGATATATTGAAGGGACTTTACGGTGGGATAATCAAAAGATGACTCTTTTTTTTAAGTTTTTGTTATTTTGCAATAAATTCATACTTTGGTCATAATATTATCTAAAAGCCCATCATGTAAAACGTCAGCTTTACCTGTGACATCCAATCCAGCTTAAGTAATTGGAAGTTGATGTCTAAGATCTGAAGGTTTGGATACCATATTGGGCAAGCAATGATTTTACATGGGAAATTACATAACCAATTACAGGGAAGAAAGTGAATAGTCACAAGGAAAAATAACAACAGTACAACACCTTTCAAAAGTAAAATAAATCTCATGACAGCTTGCCCATCTGATAATCTCTGAATTCAAACACCTACTAGTATTTTTTTCTCCATTTCCACCAACATTTCCAGTTCATAAAATTATGTACAACACCTTTAAGTACAAAACATATAAGCAAAGTCTCATTTTTACACAAGTAAGTTTCACAATTAATGGTTCGGTTTGGTGTAGTTGAAGAACCGACTTCGAGAGGTGGAGAAGACCAAGTGGGTTTGTGGCTCTGGTGGAGAAGAACAAGCAAAATATGACAGAAAGTATCGAAACCAAGAAATACGCGAGGGGAAGAAAAGGTGGCAAGTTGAGCTTCCCTAAGAAACTCCATAGGAAACCACCTGCCCATTTAAAACTAATTCTCAGAATCCACAGGTTATATAATGATGCCAAAAACATGAACAGGTAAAATATCATTGCAGATAGTTTCAATATAATCATAAACAAAATCCTGCACAAGTCATGAAAATTGACTCCACTACATTTAAATATAAAGTCATACCAAAAAATAAAAATGTGTACTAACGGATTTCCTTTATCTATAAAATATCTTCATGATGAATTGACAGGAAGAAAAAAAATACACAAGTTCATAAGTGAAAATGTGGGTGAACTTCTATGCTCCTATGCATAAGAAAGCAACTATACTGAGTATGTAGCATACATCATGATGCAAAAATATTGAGGAAAAATAAGCAAGAATTGAGCACCATCCAGTCATGAACTTTTTTGAAGCCCAGCTCTTAACGACTTTGTAAAAGGTCTACACAGTGAAGACAGTGTACATAATCTGTCAGAAACATACTAATTGTATATAAGAACATAACAATGGAATCATTCATGGCACTATAATCTAAGAAAAATATACACACATATATTTGGAGTAACAACTACAAATAGGAAAGTCAACTTGTGGAACCTACTACATTATAAAAGGCTATTGGGAATTCAAGTCCGTGAAACAACATATGAAGTACTAGGTCGAATTAGAAATGAAAACAACAGAAGGTTTAGAAGATGCCTTGGTAAAAGCTATTTCAATCTAACAGTCTATCTTCATACAGGAGCACGTGGAGCTAATGCATTTTGCCTGACAACCAACATGAGATCCATTACTACCAGAGATGCCGATAAGGTAACCTGAAAGCTACTTATTCAATTTCGTAACTTGAAAGATTGGGCATAATTAAATTCCAAGTAAAGAACAATGAAGTTGTTAAATGTCCAGTGATTTTCCACACAAACCATAATTCAAATCTTTCAGTTTCTCAATGAACTCGATCGACCCAGAGATAGAACCAGAAATGAAGAATTTAAGCAATAGTCGTTTGATCATATCAAAATCAGCAGACAATTTGATTAACGAAGTTTAGTTCAACTCGTTTAACTTATGAATATAATGTTTAGAGTAATTATGATTAGTACCAAAATTAGAATCAAAAGAAGCTTTAGTCTAAAAGAATCCAAAAAATGGTCTTCAAATCACAACCAAAAAAACTATGAGAACAGGTCATCGGCCGACCAAAAAGTAAGTTTAAATAGTGAAAAGGAAAAAAGCATAAGCATAAACTAATGAAGAAGTACAAGTTCCCCATAAGTTTCGTAGGGAAGCAAACGCAGCAGAAGCACAAGCAAATATTAGAAGACCCTAGAGAGAGAGAAAGAAAGAAGGGAGATTACCTCTCGGCTTGCGTGGTGGGCAGATTGTGGCACCCCCAACTTCCATGTACGGATACACACGAAAATCGAGACGCCGAGATGATGACGACACGGTCACGCACCCTATCGACATGTGCTGAGTGTGTGCAATGCAACACGTGTACAATAAACAATACGCAACGGAAATGTTAAGTCAAATAACTAAGTACCAGAGTTTAATACAATACAAAAGTACTGAAAATCTACATGTCAACATAATACGACTTTTGTTTACAAATCAACATAAAATCAAATAAAATATAATAAGCATAAGCGAACTGTAATATTCAAATACAAAAATAACCAATGTCCCTACTCCTTAGGCGGAGCCGCATCCTCGGGCTCAGACTCCTCAAAACCTGCATCAAAATCTACAGTACCAAAAAGATGATACCGCAGGTAAGTAAAACCCAAAATGTTCCAAGACAATAAATATATTAAAACAACTAACGCTATGCATGCACATGATGACCAAAGCGCAAAACCCGAGAAAAACACCATTTCTCGAAAATCACAATTTTTCCATCATTTGGCACAAAACAAAGATCCAGGAATAAGTCCATTAATTCCAATTTTAACCGTATGCACCATGGCCTCTCCTAGGGACCATCCACATACTCTGGCTCTCTTCGTCACCCCACGGGTAACGACCGTGTGAGTGATACACGAGCGATGTCCAGTTCCGCGCCCACCGCGTACATAGCCAAGCATCCTCTAACCCCCGCCAGCCCGAGGAGTCACGGAGTCGGATCGAGAGCGCTACCATCCCGTCCAAGTCCTGGACAATAGCCCCAGGGGACGACACTCAGTATATTCCGCTCTCGAGTGTCCAGAGGAGCTCCATCTAGATAATACCCCATCTCGGCTTGGGGGTGATACACACGCACCCGAAAAGCCTTAAACACAGTTTCTCAAAACACAGACCCACGCATGCGTGCACAATGTCATGAAATCAACCAATTACCAACAACCAACAGTTATCAGTATAACCAGGTAACCAAATCACAGTTTATAAAACAGGTTAGTGCAAAAATATACTTAAGTCTTAAAAGTCTTTTGGAGAAATATTTACAGCGCTATATAATAATTTTAGAAGGATCACGGAGGTGCAAAAGGCGGGTGGAAAGCAACACGTAGCAGTGCAAAAACACTGTGGCCGAAATACACAGTATACCCAAATTTCAACGGAGTCAAACGAAGACTTGAAATTGATAGGGTAGGGCCTATGGGAGGTGGTGAAGCTAGTGGAAGAAACGGTTGGCCGTGGGTGGCGGCCGAAACGGCGGTGGAAGGCCAAAAAGGTGAAATCGGGGCTTGAGCTCGTGGAGGTGGCTCCGGCGACGGATCGGAGCTGGGATTGGGTGGGTTAGGACGGCAAGAGGCCGGTGATGAAGTGGTGAAGAAATGGTGGCCAATGGTGGCCGGACGGCGGCGGAACGGTAAGAAGAAGCTCGCGGCTTCGCACGGCTCTCAGAGGCTAACGGCGGGGCGGAGTGGTCTGAAATTGGAGGGGTTGACTCGCCGGCAGTTGGGGAAGAGGATGGTGCCAGCGGTGAGGGCCACGGATGGCCGGAGGCGGTGCTAGGGAAGAAAGGCCGAAATGGCGTGGGGGAGAGGAGAGAGAGAGAGTCGAGCGGGAGAGGGCCGAACGGGAAAGAAAGAAGGAAAAGAAGAAAAAGAAAAGAAAAGGAAGAGGAAAAAGAAAAGAGGAAAAGAAAAGATGGGGAAAAGAAATGAGGCCCATTCCTCACAACTTTTGGGTCACAACTGATCCTCAAAATAACTATTTTTAAAACAGTAAATTAAATAAATCAGTTTAAACTTAAAACTAGTTAAAGTAAAATATTAAACTCCAACAATAACATTCTTTAAAATAAAAAGTAATTAAATTGCAAAACACTAATTAAAATTAATCAAACGCAATGAAATGCTTTAATAAAACAATAATAATTTTAAAACCCATAAACAAACCAATTTAAATTAAAGATCAATTTAAATCCGAAACAATAATTAATAAGAAGAAAGCCCAATAAAAATAATTTTCACAACTTAAAATATTATAAAATAATATTCTAAAACTCCCAAAATTCTAAAACCAGAGAATAAATCTTTAAATTAAATAAACTAATCCTTTATTAAAATACACTAAAATACGGGGTGTCACACAGATGATGAAGAAGATGAGGGCTTGGATGAGCCTTCCTGGGGAAGACGATGAGAATGGGGATAAAAGGGTAGGATCTGGATGGGAATGGAGAGAAGAGGGGTGGAGAAGACTAACCTGGAAGACACTAAACCAGAGCTGAATCGAGTGGAGAAGACTAACCTGGAAGACGCTGAACCACGAAGAGGAAGATGATGGGAATGGGTAGAGGAGAAGGGTCCTTAACCACAAAGGGGAAGATGATGGGAATGGGGAGAGGAAAAGGGTCTGAATTGAGCAGGAGATTTGGTGAAAGTGAAATGTGAAAGTGGAAGACGACGAATTTCGGGACTTTTGATTTCAAAACCAAATGACGCCATTTTGTTGCCACGTAGGACCCGGTTGCGCCTATTCCCCAAACCCCGGTTGTAAGTAGCGTTTTTATTATTATTAATACTGCTTAGATTTGAATTCCACATTAGTGCATTTTGGTAATTCAAGCTTTGGATTTTACTAAGCGGGCCCTCGATTTTGGGCTTATGGGTTTTTTAGAACATAAACTCTTTCTTGTTGGGGGATATTTGTCCCAACAGTAAAATCTTTCAATTTCAATAGAAGAGATAAAACAATGTTGATTACGATATGTTTGGATGTTTTGACTATGTCAGAATTTTGTAAATAGTAGTAAAATAATATGAGTGAAGATATTTTATTGGAATTTGAAAAATAAGAGAGAGAAAACTGAATAAAAATATTATAGGGTTATATAATTGTTTGAATATACTTTTTTAATATAATTTTTATTTTGAAGTTTGTAAAAGTTGTATTGATTTATATGTTTTATTTTTAAGTTGTATTGATTTTTGTGTTTGAAAAATAATTAGGTCATAATTAAATGAAAAAAATTAAAAAACTGAAATTGAAAAATATTTTATATTTGAGTGATATTTAAGAATCAAATTATGAAAAATTTTAAAAATTTTCATATTGTCCAAAAATCCCCTAGACCAATCAATGTAAGGATTCTTGATGGAAAAATGATTTATGCACAATAATTTTTATAATATTTTTTACATTTATGCTTTAAATGATGAATATTTTTATAAAATAACTTAACAAAAATATCACTTTATAAAAATATCTTATTTTAAAATATTGTTGTGAAATATAGTTTGTGTATCATTATTCTGCTTGATAATTCATAACCGTAATTGATCGATCTAGAATAGGTCCAAACTGGCAAAGAAAACTTTCCAAACAATCCAGACTTCTGCAATGCAATCGCACACTCTGGGCCCCCGAAATAAATTTCCTAGTATTTGAGCATATTCCAAAACACAGTATTAGCATATTCCAAAATAATTATTTGTTGGTTTAGTTGAATAAAATATTATTAAAATTTAAAATTTTAATATAATTTTTTATTTTAAAATTTTAAAATTAAATTATTTATTTTATTTTATTTAAAATTTTAAAAAACTATAATTATTAAGGTTTCTTTTAGAACTTAAAAATAGCTCAACTCAGTTCAAATTAAGCTTGCCATCCAAACGCAAATCTAAGTTGAGTTCTCGTTCCACTCGATTTTATTGTAGATAGACATGTACATCAACTTTGTAGATTCTTACTTCCTCTATATTGGCTTTTATTTTTCAACTTCTCTTAGTCACTTACTCACTCACTCACACACTCTTTCTATAATCTAGTTTAACCAATGATTTCGTTGGCTTGCACTCATTTTCAATATTTTTTTTCCTTTCTTGTATTTGACGTCAGCAATTATGGATAATTTTGGCAATCCCTGTGTTAGGTGAACAGTATCAGTTAATGGTGAGACCTATTTTTTTTACAATTTTTTTATAAATATATTTAAACTCATTTTAACACTCAAACACAAAAAACTCATTTTAAATGGATCCCACCAAAATCATTTAACAATTTCAATTCACTACTATTTATAAAAAATTTAACTTAATTTAATTTAGTTTAACATCCAAACTCAACTAAATAATATAATCTCATTGAGAGCGGCCTTCAAGATTTCTATCGAGAAGTCAAAATGGTAGCCTGATTAAAAGAAATAAAAAAAATTCAATTGTAGGTGGTGGACCGATTTAATAAAAAGTCATTCTATTTATCATTTTTATACTACATATTATATTTTAATTTTAATTTTTTTATAATTTTAATTTTGTTAAACCAAATGAATTTTTATACTTAGAGCATTGTCATTAATTTATCAATATGCAAATATTTCTATAATTATAAACAGCGTCAATACATCCCTAGAGATGTACTATTCATTTTTTAAATGCTATTTTATTAATTTTTTTTATTTATTTCTTCTCACTCTTTCTCTCTCTCAACCCTCTCTTCTTCTCCCTTCCTTAACAACACAATACAACTTTCACCTTCACCTACACTTTTATTTTATTATTACAATATATTATATTTTTTATATAAACAAAATTTATATTTTATTGTTATTATATTTGTATTATTAATACTAAATGTATGTAGTTGGTGTTAATTATAAAATATATATAAAAAAATTAATCTTAGGAAAAAAATTAATAATAATAAAAAATAATATTTTATTATTATTTTGACTCAAAAATATATAATTCAATATTTGAGTTTTTCTTGAATAGTAAAGATAATAGGGAGTTTTGCTATGTACAAGCAAGTTTACGTACCAATCTACGTACTAATGTTGTTATCTTTATATTCTAAATTCAAATTAGTACTGTTTTCAATAAGGAAAAATCTAGTTGTAAGCGATTCTGCGCACTAATACGTGTACCCATTCAATATGATTGGTCAGAAAGTAGATTTTATTGAAAACAATATTAATTTAAATTTAGAATGTGAAGGTAACAGTATTAGTACGCAGATTGGTATGCAAACTTACTTATACATAACAAAACTCTTTCAATAAAATATACTTTCTATCCAATCATATTGAATGGATATGCGTATTAGTACGCTGAATCGCTTATAACTAAATTTTTTCATGTAAAAAAGATGTGATTTTATATTTACATATAGAGAAATCAATACTAATACTTTTATCATTCATATATTATATATTTGGTTAAGGAAAAAAATAAAAAAATTATATGCGGTATGAAATATAAAGATAATGGATATATATATATTTTTTAATAAATGATACAACTGTACGTGTACACCCTCAGCACCAACAAATCATACCTCCAGCGCGTATTAATTACGCGCTATTCGTCGCGTGAAATCATTTTCCTTCTCCTTCTTTGGAGAACACGCAGGCCGCTCGTCTTCTCTATTGGCCTCTCTCCCAACCCCAGACCCATGAAAAATCAACGCCATGACTGATCAGTTCCGGCTGGAGAACCTTTCCAGAACCTCGCAGATCTTCCGCGAGACAACTTCTTCCTTCACCTCCAAGCTCCCCACATTCCTTTTCCTAGCGCTCCTCCTCTTCTCATTCCGTACCACCGTCGAGGATGGCACCCGCCATCTCACCTCCTTCATCGATCGAGACGCTTCCCTCAAGGCGCTACTATCCCGCCTCGACCTCGCCGGCACCCAAGCCTCCCGTCGCCATGGCCTTTCCTCCCCCGATGAATCCCCCGCCGCTCTAAGCCGCCGCCGCCGTCGCCCCTTCCTTCACCTCACCCGCATCGGCACCCTTGACGAGGACTTCTTCTCCGGTAATGAAGAAGAGGATCGGTCCGCCTTCGGCTTCAACCGCAAGCCACCAGTCAATGGTACCCTTGTCTTTTTCAACAATTTCAGCCCCAGATTAGGGTCTTCGAGTCCCGTAATTGACAACGGGATCAACATCCCCGAGATCGTCCGCAACGGAATTAGTTTCCGAGCTGAGAGCTTGTATCTTTCCTCCGACGATGACAAACGCGACAACCACAAAGATGAGCACGAAGAAAGCTTGGAGGAAGTTCAAGACTTGGACAGAATCGTGGATTTCCATTTCCTTATCAAAGGACTAGAGCTCGGTCGGCGCGACGCCGCAACGCTGCTCTTCCTTGTGAGTTTTCTATCCGCCGCCTATGGTTGGGTGATTCTAGGGTTTCTCGTTTCGTATTCATTGGTATTAGGCATTGTTTTTATTACTGTTGCGAATGATCTGTTAGGGAGGTTCAGTTCATTTCTCGGTACAATGTGGGAGGGTTCGAGATTGGGCCTCAAGAGGCTTTCAGGGTTTATTTTGATGAGATGGGCGGTGAGAGATGCACTAACTCAACTCCTAGGGTTGTGGTATTTCGGCGAAATCGAAGATCAGTACTCATTTTTTAAGCTTTTTGTGAGGTTGAAATTGATGCCATTTTCGATTATGTCTCCATGGATTAGTGGTTATGAGAAGGAGATTTCAGGGTTTTTGTTTACGTGGTTTTTGGCTGATACGATTGTGGCTTTTATTTTTTCTGTGGATGCGTGGGTTGCCATAGTAGACTCAAGGAGGACCGGGAGGGAGATAATGAAGGAAGGTTGTTATCTGATATCGACAATGTTGAACCAGGCTATCCAGATTAAGTGTTTGGAAGCAATCTTTTGTGGCTCATTTGTAAGATGGGTTCTTGCTCGAGTCTGTGGGAGGTTCTTTGCAATGGTGTTTCAGTCAGCTGTGGAGGTTTATTTCATGGTGGCTTGGCTCATATTTTACTTTGCTGTAAGGTGTAAGGATTCTAGCTTGCAGGGTAGGAGGTTTGGGAGGAGAGAATTGGAGGGTTTGGTTGACGGCCTAAGATGATTCTCGGTGGTAATCAGGTGAGACTTTCATCTGTAGGAAGCTTTAATTTAAAGATAAATTAGCAGTAATCTTTTGGTGCTTTGTGTGTTCTTGTTATGCAACCTGTGATTAGAACCACGGTTGTCTGGTGTAGTCAGCATCAATGCGTTGTACGTACTCTTATTATAAGGCAATATGCTACTTGTGTATATTTTTGGATGAAAAGTCTTCATGTGTATGTCTTGCATGGATCATGATTTCAATGCCTTGGAATGTTTCCTGTATGTGATGGTGATGTAAGAACTCACCAATGCTAATGATTTTTTTTCACATTTACTGCAGGAATTACTTGTGCTGTTATATTACAGAGCCTTTGTATCTTGATCATTTTCTATTTAACTTCTTCAAATAAGTCAAGACAGCCTCCGTGTACGACTTAAGTAAGCCTTTTTCGAGTCCTTCTGTTGCATGTTTCCAGCCCCTTTCGATAAATCCACAGCCCACGGATGCTTCTAAGCCCAGCCTGAAACGTTGGTTTACCCCTTAAATAAAGCAGTTGACCATCTCCCTCAAGTCTAGTATCTCCCTTTTGAGGCTATTGCTATCTAAGGTGATTTGCTCTTCATCATGACCACTGAGTAGAGCGCCCCCCTCCCTTGTTGCGTAAGTGTTGTTGGTTGGCAGTGTGTCTGACCAACATGTCTGGGATGCCTCTACAATGGTAAAACCATGCCTTTGTGCATTTTCCAGATTGCCCTTTGTGCCCTTTGACGACTGCCCATCTCTTCTTGGTGCTTCCTACGTCCTACAATGGACTCCTCTAATGGCAGAGCCAGTGCATGGAGTCAAGACAGCCCGACTTAAGTAAGCCTTTTTCCAAGTCCTTCTGTTAGATGTTTCCAGCTCCTTTCGATAAATTCTTCCCCGATTTTCCCACGCTTTCGTGCACCTCACGGAGTTCCATAGCCATTTTTTTCCAACCCTTCCCTTCCACTTCTTCAGGGATTATGATGTGGCTTCTTCTTCCACCCCCTCTATATTCCACTAGAGTCAGGAATCTTCCATAAGCATTAGAACATTTTTGTGCGATGAAAGCACTGCTGCTTACAGGGGAGATTTTGTGAAATTCCTTTTTCCCATTTGAGCAAGCACACTCCTCCAACTTCTGCACAAGCCATTTCCTTGCCAAGAAAAACAAGCTCTTTCACCACCTTTCTACCTCGCTCTACAATACACACCAATTGACTACGTTCTGTGGAGAGCTCAAAAACCTTAGTTTCAATAAGGACCAGTTTTGAGTAATCTATCTTTACTGTGAATGGAAAATACTGAAGAAGATGATGATCAACGAGAGACCTTCATTGTAAATCACAGAAAATGAAAATACACAAACCCAATCTATTTGGGTAACACAGATCTCAAAATACATTATTACTTGTTATCTTTTTTAGTATTAGGCAATTGCAATTTTAGTACTTTCAAGTCCATAGGAAACATTTTTGGATTAATTCCCGAGATACCCATTTATTAAAATAATTAAATAAATAAACTCCTTGGATAGCTGGAGTGGAGATAATTTATACTTAGGTGAGTTATGTAGGAGACTTGAGTGGTAGAGAAGTTATAAGCTTTGAGTTCTAGAGTTTCAATTATGCTTCTCTCTTAAAACTGTATGATATTTTGGAAAGAATAAATCTGCTCATCAGCCCCTTTACCAAACCCCACACCCCACACCTTACATGTGAAACCGGGTTCTGCACCTCAATCCATCCCCGAATCACGAAAGCCCGATTTCCCCCTCCCTTCTAAAATTCTTCTATGTGATTTCCCCCTCCCTTCTTTCGCCCCCCTAAAATCCTTCCCCCTCCCTTCTGAAATTCTTCTATGTGATGTCCCCCTCCCTTTTTTCGCTCCCCCAACATCCTAAGAAGAGAGAGCTTGATGAGAGAGAGAGGGGGTTCGATGAGAGAGAGCGCTTGAGGAGAGAGAGAGGTCGATGAGAGAGAGAGAGCTTGAGGAGAGAGAGAGATCGAAGAGAGAGAGAGCTTGATGAGAGAGGGGTTTTGATGAGAGCTTGGGGAGAGTGAAGTCGAAGAGAGAGAGAACTTGAGGATAGAGAGAGAGAGAGAGAGAGAGAGAGCTTGATGGGTCTGAGCCGTCTGACATACAGTAAAAAAAACCACATCGGTGCGGGATGTACAAGTAAATAGTGGCTGATGTATAGCATATCTATTTTGGAAAATCTCTTTTAGAAGTTTTGGAGTAAATTCCACCATGAAGGAGACAAATAAATTACGAAAGTTACTTTGTGTAGCTTTAGAATCAAGAATATCTTGTGTGAAGGGACTTACAGAAAAAAAAATTATCTTGTGTGACAAGTATCATTCCTGCACAATCCTGTATCAGNTGAAGGAGACAAATAAATTACGAAAGTTACTTTGTGTAGCTTTAGAATCAAGAATATCTTGTGTGAAGGGACTTACAGAAAAAAAAATTATCTTGTGTGACAAGTATCATTCCTGCACAATCCTGTATCAGATCCAATATGTATTGTTTAGACCAACTGAAATCTGATGGTTGCCTACCGAAGGTGTAACTATTAAGGTAGGAATGTTTTATATGTGCTAAGAGTTGCTAATGAAGTTATGCATGACTACAATAAACTTGTTCAAGAAGCATGGTACCGAATACTTAAATGAAAACAAATAGATGATCTTATAGAGGTTTGTAGGATCATGTGTTATCGGGGAAAGATCATGGTGCTAGGTTGGGACGATGACTTAAGATTGTTTGGTTTTAACCATTTTTCCAATTTCTAGTTTTGGCGGATCTTTTATTATGTTGGGGAGGAAATTTTGCTATCCCTAAGAAGGGTATTTTTTGGAAGTTGATCCCGCATGCTTAATGTGGTGCTCATGGAGATAAATGAACGATCGGAACTTTGAGAATTGTGAGAAGACAGTGCCAGAAGTGGGTTTTTGTTTTAGAACATTATTCCAATGGATGGCTGCTCAACTTTGTTTTTTGATAGCTTTAGGGATTTTCTTTAATGTTCTCTTTTTCAAATTAGATGTTTATCTTGTATACTCCTTTATGGTTCTCTTTTTCGAATTAGGTGGGTACATTGATAATGCTCTTTATGTAATCAATAAAATCTAGACTTATCAAAAAAGTGTTTCACACCATTTTTGTTTATCGATCAAAAACAAAAAGTACATCACAACATTATCACGTCAAACTTTATTATCTTTCTTTGATATAATCTAGGTGGGTCTGTCGAGAAGAAGGAGAGGGCTTTGTGGTTGTGGAGAATAAATTTTGAGGGCAGGAGTCCCGATTTCAGTTTTACTCGACTTGGGGGGTGCTTCTATCAAAGCTACAGTTGAG
>QEOT01001817.1:18422-60922 GCA_003123785.1 Pterocarya stenoptera
ACCTCATGCAGACAAGAATGAAAAACAGACTTCAATAATAATTCTGATCACAAGAACAGGAAGAGGAAGGAAATGCAAACAGTCCAATATTGTACTAGCAATAGCCAGTTAGCTTGCTCACACGGGGAAAGCTCCAAATCACTTTAAGTAAGTTTGGTTTTTTGTCTTTTGGGATGAACCCAAATAAGTGTGAGCTGTATTTTGCTTGCTGCAGGCACTGAACTCTGAAAGAGACTAATCTCTCAGACAATCTAAAATCTAATGCTTATTAGCATTAGTAATCTGGTATCTTTGCCGTCCAAAGGTTGCACGTGATTGCCTGGCCCAATGGCCACTGGGACATAATTTCCAGCTTCTAGAGTGGTTAACATTGGAATTCTCCCTGAAGTCCCGTGGGATTTTTTCTGGCCACTCTTTGGGGAAGGGAGAATAATGGTTAGGCTGCGGAGAAAATCATAAAACCCACCTATATTCCATTATCACTCACCAACTAGATGGAAGTTTAATCACTAGGCGATAGAAACCCGTGAACCAAAACGCGTAAACTTCAATATTCATCGAAACTCCAAACATGAGTTGACAATATTGTTTTGTTTTCTGCTGGCAGCGGGAGGAAAAAATATAAAATATATTTAGAGTAATTCTACTGTAAATTGTGTAATCGTCGTATAATTATTTTAAAAATAAGTAAAATTTATTATTAAAAAATTAATTTTTTTATATATAAATCTCATATTTTATTCACTTTTTTCAAAACGATTACACTGTAATTATACATTTTACGATTGAAAATATCTTTTTTCATATTTATATATATATAAATTGTTTTAGAATGGAGTAATGTAGCAATCTGTAAATAATTAATATAGGTATGGGGTATGGCTCTGATAAGTACGGGAATGAAGATTGAGCAATGTGTAACGTCGATGATTTAAATGTTGATGCTACGGGTAGATGATCGGAAAACGCATAATTCAACTAAATTCCTTGCCAATAATTTTATAAATTTATGAGTGTGCAGGAAAAGCTGAAGCAAAACCAGTCACCCTATCTTTTGTTCTGAAAACTCGTCATTTCCTTCTCAAAAAAAAAAAGAAAAGAAAAGAAGAAAACTCGTCATTTCAATTGCGGTGTGAATACTTTGGACAACTTGCATTTTATGGGCCCATCACAATATGGGGTATAAAGTGTGAGATTTAATAAAAGGGAGTAAATGCAGGAAGGGACGATCTTCTTCGCCTTTGGTCTTGCTACTCTGAATAAAGCATTTGGGGGTCGGTGCTCGGTGCTCTTTTATCTGCAAAAGTAAAATATTGCACCCCAGCTAGCAGCTAGCTTATACCCAGAAGAACATAATAGAAACTGTGAGATATTGAATAAACGCTGGAACACACGTTATGTAAAGACTCCAGCTTCCTTTGCTCAGCAGTTTCAACTCCTTTCTCCCTTTTTGTCTTTTAACGTAATCATTCACAGAATCAGACAAACATCCACCGTCCCTACACACTCTCTCTCACCCATGCATGATTTCCTGCACAGTGCACACCTTGCGTAGCTGTTAACGCTTTTCACATTAAAACGTAGAGTTTCTNATCGATGAAAGCAAGGAGTCCAGATCTCCCAGAGACGACGATGGCCATGGCACTCATACTTCAACCACGGCAGCCGGGTCGTTAGTGGGAGAAGCAAGCCTATTCGGTTACGCGCCAGGGACAGCGCGAGGGATGGCCACGCATGCGAGAGTCGCTGCATACAAGGTCTGCTGGATTGGAGGCTGCTTTAGCTCCGATATCTTAGCCGCCATGGACAAGGCCATTGACGACAATGTGAACGTCCTCTCGATGTCGCTCGGTGGTGGAATGTCAGATTATTTCAAAGACAGTGTCGCAATCGGAGCTTTTTCGGCAATGGAGAAGGGAATCCTTGTCTCTTGCTCCGCCGGAAACGGGGGTCCCACTCCATCCAGTCTATCAAACCTGGCGCCGTGGATCACAACCGTAGGAGCTGGAACTCTGGATCGCGATTTCCCGGCATATGTCAGCCTCGGTAACGGCAAAAATTATTCCGGCGTTTCGCTCTACCGAGGAAACGCTTTGCCCGAGACTTTAACACCGTTTATATATGCTGGTAACGCGAGCAACTCTACCAGCGGTAACTTGTGCATGATGGGTACGTTGGCACCCGAAAAAGTCGCGGGCAAGATCGTGTTATGTGACCGAGGCGTGAACGCCAGAGTTCAGAAAGGAGCTGTGGTGAAAGAAGCCGGTGGCGCCGGCATGGTCTTGGCCAACACAGCCACGAACGGCGAAGAATTGGTCGCCGATGCTCATCTTTTGCCGGCGACTTCGGTGGGTGAGAGGTCCGGCAACGCAATAAAAAATTACCTCTTTTCGGATCCTAAACCAACGGTGACGATTCTGTTTGAAGGAACCAAGATTGGGATTCAGCCTTCTCCGGTGATCGCAGCATTTAGCTCGAGGGGGCCAAATTCTATCACGCCAGAGATACTGAAGCCGGACATCATCGCACCGGGTGTCAACATCTTAGCAGGATGGTCCGGAGGCGTGGGCCCTACTGGTTTGTCCATTGATACCAGACGTGTGGCATTCAACATCATCTCAGGCACATCAATGTCTTGCCCACACGTGAGTGGACTCGCGGCGCTTGTCAAGGCGGCTCACCTGGACTGGAGCCCCGCCGCTATTCGGTCAGCCCTCATGACCACGGCGTACACGGCCTACAAGAAAGGCGAGAGCTTACTCGACGTTTCCACCGGAAAACCGGCCACACCGTACGATTACGGTGCCGGCCACGTGAATCCGATAGCAGCTCTCAATCCAGGACTCGTCTACGATCTGGCGGCGGAGGATTACCTAAACTTCGTCTGTGCCTTGAATTACACTGAGTCGCAGATCAACAGTCTAGCGAGGAGGAAATTCACATGCGACACCAGTAAGAAATATAGTTTGAACGATCTTAATTACCCTTCTTTTAGTGTGGTTTTTAGCAGTGGCCGGTCGAGCGTGGTCAAGCACACGCGAACTCTTACGAATGTGGGCTTGCCGGGGACGTATAAAGTGTCTGCAACTTCGAATAACCCCTCAGTTAAGATCAGCGTGGAGCCAGACTCGTTGAATTTCAGTGAAACCAACGAGAAGAAAGCCTATGCTGTGACATTCACTGCCGCGGGTTCGTCGTCGAGTACGGATAGCTTCGGTCGTCTGGAGTGGACGGACGGGAAGCACACAGTGGCAAGTCCTATAGCGATCACCTGGAGTATTAATGGTTAATAATTTGGAGTATGAAAAAGGGATGGGACAAGGTGGCCTGAATTTATCGCACACTAAAAGTGGGGTGTGATAATTTGAGTTCCTTATTTATATGTTTTTATTAAAATGCTTTTAATGCCATTGTTTATCAGCTAATTACAATGGAAGCTGGATTAGGTGTTTGGTATTGCCATCTGAGAGAGAAAATTTAACATGGGGAAAACCGATGGAATGGAGGATGATTTCTTTCTTGGTGTACAGTATGTTCTTGATGATGATATTTATGCATGCCTATTGAATTGTTGGAGATCGGCTTTCTATATCCTCTATCGCAATGTCTACAGCTAGTATATATTTTGTGATGGTCATTCTTAATTTTTCTTTGTGATGTTCATCGGAAACTCAAATGCTAAATTTCAGAAAAACGAGCATGCCTATTTTGTGAAGAAACCAAAAGGGCCGCGTGCATTTTTCCTGCATGGGGGGGGGGGCTTGAAAGAGGCCATCAAGGCTCAGCCGCGCGCTCAGCCTCTCCCTACAGCATTGGGCCAAAAAATCAATTGATCGGGATAATAGGATTCCTTTTGTCATTCTAAGTTTTTCTTTTTCATTTTCCTTTAGGC
This sequence comes from Pterocarya stenoptera, assembly GCA_003123785.1. Classification (NCBI taxonomy): domain Eukaryota; kingdom Viridiplantae; phylum Streptophyta; class Magnoliopsida; order Fagales; family Juglandaceae; genus Pterocarya; species Pterocarya stenoptera. Next base: position 22,315 of record QEOT01001817.1, read on the forward strand.
CCTTTAAGCCATGACTGTGGAGAGCAACCTGTTCCCAAATGATCTTATCCACATCGAGACGACCCTTTCTACTTTTGGCTATCTGGAGGCATGCATGTTCCCCGGGGGGAGCCACGTGGAGTACGTAACTGATAATGAACTGACACGTTATGTCAAACGTGGAGAAGTTAAGAACAGTATAAGAAACCACGCACGAAGAACTAATCACAGCCAACCATTTATTGAATCGACATAGCTAGCGGAAGTTCACAAATCGAAACAGATCGAGAAGAAAGAAAAAGGATAATGGAGAAGCAGCAGGAGCAGAGGGAGATAAAACCAGAGAATGAAGAGAAGGGTAAGTTAGAAGGGCTTCCTTGGGAGGAAAGCCCCTACGTGAAGTACAATGACCTGGAAGATTACAAGCGTCAAGGCTATGGTACGGAAGGCCATCTCCAGCCGAAGCCCGGTCGCGGCGCTGGCTCTACCGATGCCCCCACTCTCTCTGGTGGCACCGCTGTCTCCTCCCAGCCGCCTGACGCTGCTGCCACTCCTGCCATGAACCGCCAAGGGGTCCCCTAATTTAATTATTTGTGAAATGCGGGTATAAGAGTGATGTAGAAGTTGTTTGGAAAAGAAGACGTTTGTTTACTTTTAGAAAATGATGTTTGTAATTGAAGTGCAGTGGCGTCCCTTGAAAAAAGAGTTTTGTCATGGGGCGACTTGTTTCGAGGTAACAATAGCTTTTGGTTACGGAAAAATAAAAAAAACAAAGCTTGTTAACGTTTAACATTTCAGAACCGCTGCTAAGCGGTCGGTCCGATAATACATGAATAACACTCCTCCAGGTATGTCTTGACACCTTAGCAAATATAAGAAACTAACGGTAGACTCGTGCGCATGAGATAGGTTGTGCTTTTCTCCATAACGTTTCTACTTCCATTCCAGTCAATGCACTTCTGTAAATATTTAAAACAATTGTCAATGCACGATCGATTGAAGCTGTGACCTTCCTCACTAGATCGAAGCCACCACCACCGACCCTACTTGAAACCCCACGGAACCCACCCCTCTCCCCCATCTCCCATCCTCTCGCATGAAATCCACCTCAAACCCACTTTCATTTTATGGGGTTTGTTCAATATTAATATTCAAATTCAGATTAACTTCCACATTTTCTCTCAAATTCTCTCCAAACCTGTGTCCCATTTCTAAAATCCTTACAAACCCATCATTTAAAATTGCCACAAGTCCCCACAATTTCCCTCAAATTTCCTTCAGGAGTATTAAGTAAATTACTTGGAACTGCTTCTTCTCACAAGAAAATTGATGGAAAAGGGCAAGAAAAAGAGATGAGCCTCTTCCGAATGGGGCGTAATGATGGAACTCCCAAGTAGTGCCAACTTAAAGATGTGTTCACTGAAGTAATTTCCTAGTCTAGGATGGAATGGGCCTGGTGGGGAAGGAAAATGGGAGCAAACTGAGAAGACTTTGAATAGGACTGATTCACGAAAGCATCAGGATAAACATAAACCTTAAAACTCTGCATCATTTCCTGAAAATCTAGAGCAAAGTGTTGCCAGTCATGGTAAGGCTACGTCTACCTTCTCAAGAATTGTCTTTTTCACCGTCGTAGTTCGTGGGGGTTGGTGATGCATCCTCACGGCTGCGAGAGGGCCATGCGAGAGGGTGAGTTCGGCGTATGAGAGACTAGGGGGAGGTAAACCAGAGAGAGGAGGGTTTTTGCAAAATGGGAAGGAATTCGGAAAAGTGGGGAGGAAAGACAAATGGGACCAAATCTGTTGCGGGGCTTCCGCACAATGTTTTCAGTAGAATACTACGTGTCACAACATTATTCGTGGGCTGTTATTTGCTTAAAACAAGCCCGACCGGTCTGCAGGTTATCTTTTCTAAGAAATAAGCAATCTTTTCGTATAGAATCGATTTTATGAGATGAATTAGATCTTGAGTTTTTTCAATTTCAACCTCTAGTTTGTTATCATGTTAATGTTGATGTAGGTCAAAAGAGAGGGTGGTTTGTGGGGGTAATGCACCGTGTATTGGTGTTGCCCTTTGAATTAATCTTTGTATCAGCCCACTGTTGAGGAGCAGTAGCACACACTCTATGTGTCATCATCTAAACCACTTACATGAATTCAAATCAACGGTTATAAAGAAAAACTGATAAGAAATATGTTAGTGTGCTATACATCAACCGTGAACAGGGGCTGATGCATAGCAGGGCTCATTGCCCTATTTGTAAACATCAATCACAAATTTGGTTGTCTTCTATCCATTCCACAAATGGGCCATCTAGATAGAGCAATTCTAAAAATAGTCTTGTTTATTTTCGAAAATGAGATGAGATGAGTTGAGATTAAAATTAAAAAGTTGAATAAAGTATTGTTAGAATATATTTTTTAATATTATATTTATTTTGAGATTTGAAAAAGTTGAATTATTTATTTTATTTTGTATGGAAATTTAAGAAAGTTGTAATGATGAGATAGGAAGTTTTTAAAGTTTTTAAAATTTTAGATTTTAGTCACGAAAACAAACAAGGCAAAATTTGCATTATGAACATAACTTAACAAAAAATAGGAAAAAAAAGTCAGATTTAGTTATACAGTTAAAACTATCTTATTTAACTATTATAATTTTTTCAAATTTTTATATAAAATAATAAAAAAATTAATTTTTTTAAATTTTATAAAAAATAATATTAAAAAAAAATATTTTAATAATATTTTATTTAATTTTCAACTTTTATCTCATCACACTTGTGTAATCAAACGAGGTCTTCCTTTCTAATAAAAATAGATTTTTAATTTAATATATCACATCAAATTACGTTATTTTATAAATTTATTTTTATAAAATCACTTTTTAATTATACTTAAAAACAAATAAACTAACTAAAACCAAACTGTAATGGGTGGGCCGCGGTCATGTCTCTCACATTAATCCACAGTGGTGGGTCGAATCCCATCCTCGTGGTCGGCCGCCTGAGTGCAGGCTTGCAGCCACCACCTGCCAGAATAGTATTTTATTCGTAAAATGAATTGAAGAAAAAATCAATATCTTTTTGCAAAAAAAACTATTATTTAGTTACCTGCTTCTCTTGGTGCCAAAATGGGGCGCAGCCAAGTAATTTGTATAGAGTGTGATTTCAGAATTAAATTTTAGTATTTTTGGTCAGTCAATAGATTAATGGATGATTATTTAAAAATTTATACCTACGGACTGTTTAAAATTTGGGGTGGCAATTTAGTGTTCGTGGGTCGTGATCGTGTCGTGGACATTCAATTATATGAATCAACCTGACTCTTAACACATTAAGCTAAATGCGTCAAAATTTTAAGTCCTAATTCGTCCTATTTAAATAACGAGTCAGGTCGTGTTACTTGTTTTGACCAATTTAATAATTAATTAGAAATAAGTTAACATGATACAATTCATTTCAACCCATTTCATATAAATGAGTTGAACTAACATGCATAACTTATTTGACTTAATTAACATAATTTTACATAAAAATTAAAATCTATATTTATTAGTAGTCATGACTCACAATATCTGAAAAAATAATAAGATTACTTACTAACAAAAAATATCAATATTCTTCAAATTCTAATCTGTAATAAAACCAATATTATAAATCCTACAATTACAAATATGAGAATAGATCCAGAATTACAATTCCAACAATAAAAACATAAGCATGTTGAGAAATACCAATATTACAACCCAATAATAATAAAATTGTAATTTTGAAATAAAATATAAACGGGTTATTGTGAATTAATTTCAGGTTAAGCAGGTTGACCCGTTATTGAGCTATTTATTAATCATGTCTTAACGATTCAACCCGTTCTGATCTGAAACTATTTATATTAAACTCAAACCCGTTAATTTCGTATCGTGTTCGTGTTAAATTTATGAATAGTATCACGTATTGCCACCCCTATTTAAAATGGAGCAAGATCAGGTGAATTTATTAAAATAAAAAGGAATTAATGCGTACATAATTACATCATAGCTTGTAATTTTCTTGGTCGATCAAAAAGAGATGGTGCGCTAATGTTATGAACTCATTAGATAGAATTCACCTTTGAAAACTGACTTACAAGGAAATGGTGCCTGGAGGCTTATAAACCACCAACCAATCTCATACTTAGTCGATGTGGGATCGTAATAACCACCACGTTCCACAGCCGTTGCCTATGGTGGTCCCGACGCTCACACGGGCTGGCTATGCGCTAGGTCTTTCCTAGCCCTAGACTAATATTGTCATGCCGACGTCACCCCCGTACTACACAATTGCAACCGTGCCAACATGGATTTCATACATGGGGTGGCTCTGATACCATTTGTTATGAATCCACTAGATAGAACTCATCCTTAAAAATCAGCTTACAAGGGAAGGGTGCATAGAAGCTTATAAATCACCAACCAATCCCATACTTAGTCGATGTGGGATTGTAAAAAGTGATTTGATCCTCCAACTTGTCAAGGCTTTCTTTAAAGCTGTTTGCAATTTCGTTTGCATAAATACTTGGAGCATTTCATTATAGCCGTTCCGAAAATCATTGAAATGTTGCTGAAGGACTTTGTAACCTTGCATATTTTGTTCCATGAATTCCTTGATTTTGAGTAATGATGCAAAAATTTCTTCCATAGATTTTGAAAACATAGAGACCGGTGTCTCTCTTATACCAATTTGTAACACACCTCAAATTACTTAAATAAAAATATATTAAAATCGCTCACTTCAAGGGAAGCACCTCCAAAGAAAAGAGGAAGAAGATGATAAGAGAAAAGAAAATAAGGCTTTCATTCAAGTTTCTGATGCCTTCCAAGTGTGACCTATACCACTACAAATACTGACCTCCTCTGCTAACTAATGGGCCCAAGGCCACTTAACAAGACTGTAAAAATAAAGACAGATCAATCAGATCTAACAACAATAAATGGGCTATGGCCCGACTCAAGGCTAACTTGAAATCAAAGAAATGCCCATAGGCCGATACAACCAACATGATTGATCCAACCAAAGCCCATAATGACTTCAGTCCATCACTATTCATATACTGGAGTGTGACAGCTCAGTACTTAAAAGCTTTGTATGGTAAATAAAATAGCTCTCAAATTAATATTTTAAATTTCCATATGATAATCTATATTCCTAAAACGTTCTGCTTGAGGTTTTAGTTTATATATAATACTCGCAACGTATGTCAAGATGAGACAAAAGTGCTTGATGATTGTATGGATTGACCAGTTCCGAGTCTCCGACTAGTGATTCCTGTTACCATTGCATGCGTCGAAACGACGTTCTTCCAATCCGTTTGGTAGGAAGATATATGATATATCGATCGTGGATTCGTGGGTTAGCACTGATCGATACTCGCAATGTAATATTCTCTAAAATTATTATTTTTTGGGACCGAATGGGCTTGCGGGCCGTACCATGAAAATATATATAGATGACTGATCATATATATATATACATCAATATATTTAAAATTACTTTATTAATCACTAAGTAAAAAAAAAAAATTATCCAAACAGTACACTTGGGTGGTACATTTGGGACGACAGACAAGCTTTATCCACATATATATATATATATATATCTTCTAAAATGGGATAAAGCTGATCTGAGTTTAACCTAATCTCTTAAATCTCTTTATGCAATTTGCAAAAAAAGGGAAATATTTATATTTATATATATATATATATTTAAACCGGCAATCTCTATTTTTCTCTTTTAAAAAAATATAAAATTGAAACCATTGAGCTCCATTTCTCTTTCATAAAATAAAACAATTTAAGGGGTTGTTTGGACATTTTATCTCATTTCAAAATTTCTCATAATTTACTTCTCAAACATAAACATTTTTCAATTTCAAATATTTAACTTTTTTATCTAATCATTATCTAGTCATGACAACTTTCCAAAACTTCAAAAAAAAAAAAAAAAAATCAAAATGTTCAAATCTCAAAACAAAAATGATTTTTAACAATATTTTAACTTTATAATATTTTTATTCAATTTTTCCTCTCTCATTTTCCAAAACCAAATAAAACATCTTAATTCAAACAATATTACTACTATTCACAAACAATTTCACTACTGTTTATAAATTTTTTATATCATCTCATTTTCCAAGCATTCCTTAAATCTCAATATTAAAACATCCGTTTTCATGGGAATTGAGTATAAAATTATGTATTTATTACTCGTTAAGTCAATTTCTTAACCCACCATACATGTTTCCTCTTTGAATTGAAATCTATAAGGTAATGCCATGCATGCAATATTACCACTGAGGATGATATATATATATATAATTTATTGAAAAAAATGACTTTTGTATACCTAATATTGCCTTCTTCTCGATGCTTCTCAAACCTTCCTATTGATGAAAGCCCTCAAGTCTCAATTGTTTGTCATTCTTGCTATGGATAATATTTGATATTTTAGAAATCAAATTGTTCATGATTCAATCAACCTAGGTCCAAGAAGATGTGCGATTTGGAGTTCTCAATTTATACAAAGAACATTGTAATGCTTGGGGCAGCAAACAAATGTTTAACTCTGAGAATTGGAAGCCTACACCAAAACACCAGTTCTTATTAACATTTGATGTGGCTGTAAGAGACACAGGTAGTATAGCGACGAAAATCTGAAGATCAAAAGAGGGTTCATTGAAAGTTGTTGTAACCAGTTTTATAAGATGTCAAAATCCGAAATAAGGTAACTTTGTATATTGGCATAAAAGAAGCAAACGAACATCTTATGAAAAAGCTTACAATCGAAGGGAATTCTCAAGTAGCAATCCACGCAATTGGGAATCGAACCATAAAAAGTTTCAGACTGGACAATAGAGCCTATAGCTAAAGACACCATTCCTACTGCAATAGTCATTTGATAGCTAGAATATTAGGAAAATATATCGAGATCACAATCGATACGGGATTTGATCCATTACCTAATGGGCATCTTCCAATAAAACTTATGGAAACATTCCCCTTATCTCAATTCACCAATGCATGCTAGCTAGATTTTCATAATTATGATATATATATATAATCCTTTTACAGGCTTGTAATCTGTATATATATATTGCCCTGATGATCTTCTCTATTAATTGATGAGAGATTATCGCATTCAGTCGTATCATCATGGGTAAATGATGAATTTAATTTGGCCGCATGCATCCTGTGAAAACTACGCGCGTCTTGCTTATAAATCAAAGCCAAATCGTTGTTTGGAAAAGACTAGCTAATTAGAGAGGGGACCTGACTCCTTGAACTATTGAATCACATTCAGTCAATCACAAGTCGTCCATGACAAAACATTTAATCTTTCATGTGCACCCATTTGTACACCACAAACATCACCAAAACAAACCAAACCATCCATCTCTGCTGTAAAATCTAACCTACCAAACCGACCTACCTTGCTAGCTCTAATCATGCATGAAAAATAATTTCAAAAGATATTGATCATAACATCCATGCAATCGTCTCAACTTGTAAACAAAGATCAGGTGACGATTGATCATACGCGGGTTCATTGAACTTGCAATGTCTAAAATTATTTGTGCGAGAATATTGAAGCTGAAACGACAAAGAGAATCATACAAATTAAAACCGGATATGTCTTTTTCTTTTAACCCTTCCCTTTATTTACTTTTCTTACCCCTTACGTACGTAAAGCTGGCTAATCACGACTGTTATATTAATGGCTTATCCATCATTTTCTACTTTCCTTTCTGAATTCTGATCCATTGGTTTCCAATTTCAACCAAAACTTTTTTTTTGGAAAATGATAGTATGCCAATTTAATGGTACATGTATTTTATTTTATTTTTTAATATATTTATTATTTAATATTTAAAAAAATAACTATTATTGTATTGATTTTTTTTAATTTTTTAAAAATATTTAAAAATGTTTAAAAAAAAAACTAAAAAAAAAAAAAAACAATTTACATTAGGAGCACCAAGTGAGCAAACTGGAATGGCACAGTAGCACTATCCAAACTTTTTATACCGAGTAGTGATCCCTGCCAGCCCCACTGGTGTGTTTTTGGTATTAATGGAACTCTGATTTTTTTTTTTTTTTTTTTAAGTTTCGGAAATATATATATCTACTCTATTATAATAAGTGTCTATCTAACTGTGAATAGTAACTTTTATTATTTTTCATTAACTTTTATTATTTTTCCGTTAAATCTGTTAAGTCCTATTTTATCAAAAGGCCTTTAAAATTTTTGATCATTTCATGTGTAGTTTCCTTTTAGAATTTAATGAAGGATCTTGTTTTATCAAAATGTCCTTAAGACTCTTGACCATTTGACATGTAGTTTCATTGTAGAATTTAATGAAGGATCATGTTTTACCAAAAAGCCTTAATAGCCTCGTGACGCACATGAATTGATGTCTATTTTTCATGTCCTTTTTGTTCTGACAATGTACTCATTTTCCTTTCTTTTTCTTTCAATTTTTCTAAATACAAAAATTAAAATGACCTTACTCTTTAGAATAGAAACATTTTGGAGCATTCTCATTGTAAAATTTAACTTTAAGTAAATTTAACTAATAAAATACTTAAAACACTCAATATATAATATTAATTAATAATTTAATTAGAATATAATTATTATTAATATTAATATTAAATGTTATTAATTTGATTAGAATATAATTATTATTAATATTTTAATTAGTAGAATTATAAAATGTGATAAAAATTAAAATTAAAAAAATTATGAAATTAATAATTTAATAGAAAGTAAATAGATAATCTACTATGAATGCAGACCAATGCTCATAATTTGATAAAGTTTAGACTTTTTTAAATTTAGATTTTTTTATCTTTCTTAACTTTGTATTTTTTTTTCCAGATAAAGAAGTTACTGACTTTTTTATTTTTTTATTTTATTTTAATCATTATGTCCAGAACTAACGCATCCGGTACCGTTCTCTAATATTCTATATATACTAGAATACCGTGGCCCGTGGGCAAGGGGTGTTGTTTGTTTTTAATAAATAATTTATAATTGTTTAAGAATATCTAAAATTTATAACTGTTTAATAATTAATGGCACTATTAAAGAAAGCAATTTTTTTATAGTTTTTTTTTTAACCCTTCGGATGTTTTTTTAGTTGTCACAAAATACGACCAATAATCAGGTCGTTTCCGCTTCCATGCAAGGAAAAGATTGAATAGAGAAATTATCTCATTTCATTTTATTTTTATAATTTTTTAATTTTTATATAAAATATAATAAATAATTTAATTTTTTTATATTTTAAAATAATAATATTATTATTAAAAAATAATATTCCAATTATATTTTATTCAACTTTTATAAAATTATCTCATTTCACTGTCCAAACCAACCACGAACTATAGCTGGCTGCAGTGTGTTTGGCAAGAAAAAAGAAAACTGACGATTTTGGTTACTGGGTTAGTGTTGGACTTGGAAATTGGTAATATGGTATTGCAAAGGATTCATTTGCATGGCACAGTTTTATCAAAGTGGAGTTCTTGGATGGCAATATGTCATGAAATTTGTCAGAATAAGGCGGATTGGATTGCAATTAGAAAGATAGGTTGGGCGAGAAAGAGAGTTTTGGGATTAATTCTTTATGATTCTTTTTTTTTAATTAAAAACTGATATAGCACTGACATATGACATAATTACGTTTCGATAGTAAGTTGAGATGAGATAGAGTGCATATTTGAGATTGTGATGGAAAATATAACTTATAATTTATAACTTAAATAATAAGTTATATACTTCAAAAGTTGTTTACTATTTGATAAACATATATATAAAGTACTTTTAAAGTTAGTTACATTAATTTTTTAAAAATATACAGTTATCTGCAGGAGCTTTTCGATTAAAGTTTTAATTTGGTGCTTTTTAAAAAAATAGATTTTCAATTTTTTTAAGTGATTAAAACATTTTTTATAAATTTACAAACATATCATTTTTTTTAAAAGAATTTTTAAACAGTTAAAAATATCTTTTCAGCTTTTTAACTCAATTCCAAACTGGCTCAGGATAAGTTGAGATGAAAGTTAAATAAAATATTATTACAATCTTATTATTGTTTGAAATTTAAAAAAGTTGAATTATTTATTATATTTAATGTAAATTTTAAAAAATTATAATCATGAGATAAAATTTAATCTTTGTATCAACATAGTAAAAACGTCTAGCTTTTGGCGTTTCTTTAGGTGTTGTTTGGGACAAGGATCTCATCAATTTTTAAATATTATTTAAATATAAATAATTTTTAATTGTAAATATTTAACTTTTTATCTAATTATAATTTTTAAATTTTTTTTTAAAAAAACTTTTTTTTATCTTAAAATAAAAACTATATTATAATAATATTGTAATTTTATAATAATTTTATTTATTTTTTTTAAATCTCATAAAATTATTTAAATATTATTCATAAATTATTTCACGATAATAATGTTGATCACATTTCATCTTATCCCATTCTCCGATGCTGTTTGTATTTTGTTTCACCTTTAAAGACCTTCATCTCTCGATAGAGCTTATTCTCTCTTTCTGTCATCTTCACAAGATCAGAGTCGAAACAGTTCTTAAAAAGAAACGTTATCTCCTGACTTCTACCACTGGAGATGGAAATAAACTGCGGCACACAAACATGGCCTGAAAACTCTGACTCAGAGCAAGATCAGTTAGCAGAAGAAGATGAAGATTTGTCTTTCTGTGATCTCCCTGTCATTAGCTATTTTACCAAAGAAGACGATGGCCAATCAAGAAAAGAAGATGCTTCGGCCGCTGAAACACAGGAATTAGAGTTCGATTTCGGCGCAAAGGGAGGCTCAACTTTGAAAGAATCAGTAATGTGTGCGGCCGACGAGGTTTTCTTTCAAGGCCGAATCCTCCCACTACGCGTCTCGGTCAGCTCAGACACTGGCTTAACCCTTTTCCGGCATGAAAGCAACCAAAAGATCAGTACCCAGTGCATATCAAGGTCCAAGTCCCTGGACCATGGTTCAATGGGTACTGGGTCTGGGTCCAATAGCATCAATAGCAGCAGAAGCAGCAGTACTAGAAGTTCTCACAACTCATCAGGCAGCTGCACTACTGGCTCGACCTATACCATCGAGCGAACTTCCAAGCAAACGAGACTCCAAAACCATATTCTTTCATGCCCAACTCCCAAACCCCAGGTCAGACTTTCCAATACTCGACAAGGAAGTCTCGGTAGACGGAGCCCAAACTCACCCTCTTGGGACTATTTACAGCTGGGTTTGGTTCCTACTCCTGAGATTGAAATGCTAGACCTTAAAGTTCGTAGAAGCAGCAGTGTCAACAAAAGTGTTAGCTGTAGTAGAAATAGTAGGGCCACTTCCGAAAAGAGCTGTTATGATTCCGACATGGTAGAGCAGAGGAGGCCTGCAGGATTCTTGGAGAAAAGAATCGGACGACTGTTGAGTGGTTGTAAGTGTACAGAGGCCGCTTCGTCAAACGTTGTCATCATTAAGAGTAATGCAAATGTCGCAACGCAAACCAAGAAAGAAAATCCGGTGGGGTTGAAGCTGAGGAGGAAGCAATTGCAAGAACAAAAGCAGCAGGGAAAGCAAGCCATGTCGAGTCATCGAACATTTGAATGGATAAAGGAGCTTTCGCATGCAGGGCATCTGGCCCCTTGAGGATCAGACTCGTTAACAATATGCAGTATCGCATGCCTGTGTATTCCCTTAATAAGTTTCATTGTCTTTTCGTTTTGGCTTATCCTTTTAGTTAATTGGATTATGATATCGCAGTGGGGCTCTGTTATCAAGAACTCTCTCTAGAGCCAGCTATATATAATATATATATATATCGTTTTCTTTCCAAAGAAAATGTCATGTATAACTACTGCCTCACTTGGTTATATATATATTTATTTATAAATCAATTTTCAGATTTATTATATATATAAAAAAAAGAAAAAGAAATAACGTCTAATATTTTTTTTTAGCAGAAATAAGATGATAATATCACTCTTGGATGAGAGCTACAATAAATAAAATGATTGAGATTTTGATGGGTGGAAATGACTCAGTACCCCAGCAGAGGTGACGGTGTTGGTGGTGGTGCTTGTCATGATTAAAGTGTGAAAATTGATGCTTTTATGGTTGAGTGGTGTGTGTGAAATATGGAAATGCCATCTCATGATCCTATCACAATGGCACACGAGAGTAACAGCGAAGAAAAGAGAATAGTGGAAAAAAGGAAATGAAAGAAAGGGGTTCTGAACTTGTCAGAAGAGCTGGGAAAAAAAAAAGGATAAAAGGTCGTTGAAATTTTGAACCGCATTTACTAAACAAGGAAAAGCAGATTGCTGGAAGGGTTTGAAGCGAATATATGGACAATATTCTTTCCAAGTCTTCTTTAATGATTTATCAATTGAATGGTGCATTGGAATATGTGCTTTCTTCGAAGAAAAGGGTGAGAGATATGTCATGTATTAGATGAATATACGAGAGGTATATGTCATTTAAATAAGTCTATGGTAATATAATAATATAAACAAGTATTTTCAGATGTCAAAGAGAATAATTAATTGTAGATTAAGGCCGGTTTGAAATTTGGACTGAATTTATTTCAGGTCAGTTTAATTTTAAACTGAATTTAACATCCAAACACTCAACTCTCAAATTATTAAATTCATCTCAACTTAAAATCTCTTTACGCGTGAGACTCATAACTTTTTTACAACTCAACAACTATTTATACACGAGATCTACTAATTTTTTTAATTTTCTATAAATACATATAAACTCATCTTAATATCTAAATTTATCTAAATTTATTTTAAATAAACACCACAAACTTATTATTATTAATAAATAATTCAATTTCGCTCAATATTGAATGGGGGCTGAACACTAATGCTATAAAGATCCACATATTTTCATATAGAGAGAGAGAGAGAGAGAGAGACGCCGTATTTTGGTTGCTGAGCCGGATCTAATTAAGCCCATGGACTCCTTTATTCTGGCCCGTATGTTCAAAGTCACCAATTGTTTAGACTTCAAATCCATTTCTCTCTGTTCTTTCTTCTATATTATTGTACAAGTAATTTTAGAATATTACAAGCTCAATGAGCCATTTCGATCTTCACCTCATTCTTTACAAGTTGAGAGTTCAAATAATACGTCTAATTTTTGTACGCTGGATATAGTTGAGACTGAAAACCATTCTTGTATATAAAATGAAAAAAATAAAAAAACGACCAATTCGACGTTAGATATAGCACGTAAATCTCCCACCTTTTTTTGGTCCAAAGGTCTCTAAATTTCCAAACCCTGATAGTCAAGAATGTGAAAGTAGCTAAAGGATGCCCAATCAAATTCTAATCCGGTTCAAGCGGGCCAGGGATGCCTATTTTTCCAACCTTCAATTTCTAAGTGCTTGCTTGAGTACTGCGTGTTGATTTGGGCTTTATTTGACTGAAAACTCTAGAATTCACATGCGTTACTCGTTTGCCGACAATAATACAAGGGGCAAATTTAAGATTGATATTATTATATCTCCAAAGAAAAAGAGGTAGAATCCATCTCTTTCGACCAGATGAATTTAGGACAAATAGATGGGGACGTAACATCCAACATTGAGGCATAGATCCTTCTCAATTATACAATTACTTTAAAGATCGGAGAGCATAAGAATCTAGATGGTTTGGACATATATGTCAATGGATAAGTTACGTTCTATAGCTTGTGATACATGGGCAAGCAAATACCAAATAAAGTTTTTTTAAGCATCCAGAAGATCATGACTCGGTCAGGGTGATTGCTTTCAAAACAAATATACCGATAATATTTAGAATATCTAAGTATATTTATGAATAATAATGAAATAAGTTAAGTTAAAATATTTTATTATATTTTTAAAAAATGAGAGAAAATTTTTTGAATAAAAATATTATAAAGTTAAAAACTTGTTTAAGCTGATTTTTGTTTTAAAACTTAAAAAAATAGTATCTTTTTTTATATTTTGTTTGGGTGCTCGAAAAAATTAAAATATTTAAAGTTAAAAATGTTTCGTGTTCGAGTAATATTTGAAAATAAAATATATGAAAATATTTTTGTTGGGAAAACAGAAGAATGAGAATTGGGTGAATTCCATGACCTCTAAAGACTTTGCTTGCTTTTGACTCGGTCATTCATTCATTATCCAAGCAATGGAGATGAAAATTGTTTACTTCCCATTTTTATTCTCCCTTTTGTTAATTCTCCTCATTTTGTAGATATAATAATCGGAGATGACATTTTTAAACCCTTCAAGAATATGCCACAAACACATTGTTGATATAGAATATGAAACCGCTCATTTTTTTTTTTTTTAATAGGAAAGAAACCGCTCACTTTAATTAGGTTAATTAGTGTCATTATCTAATGTCGGTACGTATGAATTATAATACGATGGATTCATTATGTAAAAACACTTTTTTTTTTCTGTTTTCAAATTATTTTTATTTTTATTATATTACATGAATAAGTGTTATTATAAATAATAAAATCTTTATTTTTTCAACAAATTGGACAAACAAACAAAAAAAGCGACAAAGAAAATAAATAAATAAAAATGAAAGAAGGAGGTTCTCCAAGAATTTTTGAAAATTTCGTTCTCAGATTTAGAATAATAATAAATATAAGTATAAATTAGGCAAGCGCCAATATATTCTTTTAAAAGAGTAAAATTTATTATTATTATTATTATTTTTTTAAATGTGCCACGTTTACCACTGCAAATATCCTTTACTCTATTATTTAAGTTTTTTCCGAGCGACACAGAATGCCCAAATTGAAATTTGGAAAGTCAAGGTAAAAGAATAGTACTTATTTGTACCATCCGTCAAACCTTTGATAAGTTTTTAGTTTCTGTGTATCCAACACGTCAAGGCCACCTAGTAATGCTGCTCTTACACGCACACAGAGACAGTGTCCCCACTCTCCATTATTACAAACAATAAACAACCTTAAACCAAACTAAGGGCTTTGTTTGACGAATCATTATCTTTTTATTTGATTTTATTATTATAATTTTTTTTAAGTTTTATATAAATTATAATAAATAATTTAAAATTTTAAAATTTTAAATCAATAATAATATTAAAATAATAATACTTTATTTAATTTATTTAAAATTTCTTCGTATCATCTCATTTCACTTGCCCTTAATTAAGCTTGGTCTTTGGTCTTCAATCGCCTGAATCTCTCTCTCTCTCTCTCGCTTCTAACGCGCCATTCCCACGTTTCCTTTCTTTAACCTCTCTCTTTGTTCAAAGCTCGTTAGCCACCAAACCCCACGTCTATTCCAACACATTTGACAAGGATCGGAGACAGTACCAAACTCATTTTCTCACACAGAGACTGATTCTAGAGAGAGATGTTGGAGCTGTGCAGGCGACCATTGGGGAGGTGCTTTGGTGGAGGAAGGGGTAGGGATGGGCTTCTGTGGCACACGGACTTGAAGCCCCACGCATTAGGGGACTACTCCTTCGCCGTGGTGCAAGCCAACTCGTTCCTCGAAGACCAGGGACAAGTTTTCACCTCTCCTTCCGCTACCTACGTCGGTGTCTACGACGGCCATGGCGGCCCCGAAGCTTCTCGCTTCATCACCCACCACCTTTTCCCTTTCCTTCACAGTATGTTCATCTTAATTTCTCTGTTTCATTATGATGTTTCGATTTCTGTTGCGAAGTAACTGCCCGTTGGCTTGCTGTGGAAATATTAGAAAAAGAATGGAAATCCAAATTTTGATTCTTCAGTTTGCGATTATCTGCGACTAAAGAACCACTACCATTATAATTTTGCTCAGATGAGGTGGCTGACTTTATTTAGCTGGCTTCCATTCTCTCAGGATTCAATCCATCAGAAAAGGAATATTTTTACTAGAATTTTAATTTCTTTCTTGAGCTCAGTTCTTATTTCTCAGCAACCAAACAGAGGTTAATTGATCACACAATCATTTTTGAGTCACAATTTTCCAATATAAATGAGCTTCTTATTTAGTTCAAAAAATTATTCGTTTATCTTTTTATTTTCTTCCCCCCCCCCCCCCCCCNGGCAATTTCGAATGATGTTTTATATGTGGCTAATCTTGGGGACTCGAGGGCTGTTCTGGGTCGCAGAGGCTCAGGACTGGTTAACAGTCCGGTGGTGGCAGAGCGGTTATCTACTGATCATAATGTAGGAGTGGAGGAGGTGAGGAAAGAAGTCAAGGCGCTTCACCCTGATGATTCTCACATTGTGGTGAATTCCCAAGGAGTTTGGCGAATCAAGGGCATTATTCAGGTAAGAATCATGACTTTGTTTCTTTCTTTTTCGTATCTATATGGTGAGTTGTGATTGATGTAAGCTTTGATGGTTGTGCTTAAATTTTGAGTGAATTCAATATGTGAGCAAAGGGGTATCTTATGGCTGTTTCCCGGAGGTTGATATGATCTACATGTGGCTTTATTAGTGTTTACGAATATGCATAGATAAATTTGAAAACCCACTTGAATTAAGATGAGTGATATCTTATATCGTTTCAATTGTGCCATTTTACTGCAGTGGTGATATGATATGATTTATATTGAATTTTGTTTCAAAATTTACAATACAACTACTTGGACCGTTATGTTGCTACATTTGATATGATGGTTGTTTAATGTTTAGTAGAGTCCTTGATGCATTTTGCGTTCTGTTGGAGTGCTCAACAGGAGATTTGCATTTTTGTCTGCTTAAATGACAAGTTCCTTGGCTTTGAATTATTGGCTTACTTTGAACCATTTACTACAAATTGGTTCGGTTTTCTCTAGTTCCCATTAAAGAGTAATATGAAGCTGTGTGATACTACCAGTTGCAAGTGGGAGGATAATGCAGATATAAAGGATTTCAGTCTTTGTTGATTCTAGATGGTATTATGGTTATGGTTTTAGTGGGATAAAATTACCGTTGGACTCTTACATGAGTATATAAACAGATTATTCACTTGGTAATTGTGATGCGACGAGTAATTCAAAGAGGAGATGTCCTTCAACCTATAGTTTCCTCCTGGTGTAACACCTAATTGCACCCGTTGTCACATTTAATCATTACTCATTAATATCTTTTTAGACCACTAAAGAAGAATGCTGAATTTGTTGCTTGAGATCAATGGCAACATTGGCAAGCCTGTAATATATCTATCCTCTAAAATTCTGATCTTGCTCGAAATAGGTATATCATGTGAAGTATAATTCTGTCCAATCTTGCTTGGATGAAATCTACAAGTTCCCCCATCTTGTTTTATCCTTGCTAGTGAAACTTTATGTTGTGGGTGCAATGTTCTCTCCTTTTTCATTGATATCCTTATATTTTCACATGTTGGCTTTTTGCCCTTTCCTCCAGACAGCTAAGATCAAGTATGATAAGTAAAAGCCACGACTCATGGGTTGTACATGATGACCCAAAAAGCATTGTGATCTGAATTGGTCATTATCATGTGAAATGTTTGTCTCTATGTGATCCTTGTGAAGATACTCTTGACTTGCATAAACAATTGCGAGCTAAAGCATCACTTTTCTGGGCATGATGCAACCATACTTCATTGGATTAAGACACCATTCTGTTAAAACTTTAATTACCTGCTGCCGTACTTGATATTTATAGATTACAAAAATTGCTCATATCTGTTGGGAAGTGGATTTGTTCTTCTTGATAGCTAATGCCTTATCTCTTGGCAATGAATTTGTGTTGTGGTCCAAAAGGCTTGGTTTGCCGGAAAGTCCTTAAATTCATGCTTTCTCTTTGTAGGTCTCAAGATCAATTGGAGATGTATACCTGAAGAAACCTGAGTTCAACAGAGGTCCTTTTTTTCATCACTTTGGTCCACTCATTCCTTTAAAAAGACCTGTAATGACAGCAGAGCCCTCGATAGTGATTCGGAAATTAAACCCGGATGACATATTTTTGATATTTGCAACGGATGGTCTCTGGGAGCATTTAAGTGATGAAGCAGCTGTTGAAATTGTCTTAAAAAACCCGAGAGTTGTAAGAGCCCACCAAATTGTCGTTGTTGCTCTCTTTATTTCTTTTGCAACTGTAGATGCATGTTTATGCTTTTACTGTTTTTTCAAGGCCTTTTACTGTTTCAGCATGGAATTTTTGGATTGTATGTCTAACTTGTTATGCAATATGGAAAGAAATGAAAAGGTTTGAAAACTTTGCTGCAGGGAATAGCAAAGCGATTGGTGAGAGCTGCCATTCAGGAAGCTGCAAGGAAAAGAGAGATGAGATATGAAGACATAAAAAGAATTGAAAGGGGGGTAAGGCGCCATTTTCACGATGATATTACTGTCATTGTCATGTATCTGGATCATTCACGAGGTTCTTCTGTAAACGGTGGATCCAAGGATCACTGCCTCATCGACTGCACTAGTGCCCCTGTAGATATCTTCTCCCTAAATACAGATGCGGATGAGGCAGAGGTCTCACTTCATGCTGTCTCCCAAACGGAACCATAAATAATAATATCTGGTAATCTGTACTCAAAAAGTTATAAGTTACTATAGGAAAAGGTACGTCTGGCTAGAAGACAGGACAGGGTTTGAGAATCAATATCACAGGAAGGTTTGTACATAATATAGCGAATGAGGGTTTACATATTGAAGCTGCTGCTGATCCCAGCTTGGGTTTTGGCGGCCTCGTATTGCATCCCTTTAGTTCTGGGAACAGTTTTTGTGAATTAGTTTGTTCTTAATTTCTTTTTACCTTCAATATTATGCTTATTGGAAATATTAGTTTAGGCTTTTGGATTATCGTTGTTATGCTTGTATATATATATATATATATACATGAAGTGGACAAGAGGAAGATTTAATTTAGGGCTGCAAATGAACAAAACAGCCCTCGGCTAGTATATACTTGGTTCCAATTCGGTTCATTTAATAAATGAGATGTTCATAAATATTAATATTGGCTTGAATATTAAATGAGCAAAACTCATATCAACTCGGCTCAATTCGGTTTAGCTTCGTGAACAAAACTCGCATAAGTTCGACTTGATTCGTTTGAGCTTGTTTTGAAGCTCATAATATGTGTTATATATGTATGTGTTAAATTTATTACATATTAGTTGTATTTTATATACTTAATTATATATTATTAATATATATATAGTAAACCTTATTTAATGTATTTATTATGTTCCCAAAGCGTTTTTAAGATAATCACGTATTATGCAATATACATTAATGTTATGTATTACTTTTCTAATTGTTACATGGATTATAGTCTATTAATATAGTAATAAATGAATGAGTGAATACACATTTACTTGAAACAATTATCAAATTAACTATAATTGATTAACTATAATTTGTATATAGAATGCACATCAAAACATAAGTTGATAGTATCTCTTTTTAATTAAGGAATCATATCATTAACCCTATACATAATATGGTTTTCATTATGCTAAATAAATGATAATACATATTGTAAGTTATAAGTACTACTTATTATTTATAGTTGCATATTATTATATTTTTATAGTGTAATATATGAACATGAACTTATACGTTATAATTATATGCTTATATCATATGCTTCTAATACACTAATAAATATCATATTTAATAATGTAAGCTATAATATATTCATAACTTATATCTAATAATAATATATTACACAATTAGCACTTTTGGTTTATTATGTTATCTATGAATTAAATAGTTTAGTTTAATACATTTATATTATGTATTATTGTTTTAAACTTATAACTATAAGTTAATTTGTTTTATAAAAAGTTATATCATAAGAGCATTGGTAGTGGTTTATGCATCTTCATATGTAAAATCACATCTTTTGAAGATTAATTTTGCATATGAAGAAAAACTCTCACATTGGATTATGTATTTTTGAACAAAATAATAATAAAATATTCATTATTTTATAATTTTTTTCCCTATAAATCTGGACATGGTCTATTTTATGCATCTAGATGGTATATTATTAATCTGGATGATCCACTAAATTAAAAATAATGTTGGGGACCGAATAAAGAGAGACCAAATAATGTTGGGGACTGAATAATGAATATTTTATTCGGGATAGTATATTGGGGTTCAGATAGAGAGAAAAAACATTAAAAATAATGTTTCGAGAACCAACAGTGCTTCTTCAAACTTGAAGAAGCAGTACTGTTTATAGCTATTAAAGCACTGGCAGTGGCTTCTCTATCTTCATCTTCATCTTTAAATTTGAAGAATATATCTTTAAAAAAGTCTGCATTGGCTTCTTCATCTTTATATTTTTACATAACTATAAACAGTCATTCTTCAAATATGAAGAAGTACTATTCATTATTCAAACATTATTTTATTATTTTTCTCTCTCTCATACACATTAAAATTAACTTTGTAAAATTTATATTAAAATAATTTTGATACATAAAATTTGTATTAAGTTGATAATACAAAGTCGATGCTAATTGTAAAATATATATAAAAAATAATTTTAGAAAACAAATAAAAAATAAAAAAATAATAATATTTTATTATATTTGGTTCAAATTTGCATAAATCAATGTGAGAATCATTCTTCAAATATAAAACCATTTTTCAAAAGAGATGATTTTGAAGATAAATATAGAGAAACCATTGCTAGTGCTCAAATTTAGAGATGCATAAGCCAATGCAGATGAATTTAAAGACATTATTCAAATTTGAAGATGAAGATAAAGATGAATAAGCCATTACTAGTGCTCTAAGGCTACGTTTGGAACTAAAACTCATCCCAACTCATCTCAACTCATCTCAATTCATCATTACACCTTTTTCAAATTCCAATACAAAATATAATAAATAATTCAACTTTTTCAAATCCCAAAACAACTTTAATATTAAAAAATAATATTCTAACAATATTTTATCATCTCAACTCAACTCAACTCAACTCACTTCAACATCCAAACTCACACATTTTCTTAGTCAAAACTATTTTGTTGAATAGTTAAATGGTTAAAATATTTTGTAAAATTTAATTTTTTTATATTAATAAAAAAATATAAGAATTAGAAAAAAAATAGTTCAAGCTTGAGCTACTCGAGTTTGAGTCGTTTGTTTATTTTTAATCGATCGAGCCGAATTTAAACAACATTAATGGTTAATGAGTCGAGTTCAAACAAAGATATTAATTTATTTGAATTCAAACAAGTAAACATGATAATCGAACTCGAATATTCTTATTCGAATTCAACTCAACTCGGTTCTTTGCAGCCCTAAGATTCTAGTTAGAAATAATAATTAAAAAGAGAGAAGAAATGTGGAAATGCACCCCATTAAAAGAATATTGCAAAAAGAAAGTTTTAGCTCTCTATTGTGAAAAAATCTTAGCGATCTCTAATATTTTGCTTTCGTGATTCTCAAAATTATAATTCTTTTCCCTCCGAATGCACCCACCATACGTAAAGCATGTTTGCAAGACAAATCAAGCAAATTGGCAAATAGGTCTACTAATTTTCAAGACATAACTCGAACAGACACATGACTCATCCAAATAAAGTCATAGCATGAGGAACTGTACGTCTATCTCACAATGAAGTAAAATGTGGTCTACATCTACAAACTTGTTCTTCTTTGCACATACATGAACACCAATCTGTCTTGATTTATCTTGAGATACAAAAGTAGTATATTTGCAATTTATACAATCTTTTGGATTTTTAGGCGAATTTATCTCGGGCTAGTTTTCAAAATTCCCAAGCATTGTTTTTAAATTTAATAATATGCTGATGTGTCATTTGTGAGTCAACTGACATTCATTAGATTGTCCAACACTTTTCTTGTTCGTCGATTCATTTTTCGAGCCAGTTGAGGGTCCAATCTATAAAGGACCATGACTTTATAACAATTATAGATTAATTAGTCAGTTAGGGAATTATTTATTGATTTTATTTATAAATAAAAATATTATATATATCAATAAGAGTAATCAAGTACACTGAATATATACAAGAAAATAAATTTCCATATTAAAAAGCCCCTAATGACCCAAAAATTTATTTATTGGCTTTTTATAATGAATAAGATACCGATCATATGATACGAACTAAGTAATTACATTGAATATTGAGTATATATGAAGATGGCCCCAGCTTGGTTGGGACTATTATTTATTGATTTTATTTTTAATTTTTTTGTTCTTGGCTTGGATATAGGAGTTTTTTAACTGAGATGGGATGTTTGCCCCTCCAAAGACACATCTTCGCACGTTACAATTGGATCCTTTTGAATCAACAAAGGCAGCCAAGAGGAGAAAAAAGAGCACACATTAATGACCCCATTTTTTTTCATTTTTTTGGATAGCACTTGGGTTCGGTTGAGTGGGAATTGAATTTTTACACCAGTCAATCGAAAGCTGACACATAAGTGTCTCTACATATTTCTATTTGCACCATCACATAGGTGATAAAAACAGTTTATTTGGATCATCTCCCACCCACGTGACCTGCTCCCCTCACTCTCCCCTCATCTATCTCTATTGCTCTCTCTCTCTCTACAGTACGATCTGGTTTCCAAAGATTTGTTGTGCTCTCGTGATGAAACTTTTTGAAAGGTAAAATTTTTTGTTTGTTTAGTCTCTCATTTTTGTTTAATCTAACAAAATCCACAAATCTTCTAGAGTTCATGAATTAATCAATTGAAAGGTGCAATTTGTAGGCATTTCTCTCTCTCTCTCTCTCTCTCTCTCTCTCTCTCTCTCTCCTTATAATCTTTTTTTATTTTACATATCTCACTATTATATTTTTAAAATCTAAGGATCATATTTATTAATTTATCTAACATTCTTTTTATGTATCCATCATTTTTTATGATGATAAATGTGTTGTGGCCCTTATGCATGTCTGGTCTATAAGGCAAACCAAGTGGTCTCGTGACCTTTCCTTGTCATTCTCTATCAGTTAATGTATGCCTTATAATATTTGTCTCTAATCTCTATACTTGGTCTGATGTCTCTATCAATATCTTGGTCTTTCTTTACTTTTCTTTTCTTTCATCTTTTTTTCAACTTGTGTGGTGCACCACATACTGCAGCAGGATATAAATACATTGGAATTTTGTGTGAATTTCTTACAAGTTTTGAATTGGAATCTTTAAATTCTATTCTATAGTTTTGTATTGAGCTATATATACTAGTATTGCACTTAATTTGATTGTCCATTTGAAGGAGTAAACTTTGCGAGAGGGAGGGGGTGGTGAAATAGGCGCTAAGAGAGAAGGAGGGCGTGGGCAAAAGGCGTTGCGAGAGAGCAGGCCAGCTCAATTGTAAAGTCATTTAGGCCATTGCCTAAGGCCCCCACCTTATGTAAGGCTCCCAAAAATAAAAATGAAGTATTTTTTAAAAATTATTTTATATAAAAAATATAAATAATTTCATTAAATAAAATTTAAAATAACTTTTATATTTTTTAATGTGTGAAATGCCCCATAATACTAAATCTAATATTTAATACAATGAATTATTTATATTTTAATGGATGGTAAATGGGTTGTCCCACCTTTCATTAATCTTTCTAGAATTCCATGACATGTTAAGTTTAAAAGAAATATATAGTTATTTTATGCAATTGATTAAAAAACTAATGCTACTTAAATTATATTTATGTGGATAACACATAATGCATATTATAGGACTCTTTTTATCAGCATATCTCTCTCTTACTTTACATTATTTATCTTAATTCTGAAAAAAGCTTGATTTGCAAATTGTATTAGCCGCTCCAATAATCAACGCCTCTTTAACTAACTTGTTTTGAGACATCTTATTACATTACAAGAAAATCGAGTTTTTGGGACCATTTAATAGCTGCGAAAATACCTTTTAAAACCAAAACAGATTCATTTTAATTGTAAATAGTCATTTCGCTAGAATTAACTGGCTGCAAATAAGTAATTTTCTTGTAGTGAATTAGAAGCTTAATTATAAAATTGGACACATACCAACAAGTGAATCGATCCCATCCCAGCTGCTCATCTCATTAATTGGTTGTCTTATTCTGTTATTCTGTCATGACATCTACAAGAATATTGCGACTACACAGGCAAGACAAACTAGCTAGCTATAGTGTTTGACAAATGATCAACCTAATTCGGCACTAATTAAATAGGCATGTGCGCCTAAATTAATAATTAATATGCGTGTCTAGCTATCATTTAAAATTACAAAGAAATGCACAAAATACTTACGGAGTACTCAAAACTTGTCGATAATATTATTGCAGCTTATACCTAGCTAGCTACATGTACTACTCCTCTCATATATATATATTTTTTAACTTTATTTTGGTGTTTCAGTATCCTGGATTGATTTTGATCTAAGAGAAAACTAGAATATTTTGGTTGAAATGAAGATCGTTTGCTAATTTGATTCATTCTCTAATTTATAGACTATATATATATATAGATATAGAAGAATATATATAACACATGAAGTAGTACTACAAGATTAGAGCTGTCTTTCTGATATGTTTTATGATTGCGATGATTTCGCATAATTCTGTGAATCGATGTAATTATTAGGTTTGACTAATAATTTGTAATTTGTATCACATCCTGATTTTCAACGTGCATGCATGGGCTCAATTGAATTGATATTATAAATGGGATTGCAAGTGTTCATGCGTGAAGGAGGTAGGTGCACCGATCGAGAGGACATTTCAGATCTCATCTCGCACCGGCCAGTTCTACCGATACAATTGTCCCGAATCAATTATGAACATGTACGTCAAAGTTTATTTTGGAAAAGATCATGAGATCAAGTGAGGCCGGGACTATACGGTAGGCCGGCGTAGGAGACTAGATCATACATATATAAGGGACAGATCTTGGTCCCCCATACTAATTAAAGCGCAGCATTGCTGCAATTTATCATTAGTTGCATGCTTACAAAGTCATTCCAATGATCCTTTTTTCTCTTTTAACACTTACCCTACCCTTTTATTTTAATTATTGTTTATTTATTTTACTATCACATGACTCAGCTTTCTAACTTTAATTTTCATATGGTTTGATCTTCATCCGCCCTGACCCGAAAACGTTCCGACCCGACCGATCTTTGATCACAAGTGAGCTGATCCTTCAGTCACTGAAGTTCAGTGTCCTTGAAGAATAAATAAATAAATAGAAGATTCCCTCCGTGTCCATTGATCGGGTTTGGAATCTGATGATCACAAGTACTGCTCTTTTCAGAAGGTATCATTTAGCGACAAAAAGCCAAGAATCTCCATATATCATTAAAGACAACAAATTAGATGAAGTACGGCTACGAATATATGACAATGATATAACTATTTAGAAAAAAAAAAGAAAAAAAACACAAATAAAAGTCTGCTGGTTAGGTCCCATGATCAATATCGTGTACACTGGTATATATTTAAGGAAATGAAAAATTATGAAAGCAAACTAATTAAGGTCATGATATTCCTCATGAGTTGTACGTGTTCTTCGTCTTTACGTGTTCATTTTCCTCTGTATGGAAATTTGACTTCTTGTCTCGTAGCTGTTGAGGTTTAACTACTAATGTGTACATGATGCGTAACCGTGGTGATCCAAATGTAACGTTGGTCTTATTTCTCTCAAAGACTCAAGAGACCCTAAACTATAGCAGTGGTGTGGATGGAGGGGCGCTACCTTGCGTTATGTATATATATGTATGTATGTATGCATGTACGAGAAATAATTACAAAATTAATTAAAAGTCTTCTCGAATTGACTTCTGTTTATAATTCTGTCTCCGAATCTATTAGCTAGATATATCTAATTTCTTGGTCCACTTTGGCGTCGTCGCGCTTAGGTATGGTTGCATGCCCTTGTGGCAGGGAATTACTTTCCTTTGTGACGTTAACAGGCACAGACAGGCATGGATGGAGTTAAAGCGGCATTAATGGGAGCCCCATATCCTAATAATTCCATAAATCAGCAAACAATTATAACCATCCGATCAGGTCAGATGAATGATCACAGGGAGAAATGTGTGCACTCGCTGTACCCGGTTAAACGTTCTTCCGCTGATCTTATCGTGAAATATGTGGTGCTGGGGACTGATCATGACACCAGACTGGAAATAATAATAAAGTCTGCGCTAGCTTTCACACCGAAGGACAATTAAATTAAAGAAGATATAGAGAATGGGAATCGTTGAAGCAGCTCACAACGTGAAGACGTTGGGGTTGGGCGAGCGAAACATAGTGCTTGCCCATGGCTTCGGCACCGACCAATCTGTGTGGAAACACCTTATTCCTCACCTCCTTGAAGACATTAACCATCGGGTCATTTTGTACGATAACATGGGCGCCGGTACCACCAACCCTGACTACTTCGATTTCCAACGCTACTCCACCCTCGAGGGCTATGCCTATGACTTGCTTGCCATTCTAGAAGAACTACAGGTCGATTCCTGCATCTTTGTTGGCCATTCTGTCTCGGCCATGATCGGTGCCATCGCCTCCATCTCTCGCCCCGATCTCTTCTCTAAGATGATCATGGTCGGCGCCTCCCCCAGGTTCGTAGCATGGAACTCGATCGGTACTTACCTACATAAATAGCCGTTGTCTACTTATTTAAAGATGATAATTAAACACGGAAAGTTTTTGTAGTAATTACCCTAATTAAAATATTTAGAACTGGTCTTTTTTTCCCCTATTAAGTAACGGGTCTGACCATCTCAATCACTCAGATTTCAGTGAATTATTAATTATGTTATTTGAATGCAACTTTGCTTCTCTGATTACATTTTTTTAATGTTTCGCAGGTACTTGAATGATGTGGATTACTACGGAGGGTTCGAGCAGGAGGATCTAGACCAGCTATTTGAAGCGATGGGGTCAAACTACAAGGCATGGTGTTCAGGGTTCGCGCCGCTCGCCGTGGGCGGGGACATGGAGTCGGTGGCGGTCCAAGAATTCAGCCGGACCCTGTTCAACATGAGACCAGACATAGCCCTGAGCGTGGCGCAGATCATATTCCAAAGCGACATGAGACAAATACTAGGCCTGATCACTGTGCCTTGTCACATATTACAGAGCATGAAGGACTTGGCAGTGCCGGTGGTGGTGTCGGAATACTTGCATCAGAACCTCGGCGGTGGATCAATCGTGGAAGTCATGTCATCGGACGGTCATCTTCCCCAGTTGAGCTCTCCAGATGTCGTAATTCCAGTACTTCTCAGGCATATTGGTCTCGATATTGATGTATGATGTAATTTTTTGTGTTTGCTTAATTTTGTCATTGGTTTGCGTTAAATTTCAATCGCACGAAAATGGGCTGCGATTCAACGTGTCTGGGCTGGTGGGGTTGAAGGTTCAACTACTATCGTGACTTTCACGTGATCCGTCACTGGTCTCCTACGGCTATCTCTCGAGATTTCCGTGCACTTCACGTTCCTATGTTTTCCATTCTATTATGTAGCTCATAATGAAAGCTATTTAAAAAAAAAAAAAAAAAAGTTTCGCAAGTTTATTAATAACACTCATTTATGATGGAAGAAAATCGTGATTACAAATAGACACTTAAAAATTATAAATAATCATAAAATACCAAAACTCAAGCATTAAAAAGCCTAAAACATTTAATCTTTAAACAAATATCCAAAGATTACAGATAAATTAACAAAAATTCAGTTCTTAAAAATAAGAAAAACCTGTAAATAAAACGTCAACTCACACCACTTAAATGAATAAAAAGGAAGAACATAAGCAATTAAACAAATACCTCGTTACGAAATTCGCAACTAAAGAATACCACTTTTGTTTATGCAAAGAAGACTCATTAACTTATTGAGCAAAATTTCTGTCTGCAGTCCAGTCCATATTTACTAGACAAATACGTCATAATGAAAGCCATTTGGGTGTGTTATGTTTGATTCTTTTGAAAGAATTTACAGGGAAACTGCATGAACTTATATAAATTATTTTCTTATTTATACTTTAAAGTTTCTAGTTAGAGAGGGATTGCAGGGGGGAAAAATGGAAGAAAGAATTCTCGTTGGCTTAGTTATGATACCTGTACAAAATGTGTTTTATGATACAAAGTGATAAAACTGGACGGTCTAACTAAAGGCAACATAAAGGAATCAATTTATTGGACACAACGGAGCAAAAAGTGGCATTTTAATAGTTATAACTGTTCTGTACAGCTAAGCAAATTATAAGTGTTTATTGGACAATAATAATGGTTGGGTCAATGGGCCAAGAGTCCAGGAAGACTAAGGACCAGTTGCCCTTTAAGTGGCCCAAGAAACCGTCCTCACCGACACAAAGGGTAAGATAGGAACTAGGAACTAAGGACCAAGAAACCGTCACGGTGTGTGGCTGATGAATAACATTATATTCTTCTGTTATCACATCTCCTTCGCTTGCTGGGAGAGGAAGCATCTCACTTCACCGCCATTTCACTAAAAGTGAACAGACTAAACAGTATTTTCTTGAGCTTTAGATAAATATGAATCTTGATCCTGAATAATCTTTAGGAAAATTCAAATACATATTTTTTGTAAACGAACAGAGGAAAAATCAATATGGTGTAATATGCCCACATCTATACTTTTCACCTACAACATTATTCTTATCATGAATGCGTCAAATGTATGTTCAATTTATAGAAAAATAAATAAGATGGATAAATGGCATGCCTAATGTCTAAAGAGAAATGTTTTACCTACAAAAAGATTACCAAAAGTAAATTTACAAATTGACATAATTTTATATTGTATGTTAGATTATAAATATACTTTTATTGTAAAATAAATCTTACGTATTATGTCTCCAATTAGCTACCTATTTTTTTCTGATGACATTTTATTGTTTTGTCAGGCAACTATGGCTGAAAATTCTGTTATGAAAAATTTGTTATAGATTTATGAGGATGCTTCTGGAAAGCAGTTATATTTTGATGAAATCGAGTAATTACTTAGCAGAAATGTGGGAGAGGATGATGCAAATGCTATTAAAGCACTGCGGAATGTGGATTCTATTCACCATCATGATAGATATTTGCGATTACCTTCTTTTGTTGGGCGTGACAAGTCTATAACTTTCCAAGAGTTGAAGTCAAAGGTGTGGCATAAATTGTAGGGTTGGAAAGAGAAAATCCTCTCACAAGCTGGAAGGGAAATCTTAATCAAGACTGTTGCTCAAGCTCTACGGACATACACCATGAGCTGTTTTTAACTCCCAAAGTTATTATGTAAGGAATTGGAATCTATGTTTGCACGGTTTTGGTGGGGCCAACGTGGATTTGAACGTAAGATACATTGGGTTAGTTGGACTACAATGTGTGATTCAAAATTGAATGATGGTTTGGGTTTTCGTAATTTGAAAATGTTTAATTTATCTTTGCTTGCTAAACAGGGATGGAGGTTACTCACCAATCCTGATTCATTATTTTATAAGGTGTTTAAGGCTAAATATTTCCCACATACATCCTTTTTACAGTCAAATATTGGTTGCAATGCTTCATATGTACGGTAGAGTATCATTGTTGCAAAGGACATCCTCTCAAAAGGCTGTATGTGGAGGGTTGGAAGTGGTGATTCTATTCATTTTTTGCAAGATAGATGGGTTGCCACAGCTTAGCACCTTTTCCCGATGCCAGTTCTCAAATACTCCAACGAATACTACTGTAAATGCTTTGATGAATCCATCTTCAAGAACTTGGAATGTAGATCTGATACGTAGCATTTTTCCATCATATGTGGCTAAGCAGTTATTTCATATTCCTCTTCACTTTTGGGCTGTTGAAAAATTTGTGTGGGATGGTAATAAGAGTGGACAATATTCTGTAAAATCTGGTTATCATTTTGGTATGGAGATGTTCAATAATGACAGTAGGCTAAGCACTTCACATTCTCAGTATAAATCTGATTCTTGGAGAAGAATGTGGAACCTAAAACTTCCTAATAAGGTGAAGACCTTTGCTTAGAGAGCTTAAATTAAGGGTCTACCTACTAGATTTAATTTGCTAAAAAAGGGAGTTGTGTCCACTGGTATTTGTCCAAATTTCCAGCTACAAATTGAAGATGTTAATCATGCTTTGTGTTGTTGTCCTAATATTACTTAGGTATGGATTACTAAATGTTCTAATGTAGTTCAATATTTGTGGAGAGAAACTCAGTATGATATGTTATTGTGGGAATTGATGGAGTTGGATATGTTTATAGTTCCTATATTTCTCATTGTCTCTTGGAAAATTTGGAAATATAGAAACCTTAGATTGTTGAGGATACAAATAGCTTACTTTTGGATGTAGTTGATCATTGTATTGAATACGTGTCTAGCTTCAATGCTATTAATAGTGAAGTTAAATTTGATTGTTAGAAAGGAGAAAGTTCCTTCATGGCAGCCCCCACCACATGGATTAGTAAAGTTAAATTTTGACGGAGCTTTGTTTAGGAGTACAAGTACTCTTGGGATTGGTGTTGTTCTGCATGATCATAATGGGGTGGTGTTATTTGCGTTGAGTAAGAAGGAATTTGGTGTTTTTGATGTAGATGATATTGAAGCCTTGGCGGCATTGAGAGGGTTACAGATGATATTCCATTTAGGCATTTTTGGTCTCATTTTGGAAGGGGATTTGTTGAATGTAATTGAAGTTGTTAAGTCCAATGCACTTTCATTTTCTGCACAGGGACCTTTTATTCAAGAAATCCAACGCCTTCTTACTTATTTTAATGACTTTGAGATCTCTCGTATTGGTAGACAGGATAATGAAGCTGCACATATGTTAGCAAGAGATGCTCATAATGTTGCAAATTCAACACAATGATGGCATACATGCTATACTGCGATTTTGAATAGGGTGTTCTTAGATGCTTATGAGTAATATTTAAGGGTGATACTTAGTATTTTTATGTTTGTCTCGATACTACTTATATGTTTGTATATTTGACATTGATCGGTTAGTAAATGTCATCTGTTATGTATAAAAAAATTTAACATATTGAGTAATTCTACTCATTATTCAAATTTTCATAATCATCCCATGATGTGACGTTAGATGATTAGAGACTATTTATTATATTTTATTTGTAAATCTATCTTATAATGTTACATAATAGAATAATAAGAGAATGCTGAGAAAAATAATGATGAATAAATCTAAGATGGCCAGTAACTTTATATTGCTAGTAGTTTGAGATCATCTAATTATAGAGCACCAGTCAAAACAACCCGTGTTCTACAGCTTTAAATAATTTCGACCTTGCACTGATCATCTAATTATAATCGTTTTTTGTGTATTTTTTTTTTTTTCAATTTTATGCTCGACTGAATTATAATGATAGTTGGATAACTTGGATCTCTCTTGCGCTGTTTGAATTTTTATTTTGATTAATATATATAATTTTTTATTTTTTATTTTTAAAAATGTAGTAGGCATAACTGGCTAGATCGGTCCTTATCGTACAAAAAGTACATCGAAGTAACGACCATGTGTAAAAGCTATCTCGCGCTTTCAGTGAGGACCGTCCGGGCCACCTACGCTTGGGCCTTCGTGGAACACGGTGTGAAGAATAGAGGACCTTAATCCGTATAACCAATCAAAGTTAAAGCTTGACCACACGTGCAACGCCCACGTACAGCCACATCCCCTGCCTCTCTCACAATTTCCCTTTCTTCACCACATTTCCCAGTTTTGCCCCTCTCCGCCTCTTGTAAGTAAATTCACCCTTACTCGGACTTGAAACCGTTGAAAGGAAGAAAGGAACCCCCAACACATTTGTGCTACCTTCCGATCCGCGCAACTCAACTCGTCCGTGTCAACTCATGGCCTTAGCTATCTCCGAGCGAGTCGAGCTCGCCAAGCTCTGCAGCTCCCGGGATTGGTCGAAAGCCATTCGAATCCTCGACTCGCTCCTCTCCCAGTCTTGCGCCATCCAAGACATCTGGTCCGTGCAACCGCACTTGTCTATATTCCGAGCCCCAACCGATCTTCATTTTACTCTGATTGATTTCCTTTTGATAAAGAATTCGGTGAGTGATTTTGATTTTGAACTCTGCATGTTGGTATTTCAGCAATAGAGCCTTCTGTTACAGCCAATTGGAGCTACACAAGCACGTGATTAAGGACTGCGACAAGGCGCTTCAGCTCGACCCTACGCTTCTTCAAGCTCACATCCTCAAAGGTCATTCTTCGCTCAATTCTCAGATTACACTCTGATTTCGCTCGTTTTAGATGATTGCAATTAATTATTGTCGGTTAGACCTCAAGTTTTACCCTAATGAAGATTTTCAGTACGTGACGTTTTAGCTATTTTTTTTTTCATTTTATTCATCATGGTACGTAGTTAAGAACATTGCTAATGACTCAAGTATTTTCACTTGGGATCAGTTTCATAGTGAACGTGGATAATTGATGCGGTGCTTGGATGAGAAATGTTTGGGTTTAGCTTATAAAAAAGAAGAAGAAATGTTTGGGTTTAATATATCCTTTTTATTTTATTTTAAACTCGTTGTGAGTTTTGAAACCAAAGAATGGCAACTCATTAACACGAATTATGTACACAATGTGGATCACAATCGCTGATACGGTTTGGGTACCAATCTATCTTATCAATATATTTACAAAAAAGCCTTCGATGGATCGATGAAATTGTGATACATAATAAATCCTATCTATTTTCGTTTATTTCTAAAATCAACTGAATCCCATCCCATCCAATAGTTATATTTCTTGAATTACTTATATATATATGTATGTATCCTAGGAATTTCATTTTGCACTGGAAACTATTATAGGAGAGGTCCAAATCCGTTCGCATATTGATCGGTCTTGGTTTGAAAAAGATAAAACATTAACATGATGATGAATTTGCCTATTGTTGCAAATAATGTTTGTAGCCTGCTTAAATCAGAAATGTGTCTTCTTGCAAGTCCTTTTGCCTAATAAAAATTCAGGTGAGTTTACATCTATGATCCATGCTACTAAAAAAGGATTTACCATAATAAGCAAGTTGAAAGTTGAAAATGTTTCTTGTTACGGACTCTTGAAATGTCTTGTTCATTTGCACCAAAAAGTATAAAATGCAGTAGTCTCACATATGGGATTCATGTCTTGTCTTGTGGACTGAGTCTAGTGTTTTTTTTATTCTAGGTCGTGCATTTTCTGCCTTGGGAAGGAGAGAGGATGCTCTTTTGGTTTGGGAGAAAGGCTATGAACAAGCTATGCGTCAGTCTGCAGATCTGAAACAATTGTTAGAACTGGAAGAGCTTCTGAGGATTGCAAAACAAGGCATAAGTAGTACACATGAAAACAATGTGGTGGAGTCTAGGTCATCTATGTCTCTATCGGGATCAGGACCTCATACTAATGGTCAATCAACTGAGACTAATAAGAATTCAGATATTTTGAGTGATGAATCTAAATTTTTCAGTACATCAAAGGATAAATCCGAAATCCACATTGAGTCTAGGGATAGCATTGATTCATGCAATGACCTTTGTGATAAAGCACAGGAGAATACTAATTCTGAGAGCGAAATGAATGGGAGTCACGATATTGTTGATAAATTGAGCTATGAATCTGACTCATTTAGTGACTTAAGTGATACATCTGAGCCATGCAGTAAATTATCTACGGTTTGCAACATCTCAAGCAATACAACTGATACTCGCCGCAAGTTGAGTTTTAAATCGGACATTCCTAATGAAATAACTGAGGATGCCAAGAGAAATAAAAAGTTCTGTGTTGCTAGGATTTCAAAGACCAAATCAATAAGTGTAGATTTTCGACTGTCGAGGGGTATAGCACAGGTATTTTGATTTTATCACCCCCACTTGATAACGATTTTAGTTTCTTAAAGAAGGTATTGCTTGTACTGTATTGTAAGCATTATAAAGCATGTCTTCTGTTGAATATTATATTTTTTTCAGGTTAATGAAGGGAAATATGCTCAAGCTATTTCAATCTTTGATCAGGTAAAACTTCGACCGTGTGAGTCAACGTGATGATTGTATTGGGATATCATTTTGGGGGGCTTAGGGGTGTGGGGGTGGATATGATAGGACTAATTATCAAGTTTTATAAAAACTGCCGTTTGCTAATATTATATGCACAGATACTAAAAGAGGATCCTACTTATCCTGAGGCACTAATAGGAAGAGGAACAGCACATGCATTCCAACGAGAACTGGAAGCTGCCATTGCTGATTTTACAAAGGTCCTTGAATATTTCAAATCTGACTGTTGTAGTAAAAATGTTATGGCATTTATATCTGAGTAATTTTTACGGTTTATATCTTAGGCTATACAATCAAATCCATCTGCTGGTGAGGCCTGGAAACGGAGAGGGCAAGCTCGAGCTGCATTAGGTGAATCTGTTGAGGTGAGAGTGGTTCATCCTATATGTTAAATCTCATCATCTTTGCAACTGATTGATTGTCTCTTTCTGCTGTCTTTTTCGATATTTGCTGATCTTTTTCCTAGATGTAACTTACCTATCTGTAGATATAGGCTTGGGTTCTATCTTTGATAAGTTGCTTGGGTTCTATCTATGCATAGCATTATAATTTTCACATATTAAGGCCTGGTTTGGATAGTGAGTTGAGATGAGATGGTTTGTAAATAGTAGTGAGATATTTGAGTTGAGATGAGATGAGTTAGAAATGGCTCGAGTTAAAATGTTTTGGGAAAGGAGAGAAAAAGTTAAAAAAAAATATTATAAAGTTAAAAAATTGTTGGAATGTAATTTTTTAATATTATTTTTGTTTTAGGATTTAAAAAAGCTGAATTGTTTTTTGTGTTTGTTTAGAAGTTTGGAAAAATTGTAATAATTAGGTAATGATTAGATGAAAAGTTGAAGATTTGAAATTGAAAAGCGTTTGTGTTTGTGGTGTTTGGATATTGAGATTAGATGAGATGGAAGCATCTCTCTATCCAAACCAGGCAAAGCATAACAATTTTTGGGCAAAAATAATGCCATAGAAAACTAGTAGGAGGTGTGCAATACCAAAGTTATTCTTTTGTAACAGAACAGTTTATTTGTTGATATTAATATATATTTGAATTTTTTACGGGTTGCTGTTGCATGGTTCAGAATACTTATAGTCTTATACGCACTATTTAATTTCCTCTTGATGCCAGGCTATTGACGACTTGACAAATGCATTAGAGTTTGAACCAAACTCAGCAGATATATTACATGAAAGGGGTAACTTGCTTGTACCTAGCTCTTTCCATTGTATACCAGAGACTATATTGAAAGCACTTAATACTGCCTCTTGGCTGCATCTTCTGATAGTTACTCACGGTTGAGTTTTCAAAGACAGATGTCTATCTAGCTTGATAGTATAAGTGGCCAAATATTAATGTCCAGACATTTAACAATTAATATGGTAGTTGTTTTTCATAAATTTATAAAGTAAATGTCTCATTGTAGTATGCTGAGACATCAGCGCAGCTGCCTTTATATTTATATATCTGTAAATGTATTACGTATGTATGTAATGCTGGTAGAGTAAGTTATATAAAAAACCGGGTGGTAAGAGATCTGCGGCATACAACTTTTGAATTGCAGGAATCGTTAGTTTTAAGTTTAAGAATTTCTATGCTGCTGTGGAAGACCTGTCTACTTGTGTGAATCTTGACAAGGATAATGCCTCTGCAAACACATATTTGGTGAGTCCTCAAAATGTTATTCTTGCCATTATTGTCCAGCAGATGCTCATGCCTTTTAGGAATTTCACCTTTTTTTTAAACTGTTAACTAAGGAAATATTGACTTTCATAGGGTTTGGCATTATCTTCAATTGGTGAATATACGAAGGCCGAGGAGGCACATATGAAATCAATTCAACTGGATCAGAACTTCCTTGAGGCATGGGCTCATCTCACCCAGGTATCCACGAGCTACTATATGTTTTACCCGGAGAGATTCAAGATATCTATTTAGCCACCAAGAAAGACATGCTTCATGTCAAAGTAATGTCTATGCCCATGTCCAGTTGCAACATTTACAAGTAAAAGCAGCCAGTCATTGAGCTTATAAAGACTGCAAATTTCTCTCCATAATCTAATTATTCCCTTTGATTGCACCCTTCATTGTGAGGTGTATCCCTTGGTTTTATCCTGCGCCATGATGTCTCTACTTTATACTTTAAATGAGTATTTCTGACAAGTACTTATCAAAAAATATTTCTTTATATGAACAATAGCTAGAATATCTAAGGGGTACAGTTTAATTCATAAAAAGACACATGCAAGTGGTAAAGGCCTTTGTCTTGATAGTATGCTCCCTTAAGGTCGACGGTTCGAAACTTCTTGGATGCAAACAATTTCTAGGGGCGGAACTTCCCCTTGAATTACCTTAGATGCACTTGCGGGAAACTCCTTGCCGAGGGCCCGTGCACTCCCACGATTTGTCGGGACTTTGTTCTTGGACACCTGGTGTCAATAAAAAAAGAAGATAATATCATGGTCTTCACCTGAAAGTGAATGAAGAAGTTTCTGAAGCATAGAAGCACATGCTATAATATCTCCTTAAGGTCTTTTGGAAAAAGAAACCAGTGATGCCTTGCCTTGGACTTGAATCAACTAGTATTCCTGTGTCAATAAATCTTCACCTGTCAAAATTATCAAATGTGGAGTTTGCCGTTGAATAGTGCTAAATTTGGAAATATATGATCGTCAATGGAATGCAATCATCTAGCATTAGTGATCACATGAGAAACACGTCTACCTTATGGAAAAAGCAGAACTATGCTTTGCAACTGAGAAAACTTCTGGATTGTATGCTTTAGACCTCGGGAACTCTTGAAGAAACCTTTAGACGTACCGTTCACCAAAATAGAAAAACAGGCCGTAGAGATACAATGAAAAATCCAAGAACACCATTTAGAACCAAAGCCACATCTCTCCAACATATACATTAAGAAACTCCAATTGACGTGGTCGTAAGCTTTCTCCATGTCTAGCTTACATAAGAGTCCAGGCTCTCCCGATTTAATACGACTCTCCAGACATTCGTTGGCTATAAGTACCGAGTCAAGGATTTGCCTATCTTGAACAAAAGCATTTTGAGGTTTCGAAATCAAGCTTTCCATCACCTTGCTTAATCTATTCGCCAAAACTTTGGATAAGATTTTGTAAAGACCACCCACCAAACTAATGGGGCGAAAATCTTCCACTGCTACAACACCAGGTTTTTTGGGGATGAGTGCTAGAAAAGTTGCATTAAGGCTTTTCTCGAACCGCCCACTTCCATGAAATTCATGGAAGACCTCCATGATATCATCTTTAAGCACCTCCCAACAAGTCTGAAAAAAAGCCATGGAGAAGCCATCTGGGCCTGGAGCTTTATCACCCGCCATGCCCTTGACCACTGACCTGACCTCTGCCTCCTCAAAAGGCCTTTCAAGTCGCTCCGCTACCTGCTGGTCAAGAATGTCAAAAACCATCCCGTCAAGTCTCGGCCTCCATTCGAATTGTTNCATCTGGGCCTAGAGCTTTATCACCCGCCATACCCTTGACCACTGACCTGACCTCTGCCTCCTCAAAAGGCCTTTCAAGTCACTCCGCTACCTGCTGGTCAAGAATGTCAAAAACCATCCCGTCAAGTCTCGGCCTCCATTCGAATTGTTCCGAAAACAACTTATCATAGTAATTGACTATGTGATCCGAAATCTCGGTATGGTTCGATGAGACCACCCCCTCTATCATCAGAGTATCAATAGCATTGTTCTGCCTATATGAGTTGGCCACTTGATGAAAAAACTTAGTGCATCTATCCCCTTCCTTCAACCATATTGCTTGCGATTTCTGACGCCACGATATTTTTTCTAAAAGAGACAACTGTNGAAGTCTCGGCCTCCATTCGAATTGTTCCGAAAACAACTTATCATAGTAATTGACTATGTGATCCGAAATCTCGGTATGGTTCGATGAGACCACCCCCTCTATCATCAGAGTATCAATAGCATTGTTCTGCCTATGTGAGTTGGCCACTTGATGAAAAAACTTAGTGCATCTATCCCCTTCCTTCAACCATATTGCTTGCGATTTCTGACGCCACGATATTTTTTCTAAAAGAGACAACTGTTCAATGTCCGCAGACACTTGGGATTTGCGAGCCCGCTCAGTTTCAGAAAGGAGCCTCACCTCTTCCACACCCTCCAAATCGTTGAGCTCCTCCATAAGAATATTTTTCTGGTTTTCCACATTACCAAACTCTTGTTTATTCNAACTTGAATCAACTAGTATTCCTGTGTCAATAAATCTTCACCTGTCAAAATTATCAAATGTGGAGTTTGCCGTTGAATAGTGCTAAATTTGGAAATATATGATCGTCAATGGAATGCAATCATCTAGCATTAGTGATCACATGAGAAACACGTCTACCTTATGGAAAAAGCAGAACTATGCTTTGCAACTGAGAAAACTTCTGGATTGTATGCTTTAGACCTCGGGAACTCTTGAAGAAACCTTTAGACGTACCGTTCACCAAAATAGAAAAATAGGCCGTAGAGATACAATGAAAAATCCAAGAACACCATTTAGAACCAAAGCCACATCTCTCCAACATATACATTAAGAAACTCCAATTGACGTGGTCGTAAGCTT
>QEOT01001820.1:3841-23021 GCA_003123785.1 Pterocarya stenoptera
AATTATCATTCTCATTGATAAAAACTAACGGAAAAGTTATCCCATTAGTTGATTCCTTATAAAAATAATTTCTTCCTATTAAATCATTCTAATTGACCAGCACATCTACAAGTCTACTATAATACCTCACCAACATTAGAACGATAATTGAAAGAGATTACCAACAACTTAGTTATGACACTGACTAACAAGCAACTTCAAAGAACCTTTTTTTATGGCAAAATAGAAGTTGCATTTAGATAGTAACAAGTTTGTAGGTCAAGATACCAACTGGGCTCCAAACACTAAAAAACACCTTTTGATATAGTAGATATATATCAGAACCTCCAATATGGACACAAAATAAGATAACGTTTGCACATCTATGTCAATTTGTTGGCAAAAGAAAAGCAAAAAGAAACAGAATTATACCATCTTAGGCTCAGTTGGTTTGGCATAAAGCCACTGGGGTGACAAAGGTATGCTACCTTTTGATGCCACCTGATCTGCAATAATGAAAACTAACAACTCTTTACATTAGAGCAGAAACAGGAGGCAAAATGAAGTTTTAAACTAACCTAAACTTAAGTCATCTAGCAAATGAAATTTAAGCCAAAGTTCCTACATTATATAGTGAAGATATAAGCTGAAAATGAAGGGAAAATTGCTGCAGCACAATTCTGAAGGTGAAACTACTACATAAATTCTAGACAGTAGCAGAAATTCAAGGAAAAGAAAAACATGTTAACAAATGGATTTTTCAGTACTCTAGCATGTTACAATATGATAGATGTAACTAAATTGAATTTACATAGGAAAGGGAAAGAAAAGGGGCTGATTAGAGGCTAGAAATTGGAATGCTAAGCTTGAAGCCAAACTTTTTCTTCACAAGTTGGACAAATAACAAACTTGTGCATTTTCATGTTTTCAATCTTCCCAATTAAAATGTCACAAATATAGTAGCTCCCTATAGATAACATCCAAATTATTGGCCTTGATCGCCTTCGATCCCCTCTCTAAAATAATTAACATTAAAAATTCATTGAACATGTCCCATCTAAGAAGTTCTAAGAACTAAGAAGTAGTACTTGAGAGCCTTTATTCACAATGTCGTAAATATATAAGTAAGAAGTAAACTATGGTTTTGGTAAAATCTTCAATTAGCATCTATAGATTAATTTTTCTTTTGAGGTCAGAAGTTATTTAAAGTGGAAGGCATTGCCATAATAACCACGTTAACTTTGTATAGTTCAAGAATATATAGCCAAAAGAAAAACAAAAGTTCAACAAAAAATAAAACCAAGTAAAGAGTAAATATAAGGTAAAAAAAAATAGAGATAAAAAGTGAAACTTAACCATCAGAAGTATGGATAATCAACTTCCTACAAATTCACATGCCTAAAGAGAATAAAAATGAAGTAGCCTCAAGTGGTGAACTGAAAATGCTGCAGTGAAAAGCTAAAAAGTTCACTACTTTCCCACTGGTAATTGACATATGCAGTTTCATTGAATAGAAAGCAACTAATATATGGTAATTGACACATACAATTTCAAATTAATGCAACAAGTTTACATGACTAAAGCAGAGTTAAGCCAATAGCAGAGACCATTCTCACTGCAGCCATTCAGCAGAAGCAATGGGAATACATCACTCCTTGATGTCTATGAATATTGGACATTTTTCTAATTAGCTGGTTTGGTACTATAAACACGTTTCGATTAGTTGATCATAATACAAGATAATTAACCATCAGAAGTATGGATATTTACTAATGAGCAAATACACACGAGGATATTTACTAATGAGCAAATACAAACACTGTCATAAAAAAGAAAAGCAGGATGTCATATTCTTGCCGTGCCTTGATGGGTGGGATTGTGTGTTTTTAACATTTTTCAGATTTTCATGTCCCCAATAGCATGCCATATTTGAAATCCATGCACATGTTTGTAGTATATAGGGTAGATAAAGTATGAACTGTAACTTTAACATTATGAACAAGTGAGCTTTAAAATAGATGAATTATGCTGCTATATATCAACAAGAAGAGGATCAAAGACTGATCCCCTCGCTAGTTTGTTTATAAACACAGATATAAACAAACCCATAAACAAACTAGACCACACAGATATAAACACAAAAACTAATCCAAACGAAACTAATGTAAGAAATCAAGCAAATATAACAGGAATGAAAAGAACCCATAAATGTGAAAACATAAGGCAATATCAGGGGTGGTCGTGGTAGTTGCTTGGTGTGGAGTGGTGGCTCGGGATGGAGAGAATGAGGGCCTCGGACTGAGAACTGGGCTAGGCGTGGAGGAGAAGATGGATCTGATGAAGACTGGTGACGGCGTCGATGTGTGGGTGGTGGCGAACGGCACCCCTAGCGGCGGCGATATAGAGAAATCCAAGAGAGAGAGGGGTGAGGCGCCAGATTCGGGGAGGCAAGAGATCCGACGGGGCCTGTGGGAGAAGGAACGGGTGGCCTTCGACGTGAGGTGGCGGTGGCATGGTGGGAATGTTGGCGACGGGCTGTGCATGGCGGCGTGTGTTGTGTGCGTCGGAGGGATTGGAGAGAAGGGGGGGAGAAGGGGGCCAAGACCGGATGGAGGGAAATGAAAAGGAAAATGAGCGCGACGTTTAATTTAATCACCTTTTTACAGTGAAATTAAAACGCCGAGAATTTCGCCGTTCCAAAATTGTGTTTTAATCCCAGCGAAATTTAAATCGCCGAAAACAAGAATTATTTTCGTTATTTTCTTTTGCGGCGATAAAAAGAAGTTGCCGCAAAAATGAATTGTATGCGTTCTTTCCCTCGTCCCAACTCTCACTGGACATTAAGCTACGATTTATTAATCGCCGCAAATTATTCATAATTTTTTTTTCCACTGATTGTAAAATCGCTATGAATGGCATAATTATTATTTCCAGCGATTTTTAAAATTAAAAAATCACTGCAAAAGGCCACACTCACAATTCCAGCGAACAAAAAATCGCCGCGATATAATTTTTTTATGGCAACGAATTTTTTCGTCGTAAAAGGTTTAAAATCGTTGCAAAAGACTGAATTATTATTTGTGGCGAATTTTTTCGTCGCAAAAAATTTTAAAATCGCTGCAAAATAAAATTTTTCAAAATAATGTCAAAATACAGCGACGATGTAAAAAATCGTTGCAAAAAATGGCTTATTCCGGCGATTTTTTTTGCAACAATCTAAAAATTGCTGCAAAAGGCCTTATTTCTTGTAGTGACAGGATCACCGATCATAGAGCGCCATAATAATATTTCAGTTCAGAATGCTAGCGATCGAGGATAGAGCGCTCATTATTCGAAGCCCCATTTGCAACGGTTTAGACAGAGCTGCGCTTGGATCTCTCATCTGACTCTGTTACTCCTATGCTATGCTCCCATTTAGATGACATCTTAGATTCAATGCTACTAGTGTTCATAAAAAATGCAGGCTGTGAGGGTACTGGAAGTGTGATGGAATAGCGATTAAGCATGAGAATGATTGAAGCCATGGTTGGTCTGTCAGCTACATTTTCCTGAACACATAGTAACCCAATGGGGATGCATCTTATCATTTCACTTGTTGAGCTAGAACTCATTGTGGAATGTACAATATTTAAAGCAGTCCCCTCCCTCCAGTTTCTCCACGCCTGCAAAATATGACAAAAATCCACAAACATCATAAAAATTAGCCATTTCAAGATAACTGTTTATTTATGATCAATGAAAATTATTATTTCATATCAAAATGAGTCTGTTTTGTCCACAAATAAACAATTTTTTTGTAGTGCTAATACAAAAACTTTTGAGTTATTTTATTATTAAGTCGGTGAGTTGAGCATACCATCTATATCATTTAAATGATAATATTTAATTTGTAAAATTTAAATTTTAAAATTTATCTTCCAAATCTAATTATATCGTATGAGCACACTACAATAAATTTGGGCTTTACCTAAGAATTTTTTCCGCAAGAAAGACCCTGGTGGGAAATACTAGGAGTGTAAAAATTAACTGAAAAACCAGACAAGTTCCTTTAGTTCCAAAACCAACCGGTACCAATTCGGTTCCAGTTCTATGCTTTTTAGGACCGGACCAGAAGCATAGAACCGGAACCGGACCGGTTCACTATATTATATATTTTAAATTAATTTTTATAATATTATATATTTTATATAATAATATAAATTATAATTATATATAAGATAATGTTATTATAATTTATAACATAAAATTTTAATTTTAAACATGAAAATTTATTTGATCATATGCTTTAAATATAAAATATATATATTAATAATATTTTATGGCCTGATAAATTCTCAGCATATTCCTTTTGATAAATACATAATATATTAGTAATACTAATATATATTAGTCTATTAATTACATTTTGCTTTAATTAATTAGTATACATTAGTATACTAATGTATATTAGTATATTAATTAATTACATTTTATGCCCTAATACTAATACTATTAAAACTAAAAAATCAGACTGAACTGGACCGAAATCGGTAAAACTGAAGGTATTGGTTTAAGAAGGTAACGGGTACGTAATCGGTTTTCAGAAATACAAAACTGGTGTATACCAATCTGGCTCTAAATTTTATCCAAAACTGACCCGTTACACCTCTAAGAAATTCAAGTTTGATCACACAAAGGAAGTTCATGGGTTTTGAATTAGTCTATTGCAACAAGATCTCGTGGATTAGTTATCTTTAGTGGGGACAAAACATCTATTGCGCAGAGGTGAAGTCGTCGCTAAAAGTAAACCCCTCATATTACACAAGACAACCTAAAATGTTCTCTAATTTGGGGCGAAATTTTCGACGGCAACAGAATCTCATAGTGGGCTACGATTTTTGCGGTAAGAAGCTTCTTAATTTTGATTGCTTGTTACCGATTTTTCACATGCATTCTTAATTTCGCCCATTCCTAAAATCATTGACTGGTCAATTCGATTGGATTGTTATGATTTTAGGGCTTCGTATCCCTAATTTCTCACTGAGCAGATAGTTGGCGTCCAGGAGTTGGAATCATTCCTACCGTCAGTGTCTGCCATGTTCAGCAGAGACATTGATGTAGCCTCCAACGATGATTTCTGTAAGTGTGTGAAATCCCCATTCTCTTCTCTCCCCTGTTTGAGTATATCAATAAAACGTTAATATATAGGGCCTTTGTTTGTAAATATGTGCACATTCGTTTCAATAACCGTTTGGCACTGAAACGAAATCATTTCCTCATCTTCATCACGTATAGCGACTTGTTACCATTTCTGAGTTGTGTGTCTCTCCCATCAAACTCACAACCCATTTTAGAAGGGTTATACATTCTATGTAAGGAATCTCTTCTGTTGACATGCGAATAGTGAGGTAATGAATTGTAGTGCTTACATGATTATTGCCTTATATAGCTTGATTGGAGGATATATTGGAGCTCCTCTCAATGCAATTAGTTAGTATAGGCGTCCTCATTTAAATAATAGACCTAGTGGAGTAGAAAAATGGTCGTGTATTGTTACATTTGTGTGGGTGGGTGCGCATGAAGTGAGTTCATTCTTCTGTATATTGTTACATTTGTTTCCCAAACATGTATGCTAGGATGGTCTAGATTTACACATTCACATGCCCTTATGCTTGTTTATATGTGTGGAAATAATTTGTCTTAAGTTCTAAATCCAAAACATAAAGGCACCTAATTTTTAGGGGAAATACAATTATTTCCTAATACTTTCACTTCAATTGTTCTCTTCAGCTTACACGTATTATGTGTTCTTTAAACAACAACACCATACTTTCATCATCATATTTTTACATCGTAACTATATTCAATTGAATCAAAGACTTTGCGTTACTCTTTTTTTTTAAGTGTTGTTACTAATTTCTTCTAGACTGTGTAACAATGGAAATAAATGTGCTCACTTGA
Organism: Pterocarya stenoptera; assembly: GCA_003123785.1. NCBI lineage: Eukaryota > Viridiplantae > Streptophyta > Magnoliopsida > Fagales > Juglandaceae > Pterocarya > Pterocarya stenoptera. The sequence continues at coordinate 9,761 of QEOT01001820.1, forward strand.
GAATAGAATTTTTCAAAATGTTTAGAAACTTAGAAATAACATTTGCTTAAACAAAATGTTTTGGCCATATAGAGGCTAGGTATTACCAATTTCAAATATTGAAGAGTTTTCGATTTAGATCGAATTTGAAAATCAGAAGAGAATCGATAGCAATATTGAACTCATGAAGCTGGTATCTATTCCAAAAGCTGGTATCATGAAGCAGTTTTATTAGATACCAATAATAATAATGATATAAAATCACCACTTGTTCCAAAAGTTTAAGTTGATGAGAAGATGTAAATTTTATTATTTATTTTATACCTTAACACTCCCAATCACGTGTAGGCCAGACTCTCGCTCAATAGGTGGTTCAACATGTAAAATATTTAATTAAATAGAGTAGAGTGTAGAGTCATGGTTCGAACTTAAGACCTATATTTTAATATCATGTAAAAGCACCACTTATTCCAAAAATTTAAATTGATGAGAAGATATAGATTTTATTATTTATTTTATATCTTAATAAATGATGGGTGAGTTCTTTGTGAAGGAATCTCAAAAGATAAGGATTGGTAGGTTCTATTGTACGGACATTGGTATCATCCCCTTGTCATCTCACATTCCAAAGTAATAATCTTGAATTTTTTTTTTTTGTTTTTTTTTTTTTTTAGAAGCAAGTAAAATCGGAGGGATTTTAACAGCTTTCTTTAATAGCAATGAAATGCTACAAGAAAATTTTATACCACACACTTTTATTTAATTAATATATAATTTATTATTTTTATCTTTTTTATTTAAACATATATATAATATTTAAACATTAAGTTAGAATGATAAAAATAAAAATCACATATTGATTTGGTGTAAGTGTATGGTGTAAGACTTTCATGTAAAGTTTTTTTTTAATAAAGAAATGTTCTGTACAAATTGTTGTAAGCGACATAACCCCTTATGTAATAAAATGCATACATCGATTATATTTTTATTAAATTTTATCTTTTTACATGTATGAGAGAGAATTTCTTTTTTTAATTTCTGATCGCCACTTAATTCCAAAATGGAGGTCGTGGTACAAGTAAATTTAAGTAAGTAATGCTAGGTACAAGTTCTAAATAAACAAGTCTTATACAAACTCTCTGTAAAAAAGTAAGTCCCACAAATAAAGAATAATTTTTTTACTTTTAAAGTTGGATCTACTTTTTTACAAGGACTTGTCTATTTGGTGCTTGTACATATCATCAATTGAAGTGCTTAAATCCACAAAATAACATCTCAATAGCCAATATACCACTAGCAGGAAATTTCTTAGCATTTAATTGTTTTCATTCTTTCAACTTCAATTGTTACTTTTGCATGTCACGTTTCCATGAATTTTTTATCATAAAAGATCATTAGATGTCATTTTGTGACTAAATATTTGTAACGAAAATGAGACGAGAATTATTCGAATCCCTGCTTCAGTACTAACCCAAATTACGAAAAATAGCTTTTGCATATTTTGGAGAGTGATCTTTAAGTGTAGCTTGGCTTTCGGTGATCATCATGCTAAGAGCTCAAATCTCAAGCTCTAAACGTAATCCAATAAAATGTGCCATAACACTAAACGAAAGTGATGATAAGGGCTAGACAGCACCAATTTAGAACTATCAAAACAAGTTAATCTGACTCCCACAACAAAATCTCTAGAAAGCACCAGTTTAGAACTATCAAAACAAGAACTTACAAAAAATTGCTGGAGTTACATGGTTCTTTGGCATGAGTTACATTCCACTCAAATAGAAAAGAAAGACTACGACATAAAATTAGCTAAAACTTCAATCCACTCTTCATTCCTCGCAATCTTCGACATTACTCCCTATGACATTAAAATAAGGACGGATTAAATTAATGGTGCAATAAATAGAAGCTGAATTAAACATAACAAAAGACAAACAAGTCACATACATAGTATAAGAAAATTTGCACTATGAATCCGAATGTTGCGATATGTTGTCAGTTGTTGGCCCTAGATTCCTACTTAAACAACAACAAAACACAAACTTGATTAACCTCTTCAATTAAAACCCAAAAAATAGAAATAATTACTATACCTCACTGAAGGATATAATTCCAAAATACTAACCTCTTCAGCATCAACCCAAGCTATTTCATAATCTCCGAGTTGTAATTGCACTTAAATCAGATGTACTGGGGATGATATAAAATTTTTGAGCAAAAAGTTTGATGCATCCTTACCTTTTTAAAGAGCACATTACTCATCAACCTCTCAGAAAGTTGTACCTATATGTCATGTAGGACAAATATATGAATTTAGTTTCTGAAATAATTGTTCCACAAAGAAACAGATTTCTCTGATTATACCTTGTAAGCACACAAATCAGAGGTGACATCAATTGTTTCCTCTATATGGGGAGCATAAATATGTGATGCTGCTTAATATTTTGTATTGTGTATTTGATTTATATTTATTAAAACTATAAAAGATCCAACTCGGCCCTTGTTTTGAGTTACCATCCGGGCATCAAAGTTTTTTTTTCTTTTTTTTTGTGAGTCACTAAAGTACTATATATTGACTTATTGTGTTACATATTCTTTTTAAAGATTTAGAGCTTGCAAAAGGTGCTTGGCAGAATGAATGGTGACCAAAAGTGACCACATTACATACAGTGGAAAATACGGCTCTAGATAGCTTCGGCAGAATCATGCTCCTTAGTTCCAGAACACAAAAATCTATTATATATTTTGGGTTATAGATTCCCTTCCCTTCTAATCACATTTTGTACCAAGTTTCATCTTCTATTTCCAAGTTTCATCTTGTCATTGACATTTAATCAAACACATATATTTCAACCCACTAGAATGCCGATTGAGTACTGGGAATGGTAAAAATTACCTCAGCAGAACCATGGTCACCAATGTCAGCCATGAAAAACTGTTAGTTGTCGATTGGGGTGGTGTGAAATTCATGTGGCCGATGGTGGTGCGAAATATGTGTCGGTGAGATGGTGCTCAATCCGTGAGGGTCAGGTGGTCTGAAAAACCAAGCTAGGCAACGGGTGGTGGGTGTCGAACTGAGATGGTGACGGTGGAACTAAGTTTGGTCTTGGGCAGCGGTGCAAAGAAATGGAAGAAAGGGGCATTGACGAAGATGAAGAGAGGGGCAGGGAGCTGAAAGCCTATTTCTATGTGAGTGCTTAGAATGTGGTGAAGCCTATTTCTCTTATTGTGCTTTTCCTTACGTGGCAACCACTGAATGTAGGGATGCTTTTGGGCCTTTATTAGCCCGACCGTTGCAAAGCATTTCACAACTTCAAAAGTGGTCTTTGTTGTCTTTTAAATTTGGAATCCTTTATTTTGGTTTAAGTGCGGGTTCTGTAAACATGGTTTTTCCTCCACGTAAAGTGAGGCATTAGTCAATATAACAGAGGCTTTGCCCTCGTTCATTAAAAAAAAAAGTATGTAGAAAAGAAGCAGTTCTGACAATGAATGTGGCATTTCAATGATGCATACTTCTTCTGTATCCAGGAGGAAGCAAAACTTCATTGCTGAAAATTCTTGCCATTGCCATTCCAATTGCTGTTTCTATGGTTCTTTTCTTTGTGGGATATTGCTTCATTCGGAGAAGAGCAAAGAAGAAATACAATACCTTGCCAGAAGAAAAAGGTGAATAAAACAAGATTATTTGATGCAGACATCTAATTATTAATTTTGTCTTTGTGGTCCAAGCAATTTGTGATAGGGAATTTTTCAATTTAAGAATTTTTGTGTTCACTATTTTTTTGTTTAGCTGAAATTGAAATTGCAACAGTCGAGTCCTTGCAATTTGACTTGGATATATTAGAACTACTATTTTAACCCGAGTTCAATTATATTTTTCAGGGTATCCTTTCTAATGGATAACAAATTGCTGTGAAGAGGCTATCTGGAGGACCTGGACAGGGTGCAGAAGAGTTTAAGAATGAGATTGTGTTGGTGGCCAAGCTTCAACATAGGAATCTTGTGAGACTATTGGGATTTTGCTTGGAAGGAGCAGAGAAGTTACTTGTCTACGAATATGTGCCCAAGAAAAGCCTTGATTACTTTCTATTTGGTCTAGCCCACCTGAACTTATGTCTAATTATATTTTGTGCCCCATTTCATGTCTAGGGGAATGCCTTATTAGATTCCCTTTAAGAGTAGCTGATATTGATTGCTTGCAAATCCTTCAATATTGCATTTGTCTTGAGCTTATCATAAATTGAACCACCAATAAGGATTGAAATTCTTAGAAATAACGACATTTCCCTATTCATTTGAATGTCATGCATTTCTAACTTGAGTATTTAATTGTATACACACTACAAAGCAAAAACAATTGGATTGGTCAATGCATTACAAGATTATAGGAGGAATTGCTCGAGGGATCCTTTATCTTCAGGAAGATTCTCTCCTTAGAATTATTCATCGTGAACTCAAAGCTAGCAATGTTTTGTTAGACAATAATATGAACCCAAAGATCTCGGATTTTGGAATGGCAAGGATATTTGTCGTGGATCAAACTCAAGGAAATACAAGTAAAATTGTTGGAACTTAATAAGTATTTGGTCACTATATTTACCCTTGCATATCATTTACAACAAATATATTTATTTTATTTCATCTCAGAACTACTCAAAAACAAACTACGCCATGGTTACTGTAAGGTTGCCAATTCATTCTCTGACTAGTGTAATTGGAGATGCTATGTGCATAACATATCTCATCTTATTGATTACTAGGTTCTATATATATGATACCATAATGGACTATCGAAATTTCTACTATTCTCCCTACTTACATTGCTATCTTCATGGTATTGCTCTTTGTAGTGGTTACATGTCTCCAGAGCATGCTATGCATGGACGATATTTTGTGAAATTTGACATTTTTAGCTTCGGAGTCTTGGTTCTAGAGATCATAAGTAGCAAGAAGAACAGTGGTTTCTATCAATCCGAACATGCTGAGGACCTCTTGAGTTTTGTGAGTATTGGATTAATATTTTAATTTTGAATTGCCATCAGACAAATAATCACATCGAGGTGGAGGCCTTGGAAACAAGGAAAAGGGAATCAACTGTTTTGAATGAATTAATGCAGGCTTGGAAGCAATGGATAAACAGAACACCCTTGGAATTGCTGGATCCCACAGTGAGACATTCTTATTCAAGAAATGAAGTGATTAGGTGCATCCATATGGGCTTATTATGCGTTCAGGAAGATCCCGCAAACAGACCTACAATGGCAACAATAGCTCTCATGCTCTACAGTTACTCTCTTACCCTTCCATTACCTCTGCAGCCAGCATTTTTACATCGAAGTAGAGCAATGCCAAACAGGCCAACACATGAGCTGGAGTCTGCTCAATCTCCAGGTCAATCAATTGCATGGTCAATAAATGAAGCATCATTCACTGAAATACAGCCTTTATAATGTGAGACTGGACAAGGTGTTCTCCAAAATCAGTACACGATAGTTAGTGGCGGAACTTGTGCTCTACTTTGAATATAGCTCTTGTTTTGTTGTTTGGATAGTCAATAATCAATCTCACTGATCAAGTTCTATGTGCTCTAGTTTGCATATAGCTCTTGTTTGTTGATGGGATAGTCAATAATCAATCTCACTGATAAGTTCCCTTCGGCTGCTATTTAGTTCTAATATCAGCACAAACTACAAACTAGGGATGTATGAATTGCAATTCTTGCCCTCCAGAAAAATTTAATTTTGGGTGTAAGATCACTCCTATCATCTTTTCTCTTTCTTGTTACTTTCTCTTCTCATCTCTATGCCCTTTTTTGTATCCCGAATAGGTTATGTATGATTCTAACATGGAATGAAAAATGCTTAGCCTACAAAGAAATTCTACAAAAATAAACTTATAAACTAATGTGACTTAATATGTCATGTCTGATTGTAAACCAGATCTGACGTCTTACATTGAGCTATATTAGTTTGCAAGTTTATTTTTGTAAAATCCCTTTATATATATCTAAATAAAATTATTTTTACGTAATACAACCCTCTTGTGATAATGGGCTGATCTTTATAAAGGTTATGATCCCAACTTACTTTTACACCCGCTAATGATGCGCTGCCACATAGGAGGTGTAAGATACGCCATTCTAGCATGCACAATAAAAAAACTTTCATCTCTCCCCCCTCTCCCTCATGCAGTAGCCCCTCTTATCAGAGTTACATATTTTCTGTAATGCTCAATGTATTTTCATTATGATTTCAAGTGTTTATATACACACATTACAAAGGTTCTAGAATCTGAAAATGGAATAAAAGGTTGTTACAAGTACTGGAGAGAATAATAGAAAAGATTTCCTACGATTATTCTTGCACTCTACACTGCTGTATAGTTGGTAATACATCTATGCTAATACGCCCCCTCAAGTCCAATGGGGTGTCAACAACATTGAGACTCGACCTAAAATTTTAAAATTTATAAGACATTAAAGGCTTTGTAAAAACATCCGCAATTTGATCCTTAGAGCTGATGAAAGAGACTGCAAAAGACTTAGCAGCAACCCTATCCCTCATAAACGGAAAGTCAATGTCCATGTGCTTGGTTCTTGAATGGTATACTGGATTTGCAGCAAGATAATTGGCACCAATATTTTCACACCATAAGGTTGGAGCTTTAGAGAGATTAATTCCAAGTTCACAGAGTACAATTTGCACCCAAATTAATTCTACAGCAACAGTGGCAATGGATTTATATTCGGCTTATGTGCTTGATCTTACCACTGTCTTTTGCTTTTTAGAACTCCAGGAGATTAAGTGTAGGCCAAGAAAAATGCAGAAACCCCCTGTCGACCGTCTATCATCTGGGCAGCCCGCCTAATCAGCATCAGAGCATGCTTGCAAATTGAAGGAAGTTTTGAAAGGAAACAGCAAGCCATGATTAATAGTGTTTTTGAGATATCTCAAGATCCTTTTAACAGCACTCCAATGTGGCAATTTTGGTGCATGCATAAACTGACATACCTTGTGCACAGCAAAAATTATATCTGGTCGTGTATGGGACATGCATTGTAAGGCTCCTACATTGCTTCTAAACAGGGTTGGATCATCAAAAATTGGTGAATCACAATTGGACAATTTTAAGGAAGCTGCCATGTGGGATGGCATAGGTTTGGCATGCATCATGTTGCAGTGAGACAAAAGATCTTTGATATATTTTCTTTGAGTAAGCAGCAAACCATCATTCAAATAATCAATTTCCAAACCCAAGAAATATGATAAAGGACCTAAGTGCTTAACTGGAAAGGCATGCCTCAAGCCAGTAATGAGTTTATCAATGGCAGATGAATGAGATGATGTAATTACTATATCATCTACATAAACCAGTAGGTAGAGTTTCATATCACCATTTGCAAGAATAAACAGAGACGGGTCAGCTTTTGAAGCTGAGAAACCATACCCAAGAAGCCAGGAGCTTAACTGAGCAAACCACGCACGTGGCACTTGCTTGAGTCCATAGATTGCTTTTTTCAATTTGCATACATAATCAGGATGAAGAGGATCAATGAAGCCTTATGGTTGCTGCATAAACACTGTGTCAGTCAACTCTCCATGGAGAAAGGCATTATGTATGTCGATTTGGCGCAGAGACCATCTTCGAGCTACGGCAATGGACCGAATCATCCAAATAGTGGGTGCCTTGACAACTGGACTGAAGGTATCGTGATAATCAATGCCTTCTTGTTGATGGTAGCCTTTAGCTACCAATCGGGCCTTTCTTCTCTCAATTGAGCCATTCGCATGAAACTTTGTCCTGTAAATCCACCAACAACCAAGAACATTAGAAGCATTATTTAGGGGAACCAAAGACCACGTGTGGTTTTGTAGAAGAGCATTGTACTCTTCGATCATGGCTTGACGCCATTCTAGGAGTTTGGACGCGACAGAGAAGCTTGAAGGGGTGTCAGACGGGGTGGTTGTGATGGTGAGACACTGTCGAGTGGGATATGGTACCATACCATCTGTCATAACACGGGGAAGAGATGAGTTTGTGTGAGATCTTGTGATAATGGGAGATCGATGAAGGACAAGAGTAGAAGAAAAGGGAGAATTCGGAGAAGAGGAATCTGTTGAAGACGAAGAACCAGAGGAATTAGGGATTGAAGGAGATAAATTGGGAATGAGCGTGGAAGGTGGGAATGGGCGTGGAAGGTGGGCTTGGGCCGGGCCTCAAAATGGAAGGAGTTAATAATGGTAGAAGAGCTTCAAGTGTTTTTGGAGAAGAGTTATTGGGTTGGGCTCGTGATTTTTGATTGGGAAAAACAGGTTTCATTGAACACAACATCCCTAGACACATAGATTCTGTTGGCAGCTAGGTCTAAGTATTTGTAGCCTTTGTGTGATGAACTATAACCAAGAAATAGGCACGATTTGGACCGAAAATGAAGTTTATGATTATTATAAGCACGTAAGTGAGGCCAACATTCACACCCAAAGACTTTTAAAAAATTGTAATCAGGATCTTTATTGTGGACAAGATTATAAGGAGATTTGTTGTTTAAGGTGGAAAAGGGAAGAAAATTTATGACGTAAACGCCAGTCTCAAAGGCTTCGGCCCAAAAATGTAATGGCAAAGAGGCATGGGCCAAGAGGGCAAGCTCAATCTCTACAATGTGTCTATGCTTGCGTTTAACAAGCCCGTTTAGTTGATGGGTGTGTGGGCAAGTGAAGAGATGTATGATGCCCATTTTTTGACAAAATGGAGTGAGTGGTTTGAACTCACCACCACCGTCAGTTTGAAGAGTGATTAATTTTGTATTGAATAATCTTTCAATGTAAGGAAGAAATGTAAGAAAAATGTTATAAACATCAGAGTTCAATTTTAACAGAAAGAACCAAGTAAACCGAGTATATTGATCAACAAAGACAAATAATATTTAAAGCCATTGCTAGACATGTGTGGGGCTGGACCCCAGAGATTGGCACAGACAAGCTCAAGAGGTTTAATGGCTTGGGCCCGAGATGATTTAAAGGGCTGTTGATGAGTTTTGGCCAAGGGGCAATCTGGGCACATGAAATCTTTGTCTTTGGGAGAAAATTTCAAACATTGTTGACGCAAAATGTGAGATACGAGAGTGAGAGAGGGGTGACCCAGGCACCGATACCAGTTGCCATCAGAATAACTGTTTGAGGTGGTGAAGTTAGCAGAAAAGGATGGAGGGGCTTCATACTGATAAGAGTGGTTGAATCGGTGACGGCATTGCAGTGCCACATGCCTTGGTTTAGTACAAACTTGACAAGTTGGGCGATAGTTTGATGAATATGACTGATTGGGTGAGTTTTAGGGTGAGTAGGTACGACCACCTTTGTGGTTATAGTTGGAACGGCCTCTGCCATTGCGTCTAAAGCGACCACTTCGTGTAAAACCTCTCCCATTTTGGTCACGACCTCCAGATGTTGTAAGGTTCACTGATGGTTCCGTTTGGGAAAAACTCCTGGTATTGTGAGAGAGATGACTCTCGTGCACAAGCAATAGTTGAAAAAGCTCATGAGATGTTATAGGTTCAGCTCTTGTCGTAGCTGAGGTAATGAAAGATTCATAGGAAGGGCCAAGGCCTGTGAGCAAATATGTAACAAAATCTTTCATTCAAAGGACTACCTGTTGTTGCTAGGATATCAGCTAGGGCTCTAACTTTGCCAAAATAAGAGGTGATGGATTGATCACCTCGTGTAAGATTTGCTAACTGAAAATGAGTTTGGAATTGTTTGGCTTGAGAATGGGAGGTAAAAATAGAGGCTAAAGAATTCCATAGTCCGTGAGAGGTGGTTGCCGAGAGAACATAGCTAACAACTGATGCAGAGAGTGAAGAGAACAAGATGCTCAGCACAAGCTGATCTGTTCTCTTCCAAGTTGAATAGGCAGGGTTGATGGTTGTTTGGTTGGTAAGAAATTGTGGTGGACAGTAGAGTGAACCATCAACATATTGATAAAGGTCATGGCCACGTAAATAAGCATTGATCTGAACTTTCCACAGAGAGAAGTTTTATGTGGTAAGTTTTGTGGTCACCATGTGAGAAAAGGAAGAGACATTTGGTGTGGAGAGTGCTGAAGAAATTGGAGGAGGGAGAGCCATTTCAGAGACTAGTGGTCAAAATGCTCTGATACCATATCAGAGTTACATATTTGCTGAAATGCTTAATGTATTTTCATTATGATTTCAAGTGTTTATATAGACACATTACAAAGGTTCTAGAATCTGAAAAGGGAATAAAAGGTTGTTACAAGTATTGGAGAGAATAACAGAAAATATTTCCTACAATTATTCTTGCACGCTACACTGTTGTACAGTTAGTAATACATCTATGCTAATACCTCTCCTTTCTCCTCTCCCCAGCCAGCCATTTCTTCTCCCCTTCTCATTTCTTTCTCTACCTAGCGCCCCTACAATAAGACGTGAAACATTTTGATAGAAATTGTTCTGATCCTTCTTGTTAGCAGAAAACCTACACCAAAGAGTTGAATTCATGAATGCACCTAACCCAGTTGCCTGATCACATCATCCGTTACATCCTCTCTCTCCTTCGTAATACAAAAGATGCGGCTCGAACCAGTATCTTGTCCAAAAGGTGGAGAGAGCTATGGACTTCATTCTCCATTTTGAAATTTGACCAACACAAGATTCAAGAAAAGAGAAACCTGGATTTGAGGGATGAGAACTTTTATGGACTTCGTTGACAATTTTCTGAAGAGACACCTCGAGCAAAAACTGGATTTAAGTATACGTAAATTGGTTCTACATATTACCTTTTCTGATTTAGAACTGGCCCTTCTTATTGATCAGTGGATTAATTTGGCAGTCGAAAACCACCTCAAAGAGCTAGATCTCCACTTTGTCGTCAAGAAAAACATACATTACACTTTGCCCCAATTTGTTTTTGCTGCAAAGACATAACTGGATTAAGGTTATATGGGTGTAAGTTGAAATCTTGCAGTTATATAAAGCTTCCACATTTGCAAAAACTTTATATGCGACAAGTCTTCATTGATCAATGGACAACCAGTAATCTGATCTCTGGGTGCCCTTTGGTTGAGGATTTGAGACTCATGACAGACAGTTTTTCAAGATCGATTTGCTAGTTTTCCTGTACTTGAAAAATTGGGCGCTAGCTAAGCAAATGCAATCAATTGAAGAATATAACGATTTCTAGTACATGGCTTAAACAACTTGTCTTGAGAGGTGCAAAAATCTAATGGGGACTGACATAGACACGCTAAATCTTTTTTCTATTGAATATAAGGGTAATAAGATGCCCTTCTCCTTTACAAGTCCTTTGTTCCTTAGTAAGCCAAACTATCTTTTGAATGAGTAGGAGTATAGAGAGCTAGCCTTGAATTCTAGCTTGGAATTAGCGATGCTCTATGGTTTGATAGATTAAGACAATTTCTTAAAAAGCTCAAGCACTCCAATGGATTTAAATTGGTTGTCCACTGCAAAAAGAATATCATTATTCATGAAGAATTGAGAGAAATCTTGCTTCGACCAGTTTGCGATCTCACTTTTTCTAACATTTTTGTAAAAGGAGAAATGATATTTACAAATAATAATTATGGAGTGCGATAGCATTGCATACTTCTTTTAAGAAAGATGAGTAAATATGAAATTTATGCAAAAAAAAAATTAATTAATTAATAATAAATCTAATTTTTAAGTTTTTGTCCTTTCAAAAACCAAAGAGGTACTTGGCTTTATCATGTCTTGGCGTGAAGATAAAGAGAGAAGAAAACTCATAATGGCTTCGCTAATACGAATTATGATGTCCCTTTTTTCACGCCTTAGGTTTTCGTACGTAAGCAAAATCAGGGGCGAAACTACATACACATTCACCAAAACTTGAAGGGTCCGAAATGTTTTTCATGGTGCATCTGTAAATGCATAATTCATTTTCATGTTTTTTGGATAGTCATTGCCATGATTTTTATTTTATTTTATATCGTTTCCCTCAAAAGATAAGCCAGTTACAAAGAAATAATACAAAAAGAAATCTCATATAGAAATTGATTTTATCATATAAATAATTTTATAATTTTACGTATTATATTAAAATACGTTAATTTGTAAATTTATTTTTTATAAAACCTCTTTATAATTAAAATATTTACTTTTTGTAAAATCTTCTAAGGGTAAAATTTGACTAGGTTATTAAACAAAGAATTTTATCACTTTTATAAAGGTGTTTGTGTCCGGTCATTATCACTCTCCAATATTTTATCACTCGGTACGTCTGATTAATCCAAAAGTATTCCGAATATGGAAATTGGAAAAAGTATTCCGAAAATGCTGAGCCCCCGCTGGCCTTTAGTGTTTTTTTTTTTTTTGTGTATTTTTTAGTTACTTTTTTATATATATTTTTAATAATTTAAATATTTTAAAAAAATAAAATAAAATTACAATATTATTAAAAAATAATTTCTTAATCACTAAGTAAAATAAAAAAAATTATAATTCGTGATTAAGGAAGTATTTTTTAATAATTTTTTTAACTTTCTGATTAAGGAAATGTTTTTTAATGATTTTTTTTTTTTACTTTCTGATTAAGAAAGCGTTTTTTAATGATTTTTTATTTTACTTCAGATTAAAGAAATATTTTTTAATAATTTTTTATTTTACTTCATGATTAAAGAAGTATTTTTTAATGATTTTTTTTTAACTTTTTCTGATTACGAAAGTGTTTTTAAATGATGTTTTAAATTTTTTTTTAAATATTTTAAACTATAAAAAATATCTATATAAAAAATAACTTTAAAAAAATACATTAAAACAATGACTACAGCTCAACGGAGCTCCTAACAGGTGCTCCCAGCGGGAGCTGTAGCACTCGCCATTTATTTAAAGAAGGAAGATATATATAAAAGTAGCCAATTTCTAAAAGAGAAATGATAAAACAACTACTACTTTACTATTTGTCTACCATCTTAAAATAAAAAATATTTTTTAAATGGTGGAGGAGTTGTTCGATCATGACCATGATTGTCTTTAAAAACTAGTATTTGCAGAGGAGAAATTAAGGATAGATTTATTATTCTATGACAATTTGTTTACATTATATATAATAAAATAACATTATTTTAAAATTTATTTTGAATTTGAAAGTTTGAATATAATAAAAATATTATTATATTTGAAATTGTATATAAATTATGAACGGGACGTAAATGCAATAAAATAATTTTTTGGGAAGCACTAATTGTATGTGTTGTGTACGTATGGATGCTTTTTTTTTTTTTTTTTTTTTTT
>QEOT01001820.1:24519-58177 GCA_003123785.1 Pterocarya stenoptera
TTTTTTTTTTTTTTTACTTCTTGATTAAAGAATTGATTTTAAGTGTATTGTTGTAATTTTTTATTTTTAAAAATATTTAAATATATTAAAAAAATGTGAAAAGAAAAAAAAAAAAAAAAGTGTGAACGGGCGGTACGAAGGAGCGGTGCTCCCGCTCTAATATTAATACAATGTGGGTACCCCAACCTACCAGACAAACCTATCAACTTGGCCTCCCCAAAAAAATAAAAAATAAAATGCCAAAAACAAAAAGGGAAAAGTAGTTGGATGGTCAGCATTATTGGATTCCTTGTTTACCATGTGACAATACCAAAGACTTGCAAGTGGCAATACAAGCGGTTTCGTCATCACTTCCTCCTAAGGAATGCAGATTGCAGAATTCTACATATATAATTACAAAGAGTACACAGATTACAGGGGGGGAAATGAGAATGGGCGCTTCAAGACTACTGCTTTTCCTTTATTGTGCCATGCTCACACACCTTGTAAAGCTCGCCTTTGCGCAGCGAGATTCCTATGTGATCTATGATTGTTCCAATACTGATGACGATAGCCGTGACAGTGCCTACAGAAAAAACGTCAATACCCTTCTTACCAACCTCTCTTCTAACACCAAAATCGATTATGGGTTCTACAATTTCTCCGCCGGAGAAAACTCCGACAGAGTTAACGCAGTTGCACTTTGTAGAGCAGACCTTACTCCGATCGACTGCCGGAGTTGTGTCACTTACTCCGCTCTCGAGCTCTTATTTCGGTGTCCAAAGCAGAAGGAGGGCATCGTGTGGTATATGAATTGTACAGTACGATACTCGAACAACTCTATATTTGGTGTCATGCAGTTTGAACCTGTGCAACATCGTTACGCCCCTGTAAATGTCACGGACCCGAGTGGGACGTTCGACCAGGTGCGAGAGACGTTGCTGGATAGACTAAGAAGTGAGGCTGCAGCTAGCGCTTCGAGTCTTCGCAAGTTTGCAACTGGAAATGCAAGCTCCCCATACTTCGATATATATGCTCTTTTGCAGTGCACTCCCGATTTAAATCAGCAGGAATGCAGCGATTGCCTAAATCAGAGCATCGCAGAAGCTCAAACTTGTTGCGGTCCAGCGGTAGGAGTGAGAGTTCTTACACCCAGCTGCAACTTAAGGTATGAGAAGGACCATTTCTATGGTTCCACTCTCGAGGCCCCGCCGCCATCGTCAAGTACTGATCTTCCTCCGCCTGCAGAAGGTACGGCGCTTCCCATATATATCTCTGTATGTCGTCCTCTATGATCTATTTTCTTCAAGGAAGATTATATGCAAGCTGTTAAAATAACTATGAAGATAAACATCTTTCAAATCTAGCTTGAATATGAAGGGATCGAATTAGAAAGTTTGGTCTTTTTAGCCAGTGCCATTTTTTTTTTTTTGAAAAAGATAACTTTCATTTCATAACTCAACTTATACAAGATTTATCAAAAGCAATACTGGGAAGGACCACATCTGATCCCTCCTCCATCCAAACTGACTCATTAACCAGAGTCAAAGCAAATTTTGCAACAACGTGAACAACTTTGTTTCCTTCCCTTCAAATGAATGAAAGTTTCCAACTTTGATGCCAAGCCATAATATGCCTTATGTCTTCAATTATCTGTCCTGACCATGAAAAATCTGAGTTATCAGCATTGACTGCATCTACAACAATCTAAGCATCACTTTCATATTCAACAAATTCAAAGCCTCGTTCATGACACAAAGTTACAGCCCTTAATAATATGCATAGAACTCAACTAGGAAAGCAGAGGGAACACAGGATTTAGGAGCAGCAAGCTCCACTTGTACATCACCTAAGAAATCTCTAATGACTATATCAAGGCCCATACGCTGCTGTATCTTGTCAAAACCAGCATCTAGATTAACTTTCATCCAACCTTGGGCAGGAGCCTTCCATTTTGTCACTCTTCCAGCGCCACTGGTGGTAGATTCATAACTACCAGCACCATTCTCTTCCCTTCCACTTGCATCAGTACTTACAGTTTTGAACAAATCTATTTCAGAAGCAGCTAACTTAAGCGCCAGTGAAGGCAAGTCATATATGTACCCCCAGAGAAAAGTGTCGATCGAAGCATTCAAGAAAAGTGTCGATCGAGGCATTGACTGGACTTACCGACTTGCCCAGAACAAACTTGGCCCTGTCATCAATCATGTGCATCATTTTCCGATGATTTTTATTAATTAATCAACAAAAGAATTTGGCCACAGTTTTTTTTCCTCTTTCTCTTTACTCCATTTTTTCTATATAACTTATAATATTTATATTATTATTTCTCGATGAATTTTCTAATTCAATATTTTTCAAAAATCCATCTAATTTCGATTTGTACTTGTTCATTTTTTTCAAATCCCTTTTAATTAAACAAAATAATAATAAAATCTCAACTCTAATTATTCATTTTAACCAAAATCAATATAAATTATATTTCCATTAAAAAAAAATCTAAAAACTAATTACATAATTTTTAATTATAAAGCATGCTTTTTCTCTGTTCTTTTGATCTTCCGCTTCTATCATCCTTCATCACCCATGCACCTAGTCCAGACGCCCCCCGAGGAGGAGCCAGCTCTTACTTTCATAAAATACATTCCTTACAATGTTTGTTTTCACAATTCAGCCTCGGAATCATGGATTCAAAACTAAACGAATTCTGGTTTCTGCAGGAAAGGGGAGTAACTCTTCTCGAACTATCATTATAGTCGTGGCGGCTGTTGTTTCCGCGGTATTAATCTTCTGCATTTGCACCTGTATCTATTTAAGGATGAGGAAGGAAAGGAAGAAAGTCGAAAGCAAGTTTAAAATTGGTTCGTTGTTTCCTAACTGTTAAGGATTTGGTTTATCTTAAATATGAAAATCATAAGAAAACTGAGACACTAAGGAAACTCAGACATGTTTCACTTTTGGGCATATATATGCTGGTTTAGTTCTAGGCAGTACTGCTAGTGAGAACAAGAATGACATCAAGTTCTCTGTTGTAACGATGAATTAAGTTGATGTTTTATGCACATAAATTGCTCACTAATCTTTAATCTATGGACTTATCTTTCCACAGTGGAAGAAATTAACAGCGGCACTGAATCCTTGCAATTTGACTTCAGTACGATTAGAGTTGCTACAGACAACTTTTCCAATGTAAACAAACTTGGGCAAGGTGGATTCGGTATTGTTTACAAGGTAATTCACGAACAATATGATCATATGATAAACTTGCTATGTCATGAATCTGTAAGTTGAATTACTGGAGGACAGGAGTCATTTGACGTGATGATTAATACATCTCTATTCAGGGCAAGTTTCCAAATGGACAAGAAATAGCTGTGAAAAGGCTTTCTAGGAGTTCAGAACAAGGTGATCAAGAATTTAAGAACGAGATCTTACTAGTTGCCAGGCTTCATCACAAGAATTTAGTAAGACTCCTAGGTTTCTGCTTTGAAGGAAATGAAAGGCTTCTTGTCTATGAGCTTATGCCGAATGCAAGCCTTGACCACTTCATATTTGGTACACGCGATTACATCTTTTCAAGTTACACTTGGATAAATATATTTATATATCTATATTTATATATTTATATATTTGTCCCATAAACTCGATCATATATATGCTTAATTGAATGTGTAGATCCAAGCAAGCGTTTACATTTGGATTGGAAAATCCGATACAAAATCATTGTGGGCATTGCTCGAGGGCTTCAATATCTTCACGAAGATTCTCAATTTCGCATTATTCATCGTGATCTCAAAACTAGTAATGTTTTGTTAGATGAAGAGATGAACCCAAAAATTTCAGATTTCGGTATGGCAAGATTGTTTACACTAGATCAAACTCAAGCTAATACAAGGAGAATTGTCGGGACCTAGTAAGTATATATGCTAATATCTTGTAAATATTTTTGTCCCCTGTAAATTAATAAAAAGGATTAATTACGAAGATTTTCAATCAATATCAACATTACTGATGTATATGCGTCCTCATGCAGTGGATATATGGCTCCAGAGTATGCAATGCACGGACACTTTTCAGTGAAGTCCGATGTCTTTAGCTATGGTGTGTTAGTTTTGGAGATAGTGTGTGGGCAAAAGAACAATTATTTCCAAAATGGAGAGAATACGGAGAATCTTCTTAGCTATGTACGTAAGCGCTACAATGTATTTTTTTAAGTATATTTCCCTTTTGCAATAAACCGCGATTTTCTCTGTAATATATATTGTCTCTGCCTCTGTAATATTATATATCTTACAGGCATGGAAAAACTGGAGAGAAGGAACAGCGTCAGATCTTATAGATTCAACATTGAGGGTTCGTTCAACGACCGAAATAATGCGATGCATCCACATAGGATTGCTATGTGTTCAAGAGAACATAGCTGAGAGACCAACAATGGCTTCAGTCCTCCTAATGCTTAACAGTTACTCTATGGCTCTGTCTGTACCCTCACGACCTGCATTCTTAATGCACAGCATCGTTGAATCAGACATGTTGTCAGACCAATCATTCCAAGCTTCACAAAATGAGGCTTCAATGACTGACCCATATCCTCGCTAATTCTTGATCGATCATGCCTTCGGAAAAGAAGATCGATCAATATTTGTTCATTTGTAGCTTGTAGTTATTTGCTACGTATGTACAGGCTTAATTGAGATGTACGTACGTACGTCAAATGAGAGATGTAGAGGCACCTCTGTCGGAGCTTTAAAAGATCATGCATGAGGACTCAATTATTAATGTTTTCTAGCTATCCTTGTTGGTATTTTACAGGAGTTGTAATTTAGAGCAGAACTGAGATATTTGATACTTCTATGATATTACACATGACTCGATCTGGATATTTGATATTTCAAAAAGGACACCTGCACGAAGATCGAGAGTGGTTGTGACCTTTAATTCCATGGTTACGTAGCTTAATTTGTTACTCATCATCCCTACACACCACACATTTTTTTTTTTATAAAAAAAAGATATTTGGTTTTTTTTTTAAATTAATTGAATTCTTCTACTCATCATCCATATACCACATATTTAGTAAGAGAAAAAAAAATGTGTGGTTTGTGAAAATGATGAATATAATTTTTAGTGTAACAAATGTTTGTTCATGTAGTGTACTCATGATATCAATCGCAGTTCATGAAGGGAGAATGTTTTCTTCTGCATGTCGATGAAGAAAGCCGAGTAGTGTTGCATGCAGAGTGAATAAATACTTCTTGTATATATATGGTTGAACATGTACACTTTTTTTTTTTTTGATAGAAACAAACATCTTCATTGGTTACCAAAAAATTACAGACATTTATCAAGCCATAAGGCTTGAGAAAGAAAGTCTGAAATAATATCCCACCACATCTCAATATTCTTAACACGCCAAGCATTACGAGCAAACTTATGAGCTGCTCCATTACCCTCCCTAAACATATGAGAAAAAGAACAACTAACAAAACACCTAAGTAAACGCTGCACTTCAGTAAAGAGATTCCCCAGCATAGAATTCATCATGTTATTTTGCTACAATGCTTGAACTAACAGTAAGCAGTCTGATTCAACTTGAATATGAGATATCCTCATGGTGGAGCACAATTGAAGCCCTCTGAAAACATCCCTTAGTTCCACTGCTTCAGGATCATCCATCACTTGTTCAACTATAGAAGCTGTCATCACCATCTTCCCTGTAGAATCACGTAAAATAGCCCCAACTCCTACCTTTTGAAGACCTGGAAATATAGCTCCATCTGTATTGAGCTTAAGAATACCAGGAGATGGAGGCTTCTAGCTAAGGTGATCCTGGAGTTGAGCATGAGGTTTACTGACAAGAGATTTAAAATTCTGCAACAGACCCATGGCATGATTAGAAACATGACTTGGACTCAACATAACATTATCAAACTCCCACTTGTTCCTCCTATACCAAAATCCCCACCCAAGACAGAAAAACATAGCCAATTTTTGCAAGTCTTTTGCTTCTACAAAATTAGATACTAAATCTGGAATTAGGCAATTAGTATGAGGAGCTAAAGAAGGGAGAATATGAAACCACATCTCATGAATATGTGCACAACCAAAGACTGCATGAGAAATATCCTCCACTGGGTGCTGACAGAAACTGCAAGCTGGATCAATCATCACAATTTTCTTTAACAAATTGTCTTTTGAAGGAAGACAATCTTTATACACCCACCAGGGGAATACTTTAATCTTGTTAGGAGCTGGCATCTTCCATAAGGCTTGCCAAAGTTTTCTCTGACTATAGGCTTCAGATGACTCTGTTGCACCAGATTTACAATTTGACAAAATCAGTTTATAACAGCTTTTAACAGTGAATAGTCCACATCTTTCTTGACCACAAATCAGTTTATCTACTGTGCCTCTTGGGAATACCATAATCTTCATGATTTCAGCCACTAAAATTGGATTGAAGAGAGATCTAATTTTTTAAACATCCCACTAGCGTGTTGTCTCATCTAGAATAGAAGCCACTACCTCTTCATTATCATGCATCTACACCCCAAGCTCTTGTGACAGAGATTTACGGCCTGGAAGCCATCTATCATTCCATAAACTCACCTTCCTTCCATCCCCAATCCTCCAACAACATCCCTCCCTTAACCAATCTTTTGCTTCCCAAATGCCTCTCCAAGTAAAAGATGGACAATTACCCAAACTAAAATCCATAAAAGAAGACTTAGAAAAATATCTAGCTTTAAGTAACTTATGTAACACCGAATCTTCATTTGGCAATAACCACCAACCTTGCTTTGCAAGAAGAGCAAGATTAAAATTTCTAAGATCTTTAAAACCCAACCCTCCTTTGGACTTCCCTTCACACATCTTTCACCAACTAACCCAATGAATCCTCCTCTCCTACTGCTTTTGACCCTACCAAAACTTTGCCATCAAACCTTCTAATTCAGAGCAAAAACTCTTAAGCAACAAAAAAACAGCTCATTGAATACGTAGGAATAGACAACGCTACAGCTTTCAATAAAATCTCCTTACCCCTTTAGGATAGTAATTTTTCTTTCCAACTCAGCAATTTTTGCCAAACTTTTTGCTTAATGGATTGAAAAGCCCTCACTTTTGATCTCCCAACAATAGAGGGAAGCCCCAGATACTGTTCATAATGCTGAACTTCCCCATTTCCCCATAACGACTGGATTTCTTCTCTTAACTCCTGCTGGACATTAGAACTAAACACTATAGAAGTTTTTTCCTTATTAATCTTCTACCCTGACACCCTCTCATACAGATCTAATAAAGCTTGGACCCTTCTATTCTCTTCTACCTCAGCCTTATAAAAAATAACACAATTATCCGTGAAAAGCAAATGATTAATGTTAGGGGCTCTTCTACAGATCTTAATACCAGAAATTTCCTGTCTTTGGCCTGTTGCAGACAACAGTGAAATGAGACCTTCAGTACATAAGAGAAAAAGATAAGGGGACAAAGGATCCCCTTGTCTCAATCCCCTACTAGGGTGAATCGGACCTTTCGGCTCTCCATTAACTAACACTGAAAAGGATACTGACTTAACACAACATCACCAAAGAAATAAACTCAGCAGCGAACCCCATCTCCTCCATAACCTTTTTAAGAAAACACCACTCAACCCGATCGTACGCTTTACTCATGTCCAATTTCAAAGACATGAAGCCTTGTGTACCATTTTTCTTATGCTTCAAATAATGCACCAACTCATATGCAATTAGAACATTATCTGTAATTAGACGACCCGGGACAAAGGCACTCTGACTCTCTCCAATAATACAAGGCAAAATAGATTTCAAACGATTGGAAATAACTTTTGAAATCAATTTATAGACCACATTATACAAACTAATGAGCCTATAATCAGCAACAACAGCAGGGCTATGCTTCTTCGGAGTAAGAGAAATGTAAGTATGGTTAAGATCTAAAGGAAAAGCACCTGAATTTAAAGCCTACAACACAGCTTCTGTAACTAAGGGTCCCACTACATGCCAGTATTTCTGAAAGAATGCTGGAGACATTCCATCGGATCTAGGGCAAGTAGATGGATTCCTGTCATGCAAAGCATTGAGCATTTCAGCTTCGATGTAAGGCATATACAAATCTCCATTCATAGCTTGCGTTACTCGAGATGCAAGGGAAGATAAAAAATCAGTAGACCCTTGAGGATTAGAATTGGAAAATAGGTTCTCAAAATAGGATAGTAGAATCTGGTCCCTTTGATCACCAAACAGCCAAACCCCTCTCTCATTCTTAACTTTCTTCAATCTATTTTTCCTCTTCCTTTGAGATGCCTTCATATGAAAAAACTTTGAATTTTTATCACCTTCCTTAAGCCACAAAACTTTTGACCTTTGACGCCACATCACCTCATCCCGCTCCAACCATTTCTGCACCTCCTCCTGAGCCCTCTCATGCTCATATACTTGTTCCCCTACTGGATCAGATATATTCAACTGCTCCATATGTTGTCTTGCCAAGTGTAGCTGCTTTTGCACATTACCAAAACTATGGTAATTCCAGTTGTTCAAAAGACCTCCCCATTCTTTAATCTTACACATTATATCAACCATATGATGTCATCATTCGTCACTTCCCCAAGTAGTTTTAATAATGTCCCCACAAGCTTGTTCCCCCACCCACATTTCTTCAAATTTAAACTATTTTCTACAACGAGTGAATCTTCCATCCCCCTCAGTATTAAGCCAAATTGGAACATAATCTTAATAAGCTTCTAACCCGTGTGTGATAGAGGCATTGGGAAACTTGCTACACCAATGAAAATTTGCCAGTGCCCTGTCCAACCTCTCCACAATACGATTTGACCCTCCTCTCTATTACTCCATGTGAACTTGTTTCCCTTAAACCCCAAGTCCTTTAACACAGTCATTCACTACACTCCTAAAAGCAGAAGTTGCCAATTAGACCGTTGTCTCCCCCCCTCCATTTTTCGTGATGATGTAATATTTCATTAAAATCGCCAATAATCAACTAAGACTCACCATTAAATCGACCCAAAGTACGTAACAGCTCCCAAGTTCTAACACGCTGACTAACTTCTAGAAAACCATATAACCCCATAACGAACCAGGATCCTATCTCAGTATCATCTTTAATTAAAGCATCAATATGACAATGAGAATAATTAACTATTGAAAGATTAACATCCCTACTCCAAAGCAGAGCAATACCCCCCTTTCTACCTCAGCTATCTACCACCATACAGTTTGAAAAACCCAATCTAAATTTACATACCTTGAATTCATTTGCTTTCAGAAGAGTCTCCTGCAAGAACAGGATATCGGGAGCTTCCCTCTTCACCAAATCACAGAGGGATCGAATGCCCCATGGGTTCCCAAGCCCACGGACATTCCAACTAAGGATCTTCATGGGGTACGGTGGTGCTGTGCAACAGCCACCGCCGATCCAATAATTGCAACCACTAGTCCATTTTCAACCATCAAACCAACCTCAATAGCCTCCTCAATACCTCCATCGAAAGAAACTCGTTTCGCAGACCAACCATCCTTTGTACACTTGGATATATATGGAATAATTCTATTTGAAACCTTTACTTTACACACTATCCAAATAATGTCATAATTTAATTTGAAAGAAAAATTGTAAAAGAAAATTTCTATTTATCATCCTCTATTTGTAAACCGATCAAGGAAGGAAGCTTAGGAATTCGGGACTTTAATGAAGTTCAGCAAGCCATGCATAAGAAATTTGCATGGCGTCTTCTAACGTTAGACAATCTTTGGACTTGGTTTTTCCGAGCTAAGTATGTGAAAGAAGGCAATCTTGTTTTGGCGGCTTCACGTGTAAGTGGTTCACGATTTTGGAGATCTATTATGCAGGTTTTTCTAGAGGTTTATGATCATTCCAAGGTGCGGGTCAGGGAAAGAAGAGTTTCTTTTTGGCATGAACAATGGTTGTTGAGTGGACCTCTAAATGTTGACGTTCATAATATTACAAATCCTAGTCTCCAAGTCAGGGACCTTTGAGTTGGAAATGTTAGGGATGAATCTGCTCTAGTGAATTGAATAGGAGAAAATAGAGCTCTTGAGATGATACATTCAATGGTGGCAAGAAGGGAGGGGTCGGATGTTTACATCTAGGAACCGAATCAGGATGGACACTTCTCCACAGCATCCGCCTGGGATATCATACAGATTCGAATTGAGGACTTTCCATAGAAGGATTGGTTCTGGCATAAACTCCTTCCCAGACGAGTGTTGTTTGTGTTTGGAAGGCATGGTTCAGGTGCCTCCCAGTGGATGCTCGAATTATATCTATGGGTATCAACCTTGCCTCCCGTTGTGATTGTTGTACGAATGGAAGTTCTGAAACTTTGGATCATGTTTTGTGTTCTGGAGATATTGCTACTGTAGTTTGGCAGAAAGCCTCGACCTTAGGTGTTTGGTCCATGGCATCTTCATCATGGCGCACACACATTTCCTGTTGGTTCAGCTGTGCTAAACGTTCATCCTTGCGTGGCGTTCTTGTAGGCCTACTTCCATGTCTGGTTACTTGGAGGCTGTGGGTAAGATGGTGTAAGGCTAGAATGGAGTCAGCTTATGAATCGGTAGAGGAAGTTTGGCTTGCGGTTAAATTTTGGCTTAGCCAAATCTTTGAGAATGTGTCTAAGTGCAAGAGCCTTTTTCCGAGAGATTATAAGATTCTTAGCGATATTAATGTGCCTATCAAGCATGTTTCTGTGAGCCAACCTCGTGCAATGGTGTGGAGTAAACTAGCGACAAGGTGGGTGAAGTTACACGTTGATGGGAGTAGTAGGGGAAGCCCGAGATCTTGTGGAAGGGGTGGAGTGATTAGGGATCATTTGAGGAATGTCAAGGCTGCCTTCTTGGAACCCTTGGGTTTTGACACTAATAATGCGGCTGAACTAAAGGCCCTACTGAGAGGCATCACGGTTTGTAAAGAGTTTGGCTTTAATCATGTGGAGATAGAGTGTGACTCTACGTTGCTTGTTCACTGGTTGACTTCAAGTGCCTGCAATGTGTGGTATCTCTAGGACTTTTGGGAGTTGTTGCTTGAAAGTCTTGAAGGCTTGGTTTATTTTATTTCACATATCTTCCGTGAGGGCAACCAAGTTGCTGACTTCTTTGCTCGTCAAGGGGAATCTGGGATCACGAGGACGTATGGAGGTTTTGAGTTATTATCTCGCAGTGTGAGGGGCATGATTCGACTGGATAAGATTGGTCTTCCTTCTATAAGATTTTAAGTTGTGAATATTTTGACTTGTTTACTTCGATGTTTTTTTTGTCATTTTTTTTGTTTACGGTATTCCTTCACCATAAGTAAGGCATTTTTTAATAAAGTATTTTTTACTTTTAAAAAAAAAATTACACACCAACATATGATTTTGTTTTTTGTTTTGGTCATTCTATTTAAACACACGCATTATTCTATTTAAATACACACATATTGATTTGTGTGTTTAAATAGAATGATAAAAATGATAAATTAAATCACATGTTGGTGTGCTGTGTAGGGAATGGTAAGTAGCATTTCTCATTTTAAAATTTGAATAATTTAAATCAAATTATACCATGTAGATGGTGTGTTGTGTAAAAAGGTTTCAAATAGCACTATGTATTGATCATCATATATATATTTTTTTGACATATATATGTCCCATTACTGATCAATTTTTGTATCAGTCATCGTAACCAGCGTTTTAAATACCTGTGCCATACCAACTGGTACGGACGGTATTTACCTTGCTGGGATAGTGACCGGTACATGGAATGTATGTGTTTCGTATTGGGTCATCGTAATTTTCACTCCAATTCTTACATTTGAAGATTATTTTCTTAACTTTTTTTAATCCCCTTAATTTTCTCAAGGACTGAGAATCAAACCCATACTTCCTTTTTTTTCCCAGATCTTTGATTTGCCAATTTTTTCACTTTAATCTAATGCATGATGATCAAGACCTAACTCCAACTTAGTGCCAATCAATTCAACCTTCTTTGAGCCTTTTATTGAGTGTGAGAGATACACGTTGGTTTGGTTGTTATCATAAGTGTTATGGCTATGTTGAGAGATTTCTTATGCTGATATTAATTTACTTGATAATGGTTGAAATAGTGTAATGGGCGAAAAGGAAAATGGAAGGCCACCTAGGCCTTCTACATCGATTTCACCGACCCAAGTATGATACACATTGGTTATTTGAAAATGTCGTGGTGTCATATGTTGCAGTATTTAGTTAATCCATTGTATATTTGTATATTATAGGGATATTATGGTTCAATAAATCCATACTACATGCCATATATGATGCCTCCAAATACATATCCAATCCATATCCGTACGCTTAGGGTAGGCAGGTAGACAGATTATTAGTATATTATTATTATTATTATTTTACGTGCGTACGTTCGAGTCTTTCTAATACAATGGGTAATTGTAGCATCCGGTGATGCCACCCTTTGGACCAACCATGCATTACCCTTCGTCAAGTAATCCGGAGGAGTTGATATGAGGTCAAGATACGAGCCAGGTAGTTCAATTTCACTCTTTTAATGGTTTTTTCTTATACATCTGTACTTTCCGAACTGAGTAACACAGTGTATAATTTCAAGATTCGAAGATGCCACCCTTTATTACAACCATGTCCTACCTTCAGTCGGGTAATTCGGAGGAGTTTAAAGGGATTCAAGATACGTCCTAGGTAGTACCCTTTCATGTTTTAACAAAGTTTTATTGTACGTTCATACTACTGAGTCTTTCTAACATACTAGATAATTTCAGCATTTGGCTATGCACCATGCGGTCCAAGTAAGCCCTACCCATATTGCACGCGGCAAGAGAGAGGCAGATGGGAGTCTGACGTATGTGACAATTGGCTATGCACGCGGCGACAAGTACTATCCTAGCTACAGTAATCTATCGAAGCCACGACCAACAAGTAAAACAGATTGTAAGGCGAAGATATATGCTCACTTGGTGAATGGGGTATGGGTGGTGACCACCGTTGATCTGCTTCATAATTATAATATTCTCAGTCCACAAAAGTCTAGAGTTTTTAGATCTCACAAATGTTTAGATGAATACAGTCAAATGATGATTGACTTAAATGTCAGAGCAGCTATTCGAATGAATAAAAATTTCCAAGCACTAGTGACTGACGCGGGGGGTTTGAGAATTTAGAATTTCAAGAAAAATATTGTCGCAATTTTATTAACAAAGCTAGATGTTTAAGGCTGGGTAAAGAAGGTGGTGAAGCACTACATGACTATTTTGAGAGAATGAGGGAAATGAATGATGGCTTTGTGTCCGTTATGGATATGGATGATAAGTGCAGAGTAAGGAATGTGTTCTGGTGTGACACGAAGTTGAGTGATATACAAGTATTTTATCGATGTTATCACGTTCGATACAACGTACCTAACAAATAGGTACAGGATGCCATTTGCTCCCTTTGTCTGTGTCAACCATCATGGACAGTCTATATTGTTAAGGGTAGGCTTGATTTCAAGCGAGGACACAAATACTTTTATGTGGTTGTTTGAAGCATGATTGTAGTGTATGAATGGACGGGCACCCAAATCCATGATAACAGACCAAGACTGAGTAATGAAAAGTGGTATTGCTATTGTATTCCCAAATAGTCGCCATGGATATTGTCTATGGCATATAATGAGGAAACTGCCCTAGAAATTGGGATCACACTCGGAATTCAACACAGTGTTGAAGACTTCCATTCAGAGTGTACTCTATGATACACAAAGTTGCGAAGAATTTAAGGAGAAGTGGGGGGCACCTACTTCATAAGTATGACCTTGCTGATAATGCATGGTTGCAGTTTATAAAAGCAACAAAATTCGACCAAATCAGGGATCCTTCCAGGGCTCAATGAGAGAGAGAGAGAGAGAGAGGGAGAGAGAGAGAGAGAGAGGCTCGAACAATATAATGCAGAGAAGGAAGGAACACAACAAGTCAAAAATGGAAGGAAAGCCTCCTTTGGTTGAACACCAAAAACCATATCCGAAATGGGGGCTTCGGGTTTTGTCGTGTGGGTGAGGGAGAAGGGAGGTGGTTGCGCAGAGAAGGGAGAGTGAGGGTGGGGGTGNAGGAGGGGCAGAGCAGAGAAGGGAGAGTGAGGTCTTCATCTGGGAGGAGCTGCACAGAGAAGGGAATGGGGGAGAAAGGCAGGCCGTGATGTGGTGACGAACCAGGTTGATGAGTAGGCATGTGTGTGGTGTGTGATAAGTAGACCGGAGGTTAAGTAGAATTTTTGTAAGAAAATTTCCCTCTTATGAGGCTTATTAGAGCACTAGCATTGGTTTTCTATATGCATCTTCAAAATTATATCTTTTGAAGATTGATTTTACATATTAAGAAAAACTCTTATATTGAATTATGCATCTTTAAACCAAATAATAATAAAATATTATTTTTTAATTTTTTTTCTTAAAATTATTATTATTATTATTATATATTTTATAATTAGCACCATGTGCTTAAAAATACAAATTCAATATATCTAAGATTCTAAATATTACCAATTTCATATATCAAAATGATAATTTTTATCAATAAATATTAATATATACTAAATAATATTTTGTATCATCTATTTAATACAAATTTTATATATTAAAATTATCGTAATATAAATTTTATAAAATTGATTTTAATGGATATAAGGGAGAAAAAAATTAAAAATAATATTTGGAGAGAACATGGGATAGAACCCCAGCGGGAATCCAGCGGGGGGATCTGTCATTTCCCCTTTTTATACTTCCTTCTATTGCCGAATTTCACTTTTTCCAATTCCCACACTCGGAATACTTTTCGATTAATCAGACGTACTGAGCAGTGGATGGATCAATGTCATGTGTGAACGATATATTGGAGAGTTTGGAAGGCTTGAAAATAGACATAATTACCACACACTTTAATTGATAATGACCGGACACAAACACCTTTATAAAAGTGATAAAATTCACCGTTTACTAACTTAGACAAATTTTAATCTTAGAAGATTTTATAAAGAGAAATATTTTTAATAGTGAGAGGAGATAAGATGAGATAATTTTATATAAAAGTTGAAAGTTGAATAAAATATTATTATAATATTATTTTTTTAATATTATTATTATTTTAAAATTTGAAAAAAATTAAATTACTTATTATATTTTGAGTCGTGTTAGCGTGCCGCCCAACTTTAACCGTTGGGCGTGCTCGTTAGCAAAAAGTTTTTTTTAGTATTTTTGAAAAAATATATATATAAATATACTAAAAATCACTTTCTTCATCGTTAAATAAAAAAAATTAAATACATGAACATGTAAAATGAGAGGGTAAATTCAATCGGCATACTAGCATTTTCCTTATAATTTATGTGAAAATTTAAAAAAATTGTAATAATGAGATGAAACTGTTTTTGTATTCAAACAGTAAGACATATCGAGATATTATAAAAATAAATCTACAAACTGACGTGCTTAATATGATACGTTAAAATATAAAATTACTTTTATAATAAAATAAATCTTTACATTAAATTTATTCTTATATTATCTCTTTGTGATTGAAACTATTATATTTTATGAAAATGATATAAAATAAAATAAAATAAAAAAATCATGAAAACGACTATCCAAAAAACATGAAAATGAATTTATGCATTTACACATTCACCACGAAAGGAATTAAAGTATCACCTTTAGGTCGTCCTTGTCTACCCAAAATCGACAAAGACCGCAAATCTTATCTTATCACCTTTAGCCAATTTGTCTTCATCTTCTCATCTTTTTCAACAGTCTGTGTCGTTCAAGTTGTTTACCGACAAAGCGTTCTTCCTTTTGCCTTATTTAAATCAATAATGCTACCCCACCGCTCCCGCTGGGAGCTACCCTTACAATTATTTTTGTGTTTTTTTATTTTATTTTTTATTTATCTTATAATTAAGAAAATATTTTTTAATAATATTATAAATTTTTAAAAAATATATATATATAAAATTCCAAAATAAGTAGTAGTAACTCCCAACTAGAGCTACCAACTGTGGCCGTAGCATTGTTCTATTTAAATATCATGAAAAATAAAAAATAAAAATTTCTGACCCTTCAAGTTTTGGTGAATGTGTACGTAGTGTCGCCCCTGATTGTGCTTATGTACGTGCTTCTAGAAAACCTAAGGCGTGAGAAAAGGGACAACCTAATTCGTATTAGCGAAGGCATTATGAGTTTTATCTTCTCTTTTTTTCTTCACGCCAAGATATGATAAAGCCAAGTACCTCTTGGGTTTTAGAAAGGATAAAAATAATAAATTTATTATTAAAAATTTAATTTTTTTTCTACATAAATTTTATATTTACTATTTTTTTAAAAAGAGTATATCGACACTTACGAGTTACGTGAGTACTCTGTCCGTGCAGTCACGTGGAGGCCAGTAAGTCATGGAACTAATTTTGAGGATATTAGAACACTAGTAATGACTTATTTATCTTTATCTTCACCTTCAAATTTGCATAATTTGTCTTTGAATTTATCTACATTAACTTATGTATCTCTAAATTTTTACATAACTATTAATGGTATTTACTCTCCAAACATTATTTTTAATATTTTCTCTCTCCTATCCATTAAAATCAACTTTGTGAAATTTATATTAAGTTGATTTTGATATATGAAATTTGTATTAAGTTGATGATGCAAAGTATTTTTTAATACATATTAATATTTATTGATAAAATTACTCATTTTGATATATGAAATTGGTAATATTTAGAATCTTAGATATATGGAATTTGTATTTTTAAGTACATGGTGCTAATTGTAAAATATATAAAAATAATAATAATTTTAAGAAAAAAATTAAAGATAATAATATTTTTTTATTATTTAATTCAAATATGCATAATCCAATATAGGATATTTCTTGATATGCAAAATCAATCTTCAAAAGATGTGATTTTGAAGATGCATATAGAGAAACCAATGCTAGTGCTCTAATAGGCCTCATAAGAGGGAAATTTTCTTACAAAAATTCTATTCAACCTTCGGTCAGCCTATCACACACCACACACATGCCTACTCATCAACCCGGTTCATCACCACTTCACGGTCTACCTTTCTCCCTCACTCCCTTCTCTGTGCAGCCCCTCCCAGATGAAGACCTCACTCTTCCTTCTCTGCTCTGCCCCTCCTAGACAAAGACCTCATTCTCCCTTCTTTGCTCTGCGCAACCCCTCCCAAATGAAAACCTCAACTGAAGCCCTCAATTCTCACCCACCCAACCCCACCCACTTCATCTTCTCTGCGCAGCACCACCACCCAAACGAAGACCACCGAAGCCCTCACTCTCCTTTCTCTGCACAACCCCTCCCCTTCTCCCTCACCTAGACAAACCCCCCCAACTCTCCCTTCTCTGCACTGCACCCCCACCCTCACTCTCCCTTCTCTGCGCAACCACTCTCCTTCTCCCTCACCCATACGAAACCCCCACCCACTCTCCCTTCTCTGTGCAGCACCCCCACCCTCACTCTCCCTTCTCTGCGCAAGCCCCCCTTCTCCCTCACCCACACGACAAAACCCGAAGCCCCCCATTTCGGATCTGGTTTTTGGTGTTCAACCAGAGGAGGCTTTCCTTTCGTTTTCGACTTATGGTGTTCCTTCTTTCTCTGCATTGTACTGTTCAAGCCTCTCTCTCTCTCTCACCGAGTCCTCTAGATCTCTCACTGTGCTCTCTGTCTCTCTCATTGAGCCCTATAAGGATTCCTGATTTGGTTGAATTTTGTTGCTCTTATACACTGCAACCATGCATTATCAGTAAGGTCATACTTATGAAGTAGGTGCCCCCACTTCTCCTTAAATTTTTTACAACTCTATGTATCATAGAGTATACTCTAAATGGAAGTCTTCAACACTGTGTTGAATTCCAAATGTGATCCCAATTTCTAAGGCAGTTTCCTCATTATATGCCATAGACAGTATCTATGGTAACTATTTGAGAATACAATAGCGATACCCACTTTTCATTGCTCAGTCTTGGTCTATTATCATGGATTTGGGTGCCCGTCCATTCATGCACTACAACCATGCTTCAAACAACCACACAAAAATACTTTTGTTCTCGCTTGAAATCAAGCCTGCCCTTAACAATATAGACTGTCCATGATGGTTGACACCAACAAAGGAAGCAAATGGCATCCCGTACCTATTTGTTAGGTACGTTGTATTGAATGTGATAACATCTCTGAAATACTTGTACATCGTTCAACTTCGTGTTGCACCAAAACACATTCCTTACTCTGCACTTGTCATCCACATCCACAACAAACACAAAGCCATCATTCATTTCCATCATTCTCTTAAAATAATCATTTAGTGTTTCACCACCTTCTTTATCTAGCCTTAAGTGTCTAGTCTTATCAATAAAATTGCGACAATCTTTTTCTTGAAATTCTAAATTCTCAAACCCCCTGCGTCAGTCACTAGTGCTTAGAAATTTTTATTCATCCGAATACCCGCTCTGTCATTCAAGTCAAGCATCCTCTGACTGTATTCATCTAAACATTTGTGAGATCTAAAAACTCTAGAATTTTGTAGACTGACAGTATTATGATTGTGAAGCAGATCAATGGTGGTCACCACCCTAGGATAGTATTTGTCGCCTCATGCATAGTCAATTGTCACATATTTCGGACTCCTATATGCCTCTCTCTTCGCTGGCATGGTGCAATATGGGTAGGGCTTACTTGGACCGCATGGTGCATAGCCAAATGCTGAAATTATCTAGTATGTTAGAAAGACTTGGTAGTACGAACGTACAATAAAACATTGTTAAAACGTGAAAGGGTACAATCTGGAACATATCTTGAACCCCTCTAAACTCCTCCTGATTACCCGACTGAAGGTAGGACATGATTGTAACAAAGGGCAGCATCTCCGAATCTTGAAATTACACACTGTGTTAGTCAGTTCAGAAAGTACAGATGTACAAAAAAAAAACCATTAAAAGAGTGAAATTGAACTACCTATCTTGACCTCATCTCAACTCCTCTGAATTACTTGACGGAAGGTAGTGCATGGTTGGTCCAAAGGGTGGCATCACCAAATGCTGTAATTACCCACTGTATTAGAAAGACTCGAACGTACGCACGAAAAAAAAAATCAATATACTAAAAATTTGTCTACCTGCCTACCCCAAGCGTACGGATATGGATTTGGATATGTATTTGGAGGCATCATATATGACGGATAGTATGGATTTTTTGGACCATAATATCCCTATAATATACAAATAAACAATGGATTAACTAAATGCTACAACATATGACACCACGACATTTTCAAATAACCAATGTGTATCATACCTAGGTCGGTGAAATCGATGTAGAAGGCCAGGGTGGCCTTCCATCTTCCTCTTCGCCCATCACGCTATTTCAACCATTATCAAGTATATGAATATCAGCATAAGAAATCTCTCAACATAGCCATAACACTTATGATAACAACCAAACCAACATACGTCTTTCGCACTCAATAAAAGGCTCAAAGAAGGCTGAATTGATTGGCACTAAGTTGGAGTTAGGTCTTGATCATCAAGTGTTAGATTAAAGTGAAAAAATTGGCAAATCAAAGATCTGGGAAAAAAAAAAGGGAGTATGGATTTGATTCTAAGTCCTCAAGAAAATTAAGGGGATTAAAAAAAGTTAAGAAAATAATCTTCAGATGTGAGAATTTGAGTGAAAATTACGATGAGCCAGTACAAAACACATACATTCCGTGTACCAGTCACTACCCCGGCAAAGTAAATACAATCCGTACCAGCCAGTACAGCACGACATTTAAAACTCTGGTTACGATGACTGATACAAAAATTGATCAATAATTGAAAAAATATATATATACGTCAATATATATATATGATGATCAATATGTAGTGCTATTTGAAAGCTTTTACACAACACACCATCTACATGGCATAATTTGATTTAAATTATTCAAATTTTAAAATGAGAAATGATACTTACTATTCCCTACACAACACACCAACATGTGATTTAATTTATCATTTTTATCATTCTATTTAAATACACAAATCAATATGTGTGTGTTTAAATAGAATAATGTGTGTTTAAATAGAATGAAAAAAAAAATCATATGTTGGTGTGTGATTTTTTTTTTTAAAGTAAAAAATACTTTATTAAAAAATGCCTCATTTATGGTGAAGGAATATCGTAAACAGAACAAATGACAAAAAAAAAAAAAAAATTGAAGTGAACAAGTCAAAATATTCACAACTTAAAATCTTATAAAAGGAAGACCAATCTTATCCAGTCGAATCATGCCCCTCACACCGCAAGATAATAACTCAAAACCTTCATACGTCCTCGTGATCCCAGATTCCCCTTGACGAGCAAAGAAGTCAGCAACTTGGTTGCCCTCACGGAAGATATGTGAAATAGAATAAACCAAGCCTTCAAGACTTTCAAGCAACAACTCCCAAAAGTCCCAGAGATACCACACATTGCAGGCACCCGAAGTCAACCAGTGAACAAGTAACGCAGAGTCACACTCTATCTCCACATGACTAAAGCCAAACTCTTTGCAAACTACGATTCCTCTCAGTAGGGCCCTTAGTTCAACCGCATTATTAGTGCCAAAACTCAGGTGTTCCGAGAAGGCAGCCTTGACATTCCCCAAATGATCCCTAATCACTCCACCCCCTCTACAAGATCCCGAGCTTCCCCTACTACTCCCATCAACGTTTAACTTCACCCACCCTGCTACTGGTTTACTCCACACCACCGCACGAGGTCTGCTAATAGAAACATGCTTGATAGGCACATTAATATCACTCAGAATTTCATAATCTCTCGGAGAAAGCCTATTGCACTTAGACATATTCTTAGAGATTTGGCTAAGCCAAAATTTAATCGCAAGCCAAACTTCCTCCACCGATTCATAAGTCGACTCCATTCTAGCCTTACACCATCTTACCCATAGCCTCCAAGTAACTAGACATGGAAGTAGGCTTACAAGGATGCCACGTAGGGATGAACGTTTAGTACAGCTGAACCAACAGGAAATGCATGTGCGCCATGATGAAGATGCCATGCACCGAACACCTAAGGCCGAGGCTTTCCGCCAAACTACCATAGCAATATCTCCAGAACACAGAATATGATCCAAAGTTTCAAAACTTCCATTCGTACAACAATCACAACGGGAGCCATGATCCAAAGTTTTAGAACTTCCATTTGTACAATAATCACAACGGGAGCCAAGGTTGATACCCATAGATATAATTCAAGCATACACTGGGAGGCACCTGAACCATGCCTTCCAAACACAAACAGCCACTCGTCTGGGAATGAGTTTATGCTAGAACCAATCCTTCCATGGAAAGTCCTCACTTCGAATCTTTATAATATCCTAGGCGGATGCCATGGAGAAATGTCCATCCTGATTTGGCTTGCAGATGTAAACATCCGACCCCTCGCTTCTTGCCACCACTGAACGTATCACCTCAAGAGCTCTATTTTCTCCAATTAAATTCACTAGAACAGATTCATCCCAAACATTTCCAACCCAGAGGTCCCTGTCTTGGAGACTAGGATTTGTAATATTATGAACGTCAACATTTAGAGGTCCACTCGACAGCCATTGTTCATGCCAAAAAAAAGACTCTTCCTTCCTTGACCCGCACCCTGGAATGATCATAAACCTCTAGAAAAACTTGCATAATAGATCTCCGAAATCGTGAACCACTTACACGTGAAGCCGCCAAAACAAGATTGCCTTCTTTCACGTACTTAACTCGGAAAAATCAGGTCCAAAGATTGTCTAACGTTAGAATACGCCAAGCAAATTTCATATGCATGGCTTGCTGAACTTCATTAAAGTCCCGAATTCCTAAGCTTCCTTCCTTGATTGGTTTACAAATAGAGGATGATAAATAGAATTTTTCTTTTACAATTTATCTTTCAAATTAAATTATGACGTCATTTGGATAGTGTGTAGAGTAAAGGTTTTAAATAGAATTATTCCATATATATATATCAAGTGTACGTGTTCGACCATATATATACGAGAAGTATTTCTTCACTCTGCATGCAACACTGCTCGGCTTCCTTCATCGACATGCAGAAGAAAACATTCTCTCTTCATGAACTGCGATTGATATCATGAGTACACTGCATGAACAATCGTTTGTTACACTAAAAATTGTATTCATCATTTTTACAAATCCCACATTATTTTATTTTATTTTTATTTTTTTCTCTGACTAAATATGTGATAGATGGATGATGAGTAGAATAATTCAATTAATTTTAAAAAAATAAAACCAAATTTAAAAAAAAATAATGTGTGGCATACAGGAATGATGAATAAGCAATTAAGCTATGTAACCCTGGAATTAAAGGTCACAACCACTCTCAATCATCGTGCAAGTGCCCTTTTTAATATATCAAATATCTTAATCGAATTATGTGTAATATCATAGAAGTATTGCAGGGCCGGCTCTCCCATAAGGTGAGTTAGGCGATTGCCTAAGGCCCCACAATGGAAGAAGACCTCCGAAAATATTAAAAAAATAATTAAGTAAAAAAAACTTTAAAAAAATTAAATTATCTAAACTAAACAAAGAGACGTTAATATTGAAAATTGAAAAAATCAATTGTCAACTCTACCATAAAAAACATACGCTAACAATTATTAAAAAAATATATATAAATTTTTAATTAATTATATAAACTTTATAACTTCTCTTAGGAAAGCCAAAAGTCACAATAATGACTGTAAATTTAATGTTCCAATCTACCTCTACAAAGTCCAAAAAAATCCAACTGAACATCTCAAAAATTCTCATTTTATACCTGAAATCGACAAATCTTATTTCATCACTTTTGTACTCTACTGTCCATTCTCTAATCTCTCTCTTGCGCATCTGTCTTGCTCGTATTTGCATTGGTAGCCTCTCCATTGTCTCCAATTGCACGCACCGGCAGATGATATACGTTGAGCAGCTGCTGCAGCTCTGCTGTGTTTTGGTGACGAAGGTAAGTAAAGCTAAAAGGTAATTAATCTGAGGCTCTGAGCTGCAGTTTTTTATTTTATTTTATATATATATACAACGAAACACTGAAGGTTTGTGGCAATAAAAGAGCCACGTGATTTCGTGAACGACTTGTTTAGAACATCATTGTCCCTTGGTTGTTTTTTGTCTTATTCTTCAAGACTTAATCGACCATAGGCTCATAGCTTTCACAATTCACATGGGCTCATATCCTAAATCAAAAAATAAATTATAGACTAGAAGAATTGAAAGAGAAATAAACAAAGTTTGTTATTTTATTGTGCAGATTAACAATTTTGTATAAAATTCAAGGCCATTTGTTATATAAAAATGAATCTCATTTGCTAAATCAGGTTCTGTTATTTTATGTTAATATTTATTTTATTCTAGAATATTCATAAGTATATTAAGATTTTATATAGTAGATATTCTTCTTTTCTACTAGAAAATATGTCTAATAGAAAATATGCATCTAGATATGAGAAACTTACAAAAAAAGAAGAAGAGAAGAATAGAAAAATTGATTGAATCCCAAAAAAGATCTTTAAATAAATTTGTTACTACCAACAAACAAAATATAGTAGAAAATTTAGGTGAAACATTTGTAGATGATCAAGAAACACACCAAATAGGACCACAAGATAACAAAATAAATCAAAAAATACAATAAAAGGGATATGGAGATAATGAAATAATACAACAAACCCAACAAAAGGGATCTGAGGATAGTGTTCAAGCATGTACTACTACAATTATTGTTAGATAATTTAGAAAAATTATAGAAGAAAATAAAAATACTGAGGACATATCTGATTCTATCCCTTCAAATATTTATGACTCTGCTCAATGGAAATATGTTGGTACAAAATTAAGAGATTTATTAGTAGAAAATGGTCCAATTAGATATAGCAATATAAACTTTCCTAAGAATGAGAACTCTAGACATTTTTCCACTACATATTATATATGAAACTTATCAAATGGGGAGAAATATGATAGAAAATGGCTAGTGTATTCATAAGACTTGAATAGAATATTTTGTTTTTGTTGCAAGTTGTTTAATTCAAAAATTAGTATAAGCCAACTAGCTAATGAAGGAACCGATGACTGGAAAAATCTTAGTGCTAAGCTTAAAAGCCATGAAACAACCAATCAGCATATTACTAACATTACTGCTTGGCTTGATTTAGAAATGAGATTATTAAGAAATAAAACAATTGACAAAAAAGTCCAAGAACAAATTAACAAAGAAAAAGAACATTGGAAAAAAGTGTTAATGAGAATTGTTGCTGTAGTAAATACCCTTGGTAAAAATAATTTACCACTTCGAGGACAAAATGAAAAGATCTACCAAGAAAATAATGAAAATTTTTTAAGTCTAATTGAGACGATTTTTTAGTTTGATCCAGTAATGCAAGAACACATTTGACGTATTCAAGATATGGTGAAATTCATAATCATTATCTTGGGCATAATATACAAAATGAATTAATACACTTGCTAGCAACTGAAATTAAAAACCATATTATTAAAAAAATCAAGGTAGCAAAATATTTTTCGATTATACTTGATTGTACCCCAAATGCAAATCATAAAAAACAAATGTATCTCGTACTAAGATATGTTAATATTTCAACAAGCCCAATAAAAATAAAAGAACATTTTCTAGAATTTCTTTAAGTAGATGATACATGTGGAAAATGTATTTTCAGTGAATTATTAGATGCAATAAAAAGTCTTGAACTTGATATTAATAATGTTCAAGTAAAAGGTTATGATAATGGGTCTAATATGAAAGGAAAAGAGCAAGGGGTGCAAAGAAGATTGCTTGATATAAACTCAAAAGCATTTTATACGCCATGTGGTTGTCATAATCTTAATC
The DNA here is from genome assembly GCA_003123785.1 of Pterocarya stenoptera. NCBI lineage: Eukaryota > Viridiplantae > Streptophyta > Magnoliopsida > Fagales > Juglandaceae > Pterocarya > Pterocarya stenoptera. The sequence continues at coordinate 49,475 of QEOT01001820.1, forward strand.
TTGTTATATGTGACATGACTAATTCTTGTCCTAAAGCTATATCATTTTTTAGAATAGTCCAACGTATTTATTCTTTATTTTCTTCTTTAACAAAGCGATAGAAAATTTTGTAAGATAATGTGTTATTCTAACTCTTAAGCCACTCTCACAAACAAGTTGAAAAATCGAATTGAAAGTATCAAAGCAATAAAATTTCAAACTCTACAAATAAGAGAAGCTTTATTGCAACTAGCAAAAATAACTGAAGATTTTAAAACAGAGAGTAAAGCTAATTGTTTAGTAGCATATGAAATTGAGAACTTTGAATTCATATTAGGCATGACCATATGGTATAATATATTATTTGCAGTCAATACTGTAAGTAAAAGTCTGCAATCCAAAGATATGCATATAGATGTTGCCATTTCTTAGTTAAAAGGTCTTATTTCTTCTTCTTTTTTTCAAGATTATAGAGAAAATGGATTTAAATCTACTATGATTTCATTGAAAGAGATTGCAATTAGTATGGAAATAAAACATGAATTTAGAGCAAAACGAATAATTCGTAGAAAAAAAAAATAGTTTGATGAAAATGTCAATGAAAAGACAACACAATCTGCTGAAGAATCTTTTAGAATTAATTATTTTTTATTCATAGTAGATCAAGCAATTTCTTCAATTCAAAACAAGTTTGAACAGTTTCAAATATATGAAAATATTTTTTGTTTTCTATTTAATATCAAGAAATTGAAATTACTTGACGATGGTAGTTTGCAAAAAAGTTGTCTTAGTCTTGAAAGCTTTTTGAAATATGATATTGATGGTTGAGATTTATTTTCTGAACTAAAAGTTTTAAAAGAAATTTTACCTGTAGTAGAAAGCACTCCTATTGATATATTAAATTATATATAAAGACTTTATTATTGTCCAAATGCATGTATCGCTTATAGAATTTTATTGACAATACCTATTACTGTTGCTTCTGTAGAAAGAAGTTTTTCAAAATTAAAATTGATAAAATCTTATTTAAGATCAACAATGTCGCAAGAAATATTAAATAGACTAGCCATATTATCAATTGAGAAAAAGATATTAGAAGAACTCGAATATAAAAATTTAACTAACAATTTTGCATCTCAAAAAGCAAGAAAAATAATTTTCAAATAAAGATATATTTAAATATAACCTAGTTAATTTGATATAAGAAAAAGGTCCCGTTTTAACTTCTCGCCTTAGGTCTCAAAATCTATTAAGTTGGCCCTATAGTATCAAATATATATCTTAGTTGTGCTCTAAATTACAACACTTGTAAAATACCAACGAGGATAGCTAGAAAACATTAATAATTGAGTCCTCATGCATCTGCTGAAGCTTCGACAGAGGTGCCTCTAAATCTCTCATTTGACGTACGTATATACGTACGTACGTCTCAAATGACTACAAGCTACAAATGAACAAATATTGATCGATCTTCTTTTCCGAAGGCATGATCGATCAAGAATTAGCGAGGATATGGGTCAGTCATTGAAGCCTCATTTTGTGAAGCTTGGAATGATTGGTCTGACGACATGTCTGATTCAGCGATGCTGTGCATTAAGAATGCAGGTCGTGAGGGTACGGACAGAGCCATAGAGTAACTGTTAAGCATTAGGAGGACTGAAGCCATTGTTGGTCTCTCAGCAATGTTCTCTTGAACACATAGCAATCCTATGTGGATGCATCGCATTATTTCGGTCGTTGAACGAACCCTCAATGTTGAATCTATAAGATTTGAAGCTGTTCCTTCTCTCCAGTTTTTCCATGCCTGTAAGATATATAATATTACAGAGAAAATCGGTTTATTGTAAAAGGGAAATATACTTAAAAAAATACATTGAGCGCTTACATAGCTAAGAAGATTCTCCGTATTCTCTCCATTTTGGAAATAATTGTTCTTTCGCCCACACACCATCTCCAAAACTAACACACCGTAGCTAAAGACATCGGACTTCACTGAAAAGTGTCCGTGCATTGCATACTCCGGAGCCATATATCCACTGCATCAGGACGTATATGCATCAGTAATGTTGATATTGATTGAAAATCTTCGTAATTGATCCTTTTATTAATTTATAGCTAGGGAACATAAATATTTACAAGATATTAGCATATATACTTACTAGGTCCCGACAATTCTCCTTGTATTAGCCTGAGTTTGATCTAGTATAAACAATCTTGCCATACCGAAATCAGAGATTTTCGGGTTCATCTCTTCATCTAACAAAACATTACTAGTTTTGAGATCACGATGAATAATGCGAAATTGAGAATCTTCGTGAAGGTATTGAAGCCCTCGAGCAATGCCCACTATGATTTTGTATCGAATTGTCCAATCCAAATGTAAACGCTTGCTTGGATCTACACATTCAATTAAGCATATATATGGGTTTATAGGACAAATATATATACATATAAATATATATATTTATCCAAGTGTGTTGGATTAACATACATGCAACTTGAAAAAATGTAATCGTGCGTACCAAATATGAAGTGGTCAAGGCTTGCATTCGGCATAAGCTCATAGACAAGAAGCCTTTCACTTCCTTCAAAGCAGAAACCTAGGAGCCTTACTAAATTCCTGTGCTGAAGCTTGGCAACTAATAAGATCTCATTCTTAAATTCTTGATCACCTTGTTCCGAACTCCTAGAAAGCCTTTTCACAGCTATTTCTTGTCCATTTGGAAACTTGCCCTAAATAGAGATGTATTCATGTCAAATGACTCCTGTCTGGCCTCCAGTAATTCAAGTTACAAATAATTCATGACAATAATGACATGGCAAGTTTATCATATGATCATATTGTTCATGAATTACCTTGTAAACAGTACCGAATCCACCTTGCCCAAGTTTGTTTACATCGGAAAAGTTGTCTGTAGCAACTCTAATCGTGCTGAAGTCAAATTGCAAGGATTGAGCGCTGTTAATTTCATCCACTGTGGAAAGATAAGTCCATATATAGGTTAAAGATCAGTGAGCAGTTTATGTGCATAAAACATCAGCTTAACTCATCGTTACAACAGATAATTTAATGTCGTTCTTGTTCTCACCAGCACTGCCTAGAACTAAACCAGCATATATATGCCAAAAAGTGAAACATGTTTGAGTATCCTCAGTGCTATCTCAGTTTTCTTATGATTTCCATATATATTTTAGATAAACCAAATCCTTAACTGTTAGGAAACAACGAACCAACTTTAAACTTACTTTCAACTTTCTTCCTTTGCTTCCTCATCCTTAAATAGATACAGGTGCAGATGCAGAAGATTAACACAGCAGAAACAACAGCCGCCACGACTATAATGATAGTTCGAGAAGACTTATTACTCCCCTTTCCTACAGAAACCAGAATTCGATCAGTTCTAAATCAATGATTCCAAGGCTGAATTGAGAAAACAAACATTATAAGTAATATAGTTGTGGAATGTAAGAACCTGTGCTCCTCCTCGGGGGGCGTCTAGACTAGGTGCATGGGTCATGATGAAGGATGATAGAAGCGGAAGAAAAGAAGAGAGAAAAGGCATGCTTTGTAATTAAAAACTATGTAATTAGTTTTTAGATTTTTGTTAAATGGTAATATAATTGATATTGATTTTTGTTAAAATGAATAATTAGAGTTGAGTTTTTTAATTATTTTTTTTAATTAAAGTATGTTATATATTGAGATTTGAAAAAATGAACAAGTATGCAAATCGAAATTAGATGGATTTTTTAAAAATATTGAATTAGAAAATCCATCGAGAAATAATAATATAAATATTATAAGTTATATAGAATAAATCGAGTAAAGAAAAAGAGGTAAAAAAAAAACTGTGGCCAAATTCTTGTTCATGTAATTAATAAAAATCATCGAAAAATGATGCACATGCATGATTGATGACAGGGTCAAGTTTGTTCTGGGCAAGCCGGTAAGTCCAGTCAATAGTCAATGTCTCGTTTAAAACCAAATCAAACTCAATTTATTTTATTTATCATTATAATTTTTTTAAAATTTTAATATAAAATATAATAAATAATTTAACTTTTTTAAATTTTAAAATAATAATAATATTAAAAAATAATATTCTAACAATATTTTATCATCTCAACTCAATTCAATTTAACATCTAAATTCATCTTTCTAATGTTTAGACAAGACTTTAAATTTAGAATATCATAGAACACATTTTATAATATATTTTATAATATATATTATAAAATAATGTTAGCTTTATAAAATATTTTATAAAAATACATCTCACTTTAAAATATTCTCATATAAAATTTTATACAAATAACGTGTATTTATTATTTTTCTTAATTATTAATATCTTTTTAGAATATAAGTTACGTGGCTTACCCCTTCTATTGAGGGTTATAATATGTTACTCTCGTTTATATTTATTATTATTTATCAATTATATTATATAATTTATAAATTAATATGATTTAATGTGATACGTTAAATTGTAAAATTATTTTTATTATAATTAAAATACATATAACGTATCAACTAAAATTATGTTATTTTATAAATTAATTTTTATAAAATATATTTATAGTCATAGTATTTATCTCTTTTCAAGTAGTAGAAAGGATTCAAAGGAAGAAACTTTCCACGTAATGAATTTGGAAAACTGTGCAAGATAGAACCTATTCACATTGGCCACCAATATTCCACATTTAATTGCATTAGAATATAAAAGCCTATAATTAATTGAAATTAGGATATTCTTGAATACGTCGACACTTTTCTCTGGCCCTCTGGGGATATAAATGAGCTAGACATGGTGTCGGAAATACAATTGGATAATGTATGATCAAAAGTGGGAGACAGCTGGAATTTCGAAAAGTTATCTAGAAGAAATCATGGCATGTATGGCAGATTAATTTTTATAAAAATAAACTTATTAATTTATCTAATTTGATATGATATGTTAAACTATAAAATTAATTTTAATATAAAATAAATTCAAAATATTATATGAAATTACGTATGAGATTATAAAATAATTCTAACTTTTTATTTAAAAATTTAGCTGGTTAATTGCAAAATAATTTAGCTACAAAAATGCAAATAACTCAAACAGAACAAAATCCACTGACTTTTTTTATTAAAAAGAAAATATTCTAAATTAAACAAAAAAATCTATCCACTAACTTGTAACATTCATGTATGTTGATGAAACCGGATCCGCCCTTCGCCCTCCTAATAACTAAATGGCAGGGCTAAAAAGACCAGACTTTCTAATTCGATCCCTTCATATTCAAGCTAGATTTGAAAGATGTTTATCTTCATAGTTATTTTAACAGCTTGCATATAATCTTCCTTGAAGAAAATAGATAGAGGACGACATGCAGAGATATATATGGGAAGCGCCGTACCTTCTGCAGGCGGAGGAAGATCAGTACTTGACGATGGCGGCGGGGCCTCGAGAGTGGAACCATAGAAATGGTCCTTCTCATACCTTAAGTTGCAGCTGGGTGTAAGAACTCTCACTCCTACCGCTGGACCGCAACAAGTTTGAGCTTCTGCGATGCTCTGATTTAGGCAATCGCTGCATTCCTGCTGATTTAAATCGGGAGTGCACTGCAAAAGAGCATATATATCGAAGTACGGGGAGCTTGCATTTCCAGTTGCAAACTTGCGAAGAGTCGAAGCCATAGCTGCAGCCTCACTTCTCAGTCTATCCAGCAACGTCTCTCGCACCTGGTCGAACGTCCCAATCGGGTCCGTGGCATTTTCAGTGTTGTAAAGTTGTCGCACAGGTTCAAACTGCATGACACCAAATATAGAGTTGTTCGAGTATCGTACTGTACAATTCATGTACCACATGATACCCTCCTTCTGGTTTGGACACAGAAGTAAGAGCTCGTAAGCAGACATATTGACACAACTCCGGCAGTTGGTCGGCGTAAGGTCTGCTCTACAAAGTGCAACTGCGTTAACTCTGTCGGAGTTTTCTCCGGCGGAGAAATTGTAGAACCCATAATCGATTTGGGTGTTGGAAGAGAGGGAGGAAAGGAGGGTATTGACGTTTTTTCTGTAGGCACTGTTACTGCTAACATTACCAGTCTTGGAACAATGATGGAGCACGTAGGGATCTCGTTGCGCAAAGGCGAGCTTTACAAGGTGTGTGAGCATGGCACAGAAAAGGAAAAGCAGTAGTCTTGAAGCCCGCATTCTCATTTTTCCCTCTGTAATCTGTGTACTCTTTGTAATTATATATGTAGCATTCTGCATTCCTTAGGAGGAAGTGATGACGAAACCGCTTGTGTTGCCACTTGCAAGTCCATGGTATCATCACATGGTAAACAAGGAATCCAATAATGCTGACCATCCAACTACTTTTCTCTTTCTTTATGCATTTTGTTTGTGAAAAATATATGCAAGTTGATCAGCCTTTTTGTTTTTTGGCATTTTTTTTATTTTTGGGTGGGCAAGTTGATAGGTTGGTGTGGTAGGTTGGGGTACCCACATTGTATTTGTATTATTGTTTTTATGGACTTGTTTGATTAGGAAGTCCACGTGAAATGCGAAGAGATGAAATATTTTATTGAAAGTTAAATACAATATTGTTAAAATATAATTTTTTAATATAATTTTTATTTTAAAATTAAAAAAAATAAATTATTTATTATATTGTACATGAAATTTAAAAAAATTATAATAATAAGATGAGATGATTTTATATATCATGAAAAATCATTTACCTAAATTGTGATCTGTTAGAAAATTCCCAATAACCTCGTAAATCTAGGAACATTCATCTTCGTTTGACAGAGATTTATGCATGGTTCACTCAGAAAAAGAGATCGATGACGTATGTTGTAGTAACTAACCAGTAGATCAGAACTAACATATATAGATTATTTCGTTAATTGCTTGTTTACAAAGAAAAAAAAAAAGTTGGGATAGAATGAATATCTGAGCAAGCTGATCATGATGAGCTCGGGCAACGACAAAACAGGAGCCTCTAATGGCTGCTACGGCCTGCCGAAACATTTCCGGTCAATCTTGTTTCTTGTTAACATATAACTCTAAAAAGAAAAAGAAAACAAGCACCCATACGTACACGACACGTACAACTGCTTCACAAAAAGTTATTTTATAGCAAGTGTTCTAGAACAGTACTCAGATCAAAGATAGAAGATCAGCGAATACATGAACATTGTAAACTAAAAAGGAAAGAAAATCAAAGGAGAAATGGAGGAACGAGCTGGCTCATGTCTCCTGTTTCTTAACCACATCAAGAGATGGCAATCGGAAGCTGGGTATACGTATGTACGTACACTCTTAAGAATCAATAGATAGGATGATGGCATGTGCGAAAGAATGCGGGGCAACTGGAGTGGCGGCTGTTGAAGGAAAAATGAACCAAAAGACTCAAAAAGCAGAAAAAAACAAGCAGGGACAATCGAAAAGTTGAGGTCCATTATTGGAAGGAAAGGGCATTAACGAAACGTGTAAAATTGACTGATCAGTTTAATAAACGAAAGGGCATTAATGGTTTTTTCTTTTTTCTTTTTTTTTTTCAAAAAAAAACAAAAAAACAAAAACAAAAAAGAGCCAATAATCCCATACATAGTGACTCAATCCGAAGTTTATTAAAAAATTCTCATCTATGACAGAGGAATACCATAGCTAAAACTTATATACTTGGGGTAAACAATATTCATAACCAAAACCCAAGTATCTAAAAAAACAAAACCAACTTATTTCAACCAATAGACAAAAAAGAAAACAAAAAAAAAAAAACTATAGCCACCAAGTAGCCTGCTAAACCTGACTTATCCAATCTATACAAGCCCCTTATTTCTATATCCAAGAGACCAACACTTCGGACGACATTATTCACTCTTTGAGCACCAGATTTCGCCAGCAGATCAGCAACACTATCAACTTCTCTAAAACAATGACTAATAGAAAAATCAAATTCCTCTAAAAGAGCACTAATTTGTCCCAGAAATTCCAAAAGTACCAAACATTATACTTCTTATCAACAATCCTGTTTGCAACCACCAAAGAATTACATTCAATATCAATTTTACTAAAACCCNGGTACCAAACATTATACTTCTTATCAACAATCCTGTTTGCAACCACCAAAGAATTACATTCAATATCAATTTTACTAAAACCCAGCTGTTTGCATAAACTTAATCCTTCTAACACTGGTCTGAGCTCAATTGCATTGTTAGAACAAAAACCAAAATATTTGGAAAAAGCAAATACCAATTTACCAGTATCATCCCTCAAGACCCCTCCTCCATCACTTTCTCCAGGATTACCAATAGTACTTCCATCAACATTCAATTTAAATCTTCCCGAACTAGGCACAAACCAGCGAACAATACGTGGTCTTCTTTTATATTTTTCCACAATTTTACCATCCATCCTTTTCAAAACATCCATATCCCCTTAGACAGCTTTTTCACCGTTTCTATTTTCTCAGCTACATTTCGAGCCCAGAATTTAACTGAACTCCAAACCACTCCCAAATTCTCATGTTTCCCCCTCCATCCGAGCTGTACATCTCCTTTTTCACAACCTCCAAGTTACAATAACAGGGATTAGCCCCATTAAAGTCCCTACTTGTAATTGTCGTGATGCTCGATTAAACCAAGCATGGACCCTATCATGCCACCGTTGCTGTGGCACAAAAGGAATATTGAGACCTTGCACCACACAAATCTTGCAAACTA
>QEOT01001821.1:0-13130 GCA_003123785.1 Pterocarya stenoptera
ACACGGCTGGGTCGTGCAAAGGCCAACGAGCCTGGCGAACGTTGCTCGCACGGGACCACCTCAGGGTGGGGAAAGGGTGGTCCACGACCGGCTAGAAGAATCAGACGACGTTGACGGTTGTCATGGGGGCTGCCAACCCCGTATCTGGGTTGTGCCACGACTGGGCCGTGGCACCATGGGGGGTGCGGCAGGCGTGGCTCGTGTGGAACCACGCTGTGGGAGTGGGGTGGTCGGCGACCACCCCGGATGGCTCAAACGGTGCCGGTGGTCTGTTTGGTGGCCGCCGGCCCCACCTCCCGCTGTGCTACCGCGGGCCGCAGCATCATTGGGTGCAAGGCATGCACCCAGCCAGTATGTACCCCATGCATGGCACTGTGCACATGCCACTGTGTATTATTCCAGTCTTTGGGTGTCTACACATTGAGTACAGTGTCTCGGTGCTGTGCATAAATCAAACTCTCAGAGTTGGAAGATGGGCGACCCGGCCGATGTGCTATTCACTATCTGCTCATTTTTTTTGAATGTAAACGTTAAAAGGAATTGAGAATACTCATCTGGGAGGGTGTCATCTGTCCGTCCGGTGATTTATTCAGTGTGCCAAAAAATCGGCATTCTCCCACTTCTGACGAAGAGAGAAAATTAGATCCCACAGACGGCACTACTGTTGATGCGGTAAAAATCGGTCAACCAGCTAGAATGGGAGAAAGAGTCATTCCAGGCCCACTGAGGCGACCTTGGCCTCTTTCGATGTTGTTTGGAACTCCGGGCAGTGTTTCAATACAGCTGTATGGTAGTGATGCGTACATCCATGACGATGGATGGAAAACATAAGTGCAGATAAATAAAAGAGATGAATACATAGATTTATGTGGTTCTGCATAATGCCTACGTGCACGGGCGTTTGGGAAAGAAAAATCTACTATAATATTCTTATTTATAGTCTCTCATGATTTATCATATATCACTGTACAATGTTGATGCTGTATACAAATTCTTTGGAGAAGAGGCCTTCGTTAGAGCTTTCCTGTTTGAAGGAGTCATCGAAGAGGAAGAAGAAGTACTGAAAGAGAAGAAGAAGAAGATCTCCGGATGAGAAGAGAGAATCTCTATTTATACTGAATGCCTTTTCTCACGTGTGCCCCAACTGGTAAGGTCACGCCTTCTAACAGCGCCCCCTTGACATACCATGCACCCCGGTCCCCATGACAAGCATTCCAGGAAAATAGAAGCTGCATCCGACAACACCTTATCCCCCTCTGTACCTCTAAATCTCTCCCTCCCTCCTCCCTCCTCTCTCCTTCCTCCATGTCTGCACTCAAGCTTTTCTCAGAGAAAAAACCCCTCCCCCATGACGGCGAACCAAACAAAAGGAACGTAAAACAAAAGCATCGTTGAAGAAACTAAGGTTGTTCATGTCACTTTCGTCTTTCTCAGCACCCTTATCGTTCTCGGAACCTTTGGTTTCCAAACTCATAATATATCTTTGCTCAACTCCTCACAAAGTTTCTCTTCGTATTTTCTCGATGAGTTTTCGATCAGCAAAATACGTGTCTACACGTATAGATGCATATAGATAAGGAAAAAAAAAATTGTTTTGTGGAAAAGTGAAAGGAATTCATGATTTTGGATTTGGTTGGGTCGATTAGTAAGAGAAGATTGGAAAAGAAAATAAGCTTAGTTGTCTTATTTAAGCATTAAAGCCATTGGCTTTGGTGAGCTGAGGTCAGAGTTCAATTGCAGAAAACCCAGAAAAGAGAAAGACAATAAGAGAATGAGTGGCTAAAATTTCTTTTCTTTCCTTTTACTCCTTTTTATTCATTGGAAAATTTATGAAACATATGAAAAAATAGTGCACACCCTTGAATGTCAACTCGATCTTTCTTGTTTTAAGTCTATGAGAAAAGCTTGAGTGCAGAGGTGGGGAGGGAGAGAGATTCGGAGGGAAAGATGGGGATTGGGTGTTGCCGGATGCAGCTTCCATTTTCCTGGAGTGTCTACGTGTTATGATTCCATTAGCTGGTACAAAAAATGTGTTTTAAACCCATCCGGCTCCAAACTTTTCACATATAAGAATTAAGATGTGACAGTTGGCAAAAAGTAAGATATATACGTGATACACTTATAATTTAAAAAAAAAAGAGTTATTTATTTTTGTTGTGCAACCATATTAACCGTTATCTTAATTAATTTTATCAGGATTCATTAAATAACATCGAAGCTTTCCAACTATCTTATTGTTGGTCATTTTTTTATTAATGACTAATTACTATATTTTTGAAAGCTATTAAAAGAAAAAGAAAAATTCTATTCGTCATTATTTTATTGTATGGTACTATTTTTTGCAGCAGGAACATGTGCGTTTACTTGACTATAGGTAGCATAAAAACTGCAAATCTTCAATTTTGCGCTTAATTTTTCATTTGCCTCCTCTTATTTAGCTTGTAGTGTAGAAAGACAAAAAGAGCTTGTGAGTTTTGGGGGCTTTTATGAACAAAATTATGGTATTTTTTTTTTTTTTAGCAAAATTGGGAATTGGGTGGAGTCTAGAGTCTGTGTTGGGACATTTGTTTGAAGTGTTTCATATTATTAAGCGAATAGATTAAATAAAATATGAAAAAAAAAAATTATACAAATGAAGTTCAACTAAAATGATACTTTTCGATTAGAAAAAAAAAATGATACTTTTCAAAGCCAAAAAATTAAAAAAATGCCAAGTTTGACTCTACAGACAATAATTAGCTGTCAAAAGGAAAGTGATGCATTTTCCAATTACTTTTCTATAGAAACTCAGGCTCCTTTTCCTTATCTCATCCAAACTTAATAACGAACCCAACCTCAAACCATCCCTGCCTACCCTACCCTCGTCACCAGAAATTCCACAGAGTTATCATTTGAAAGTCACGTAATTTAGGATTTGTCGGCTGAGCCGCCCAAGTCAGCGAAGAAAAAACAAAGCACTTTTCTCCGCGAGTGACACTAACGTCCATCATCAGGAGTGGTGCAAACTTAGCCTAGCATGGAATGTGGGACCGTGCTTTAATTTCCTTGTTACTGTCTTCTTTAACATTTTCCCTTGCATTTAATTAAAAAGTATTACTATTTTAAAATTTTACATATAATTTAAAATTTATCTTTATAAATAGTATGTGATCTAAAAATTTTAGAATAGATTTATTATTAATTAAATAGAATTATTTACTGATCAATTGATTTTTAAACTAAAATAATTGTTTTTTTTTTTTTTACAATACCCGAATCTCAATATGGACCAACACATTAAACTAAGCATTTAAAAAGCTGAATGAACAAAGATATTGCCAAAAGTTTCCAAACTTGGATTTTCCAATATTTAACGATGGAAACATACGAAAACGTTGGAAAGACAACCTGCGAATCATGATCTAACAAAATTCATCAAATCCCAACAAAGAAAATGCACACAAACATAAATATATATTGTCATTAAATAATAACTATTACAAACCAAGACACAAAGGCAAAACGCCTCAAACGCAAACTACCTACCTCTTCCAATTGCATCATCTTTGCCCTAAAACCTGAAAGACCGACGAACGGAAGAGGGGGCCTGTCTTTTTTTTTTTCTTTTTTTTTTGCTTTTCTTTTTCTACAACATGTATAAGAACTGAGATCTTACCCACAACGAACTGAATTACAAATAAAGCTTGATAAACTATGGCCAGACCGAAACTCCCTAAAACACGAGTCCTGCAGGTTATACCCAACATGATCTTATTCCCACAATCTTCAAAACCCCATAGAAGACGATCTAAAGATGCGCCTTAAAGCTCCATATAAGCTTTGTTCTGTATCTAAAATCACAGAAACACAAAGCCTCTACACGATATACTAAGTTAAAAAGGACAGAAAAAGCGTGGACAAGCTCAATTCACCAGAGAATTGAGATAGGATAGTTTTACCACGATGGTGTTTATCCACTAGCTTGGCATGATCATCGTCTCTAGGAGATGTCAGAATTAACATCGGAGTTGTAGGCACTTGGAGGTGGAGTTGCAGATGCAGAGTTTCCACCATTGCCGTCATCTCCTCTGTTCTTTCCCAATGCTTCTCCCACCTTAGAGACCGTGGAGACAACCTTCTTGGCCAAGCTCGCAAAAATCTGAGCTTTTACCTGGCCTCTCCTGGGAAGGCTTGTGCTTTTCTTCTGCTCGGTGTTGGAAGAAACGTTTGCCATGGGCTTAAATACGGGGATGGTCTGCAAAAACAGAGCAGGGGACAAGCAGAGCAAGGAAAGAAGAGGAGTTCTGATTACGGGATTGAAAGAAGAAGCTTGAGATAAGGAAGATGGTGAGAAGGAGACGTTGGGGAGAGAGAGAGAGAGAGAGAGAGAGAGAGAGAGAGAGAGTGGAGTTGGGGCTGGGGTTGGGGGCCGGGGCCGGGGCCGGGGCTAGGGGTTGCCCGGCTTGGTGTTTGGCTAAAGGAGCTCTGAAGGATGTGAAGAGATGGGAAGGAAAAACCCGGTATTTATAGGGAGTCGAGACCCAAGTTGACAACAGGGGGCACCTCTCTCGGTGAAAGTATAAAATATGCCCTCTAGATCCAGGTGTTGGAGGTAATAACAGTGGAAGGCTTAGGACACAATTGGGTCTTGTGGGCACTCCTTTTGAATCTTGTGGGCCGAAAGAGTGCCCGAAAAAGAACGGCCCCACAGGCTCTTCCTCTTAGGGATGGATCATGGAAAATTCTGTCGAGATGCAGCAGGAAAGGGCAGTGTGAACAATCGGACTTTTGGTGCTCTTCAAACTGCTTCCCAGTTAGTTGGTTTCGGAGGTATATGCAACAGAATATAAAGATACCGATACAAACAAAAATTAGTTTATCTAAGTTTGTAGTTGCCAATCAAAGTGATATGCTTTTATACAAATACAAGTTTTTTTTTCACAAATTCATATGCATACTAACTAATTAAAATAATATAGAATTTTAAAAAAATTAATTTACTAATTATTGATATGATCTTATAAAAATACACAAGATTTTAATAGATTATATATGAAAAATATTATTTATATTTATAATTTTACTTACATAACTATACGCGTTGACGTATAAGTTATTGGGAAGGATAAAAATTTTAAAATTCAAAATTTAAATTAAAAAAACACTGACAAAATAAAACTGTTAACATATAATATTACGATAGGATCATATTAGGGCGATCGAAAGTGGATTCCGATGATTTAAAACGTTTATTTGACAATTATAGTAAAAAATATATAATAAAATAAAATAAAATATCAATCAGTAACTTTTCTCTTTCCAAATATAATATATATATGTATGCGAAATCTAACTAACCACTACAGCGCTTTTAATTAAGTTGGATACGTACAAAAAGGTCCAATTAGTAAATAAATGCATACTGAGATGGGAAAGCAAACTTAAAGAGTAATGATACTTTTTTGAGTAAAATTGCACTTCCAAACAAACACTAAGGTCCAATCTTATCCATTTCACCAACGAAAAAGATAGTCCGCCGTGCCAATTTGATCGCTTTAGTTGACTGTTCATGAACTTTTTTTTTTTAATGATTAAAAAAATAATTTTAAATATATTGATATATTTTTTTATTTTTTAAAAATATTAAAAATATATAAAAAAACAAAATAAAATCCAAAAATTGAAGACGGTAAACGGTCTAGTCTGGACGGTAAAGTAGCCTACTCTTACGCCAAACCTACACCTTTTGTCTTTGACCACTCACTCATGCACTAGTCATCGGAATCTTCAATTTTTAATTCCTTACCGACCTGTCAGCGACCTAGGAACTGCATGAAAATGCAGATTGATTGACAACAACAATGCAATCTTTTGAAAAGATTGGACAATCATTTTATCCAACTTTAATGTCTCAGATAAAAGTTTCTTCTTTTCAACTATTATTTATTATTTATATTCAATAATTTTATAAAAAATATTTACATACCTTATAAAATTTAATAATTTCATGTAGAATTGTAAAAAAATTGTAAAATTATTGTGAAATTATCAATTTCATTTTACAAAGATGATTTTATAAAATGTGACATATTTATATCATTACTTTAGGAAAAATGATAATATAAGTTTATAACTATCAAATATGTCTATCAAATATATCTAATCATATATATCATTAATAATTAAGAAAGTAATTAAAAGAATTTAAATTTTTTTTCTTTTTTTATTATAATTAAGAATAATTAAAAAATACTTAAAATAAAATAAAAATAAAAATAAAAATAAAAACTTATTTGTACGCACAACATTTGATAGGCAGTACCCTACATGTCATTATTCTGATGCACCACCATTACAGTACTAGTACTGGTGAAGATGATGGCCTACAGGGTACGCACTTAGCACCGTCCCAAAATGTACCCAACTCATGATCAGTACTCTCCTGGTTGTGCCAGGCAGGCCAACTCATTGCACTAATGACTCTTACGCAGGAGAAATATTAATGGACGTACGTCCATGTTTTAAACGACGGCCTGTTGGTTTCCAATTTTAGACCTTATAGTCATATATATATATTTACTAGCGGTGATGATCATAATTAAAGAAATTATATAAATAATTAAATTTATTTCTTGCATAAACTTTTTAGACAATTGATAATTTATTTATATATATATAGTATCCGATGATTTGTATATGCATAAGGTCTCCATGCAATATTTCCTCATGAGTCTTGCCCGCCGCTTCAATAAATTGCACGATGAGAGACAAGCATTAATTAATGGCTTGCCCGCTTGAGCGACAAGCATTACATGGCTCTTTGGTTGAAAATAGTGCATGAGTTTTATGAAAAAGAAAAAGAAGTCAAGCGATGCACCCAATTACAATCAAAATTTTCGCAAAGTACATATAACTCATGTGAAGCACATATTTTGTGATCTCTCAGAATACATTATATTAATTAGCTGCATGTCGGGACCCTTACAAGAAAATTATTTATTTGTAATTTGTTATTTTAAACAAAATGACTATTTCTAATTAAAATAAGTCTGTTTTCATTAGAAATAATCATTTTTATCTAAAAAAAAAATTACAAATACTCATTTTTCTTGTAGTAGGGACTATGTAAAGAACATATATTTCCTAGATATTTTTCTTGAAAACACCAAATAAAATATCGTTTTTGGAGATCCTCGAGTACCTTTTTTTTTTTTATAATCCACAAGTACCTAATTAACTGCGCATTGAAAAGGTATATTTAATTAGATTAACATATATATAAGTTACGTACATATCAAATTATATATACAAGTTTCAAATGTACAAGTCTCACGCAAATTTTATAAAAAAGAAAAAGATTTCATCCATCTGCATGAAAAAGTGTGAAAAAACTCATTTTTTCTTAATGGGATTTATAATTTCATAAAAAACTTGTACAAAATTTATATATTTAGAGCTTGTAATTACTATCATTACTGTTTTGTCTATAGATATGCAACACATGATATGCATATGTTACATACTTATGTATACGTGCACATGCATCTTACATCGGATGGTGCTACGCAAGTATGCAAGCGCAAACGTGTACGTAGTGGTGTATAGCTGTCAGATCCATAAACAAGACAAGAAGATTAGGTGGTGGAGATAAGCAAATGAATTATTCAAACCGTCCTGATCGCAGCCGAGCTTGGGATTCGAATTATATCTCCTCGGAGGACAAATTAGAGATACAAACTCAGTATTACGTACCCGAATCTCAAACTATATACTGATGAATGTGTTTTGTAATTAAAGGCCAACAAATCTTTTGGTTCGTAGTCCACGTAGGCCGCCGCATGCATGGTTTCGATCCACTCTGCCTCCCACTTAGAAAAAGCGCACACAAATATATATATATACTATTTTATTTTTTATAAAATATAGTAATTAATTTCACAAAAACATTTTTTAGAGAAAAAGCATGCATAGAAGCGACCAGAAGGGCTTTTCAATGACCAAGGAGAGGGTGGAAGGGGACGGGTGATCGCGAGTTGAGTCTTGAATGACCAAATAGTACTAATCTTATCTCTTCATGGGGTCGAGCCGCCCATAAATGAATGATTGAAACATGCACCTTTTCAAAACATTGGGAGAAAGAAACTTTGAAAAGAATAATAATAAGAAAAAGAAAAAGAAAAACATGCACTTTTTGAGCTGTTTAATTTGCTGGAGATCAACTCTCAGTCTCTCACAGCCTCACAGGTTCAGCATTTTACAAAATAACAAAATAAATTATATTCAGTGTTCACACACTGCAAGCTCATTTCATTAGGCACGCACCATTTTTTTTCCTCTCCTCTCCTGTGCATTTTTCCATCTCTTTACACAATCGAAAGGAAGAAAACCCAAATTCTTGATCTGAAAACTTTAGTCTTCCTTCTCTTTGTTTGGGTCGTGGGAAAAAAAAAAAAAAAAAACTAGGGAACAAAAGAAGACCACACTGAGAAAGTTTTGGTGCCAGCTTTTTAGCTTCTGTACCTGGTTGATTTTCAGCGGAATATAAAAACAAAAAACAAAGACTCAATTGGAGGTTTTGTCTGCACTCAATTATCTGTTTGTTTCAGATGGCTCTGTGGAGCAGCATTCCAGGTGTACGGTGTCAGCTTTTTAGCAATTTTACCGAAATCCTCTATCGATTTTTTTAATTTTTTTTTTTTTTACTCATTGATTAAGTAAGTATTTTAAAATTTTAAATTAATATGTAATTTTTTTATTTTTAAAAAATATCTAAATAATTTTAAAAATTATAAAAAGAAAAAGTAAAAAAAAATAATAAAAAAAAAGTGCATTCTCTGACGTCTCAACGTCCTTCTCGTGATCTCATGGCGGCTACGTGTACCATTTGACTAGGAGCCGACAGAGGGAGATGGGCTTCGATTGTGAGATGATGTAATTTTTTTCCCTTTCTTTCTCGCACATTTTTTATCAGTTATTTAACGTATGCATGGAATTTATTTATATTATTTTATATAGATAACTTGCTTTCCAATTAACAAATACGAACCAAAATAACACCGCAAATAAACTTAGGTAATTAGCAACTTTCAAGCACATTTCTAGAATTAAGATATTCGGAATCAGAAAAGAAAGTTTCGAAATCCCCTTCTATTTCTTCCCACTGAAGTCCCATGAATAAGGTCACAAATCCTTCGGATTAAGGATCCATCGAAAGTAGTAACATGGGCCTAAAAAACGTTAAAAGCAATTGGCCTAGAAATTTGATCAATTGAAGGCCATATGAAACAACCAACAAACACAAGAATGCTCGAAACTTGGATTTCCCCATTCTTAAAAGACGAACAAATTATAAAGTTATATTTGGATGTTGAGATGATAATTTTTAATTTAAGATATAAGTTAAAAATTGAATAAAATATTATTTTTTAATATTATTATTATTTTAAAATTTTAAAAAATTAAATTGAGATTTTAAAAAGTTGAATTATTTATTATATTTTATGTATAAATTTGAAATAATTGTAATGATGAGATGAAAATTTTATGTTTGAAAAAACTTCAAAACCTAACTTAACAAAGCATGGAATGAAAAACCAGCAGCAGATGCATCGGATCCAACAGCAATTACAACAGAAGACACGACCCAGAACGCCTATAACACAAACATAACAGCCTCCTCCAATTACATCATCTTCTCTCCAAACCCTGTAAGACCAACGAACGGAAGAGGATTTTTCTGGCTTTTTTCCTTTTAATTTTAATAGATGAATCATGAGCGAACTGCAAATCCCTAAAATTATGACTCCTAGTCCTAGCTGCAGGTCATGCCTTATTAAATCACAACATAATCGTATCCCTGCATTTTTAACCCACAACCAATGACAATCGACATTTATCTAAACATGTAGAGTAGAACTAGAACATGTCAGAAGTTTATTTTGAATCTAAATCAACAGGAATGGGAAGCTTCTCAGGCTTGGGCACAGAAATAAGCCCTCTCCAAGATGTCCCAAGTTAAAAGGCTGCAAAGGCATGGACGAGCTCAATTCGAAGAATTGAGAGACAAGTGTTATTATGTTATTGCTTTTCCATCGGAGTTGTAGTTAACCACGGGGTGTGGGGTTGGAGAGGCGGAGTTTCCGTCACTTCCTCCCCTGTCCCCTCTGATCCTTCCAAGCACCTCTCCCGCCTTCCACACCAAACGGCTAACATCTCAGCCAAGATCTTCAAAATCTGCCTTATGATCTGGCCTCTCTTAGGGGGAAAGCTTGTGTTTTTCTTCCTCTCAGTGTTGGCCGAAGCGAACGCCATAAGCTTATGTTACACCCTCAGCAGAGAAGCAGGGCAAAAGCAGAGGAAGGAAAAATGAAAGAACCAGAGTTTTGATTACAGAAGAGAAAGGAGGAGATGGAGATGAAGATATGGAGGAGAAGAATGGTTTGTTGGGGGATATGAGTATTGGGTTGAGGAGATGTCACTGTCTTTATGAAGGCCGTGAAGTAGAGGTCGAGGCAGAAAAGCTCGGGATGGAGGCACCCCATTTCCTAGAAATTTAAAGTATTTCTTCTAAACACTGCAGTGGGAATAGGAACCACTTGAAAGATTAATTTGGTCACATGCATTCACACACATCGGAGTTGCATTTTTCTTCACACTTGCAGCAAGGGATTTTCCACTACACAAGAATATTCCTTCAAGCTTCAAGACTCTGTGGCTCTTGTCTTTAGACGTTTCTATCTAACCTCTCCTAATCACCTACGGTCCTACCCCAGACCTTGCCTCCCTCTTTCCTCTTGCTTTGTATGTCCTTTTTCTCGTTTTTTTATTTTCCTTAGGATGGATAAACATCAAACTGATGCTGCTGACAGGAGTATGCCGTCAATAGCATTGGACACAAGTTTTTTGTTGCAGTCTTGCCAAAGCTGGACAACAAAAGAAATTTATCAAACCCAAAATAGATGTGCGCATCAAATTACGCAAGGGGTAGCTTCGAACGACTTGTATAAAAGCATCCCCTCGTCAAAATCCCTCCAAGTCTCCTGAACTTTCATAGTGTAAAAGAGCCTCCGTTCTAATTCTGTAATGTCTTGTGTAAAATTATTGCTTGTAATGCCTTTGCAATGAATTGTTGTTTAGCAAAAAACACAAAGTTCCGGTCAATTCTGAGCAAAACGAATGAACCCCGATGAGTTCTATCAATTTTTATGAACTTTTAAGGCTATAAAAAATGGCCTTTTTGAATGATATTGTTCTTTCCGCTTACCAAGTTTACCCAGCCTGGTTAAACTTTTAAGCTATCTTATTTTATTTCAACATTTAAATACGACAAAAAAAATATTTTTTAATTTTTAATTTCAACTTTTTATCTAATTATTTTTAAATCATTACAACAAACAAAATACAAAAAATAATTCATTTTTTTCAAATTTCAAAACAAATTATATTACAAAATTATATTTTAACTCTTTTTTAACTTTATAATTTTTTTATTCAATTTTTTATTTTTTATTTTTTAAAATTCTTTAAAACATCTTAATTCAAATAATTATAAATTATTTTACTATTATTAATAAATTTGTCGTTTCCTCTCAGATCTCATGTCATGTAACCAAACGAGCTCGCCTGTGAACAACTGAGCACGTAAAAGATCATCTGCCGCAATTTTCAAACTGAACAGTGAAACTTTTGTTTGAATATACGATAGGATAGGATCAACAAAATGATTATTTTCTCTTTACTACTTCCGCACTTGAGAAAGAAGAAGGAAACTCGAGTCCTTGACGCCGATGTGCGATACTCATTTGGGAAAAACAGCATACAATACATGTGCGTGTTTGAAGGTTTGAAAGTACAGCCTTGGCGTTGCCTCACGTCATGCAAATATAGCGTATGTCCACTCTTTGACACTGACAACGTCGGCTAACTTGCTAGTGAAGGTTCCTCGCACAGGCAAGGAAAAGATTGGTCATGCTTCTGGAAAACTATGACTGCGTTATCATGCTCAAGTGATCCAAAACAAATTTTATGATTTATTTATTTTTTTCGGTTTGGATTAAGATCTTCAGGCTGTTCACACATGTAATTTACATAAATTTCATCAAGCTGGGATAGGCTGGCGACGTACGTACGTACGTGATAAGTCAAAAGACTACACACCTACGCAGCAACTTCCGCCCTATTGCGCGGCAAAGTCCACGCCCTCAAGTTAGGTTTGTAAACACCAGACAAACTCAGTGATGTACTCTTAGACGGCAAAAGAGACATCAAAGGAGAAATAACTTGAGAATATTGAGCATTTTGATTATAACGACCATTGAATTATATAAAGAACCACAAAAGCGACAATATTATATTGATCGTTATCAGATATAACCTAAATATTCCACAATCTTTTTTCTTCGGTTAGACTTTTGGTCCCGTTTGGATATAAGAAGTATTTCTTCCATCTCATCATTACCATTTTTTAAAATTTTTATACAAAATATAATAAATAATTTAATTTTTTCAAATATAAAAAATAATAATATTCTAACAATATTTGATTGATTAACTTTCAACTTTCATCTAAATTCAACTCAACTCGTTATCTAAATGACACCTATTTTTTTAAAACCAATCATAGATGTGTTCGCGAGAGCGCACATTATGTTAAGACAAATACACGAAATACATTTTGTCCCATACACTTTCATATTAATTTAAACTTTTGAAATAATTGATAATTTTACGTAGTATTAGAGTAGAAGTACTTCTGAATTCAATTAATTATCATTATACACTTGATCCTATTTATCTTTTTTTTTTTATCAACTTAAACTTTTAAGACATGTTAAAAAGCACATGTTAGACTAGTATAGAAAATTGTTTGGTTAATCGAGCTACATTATGTGTGTGAATGCCACCCAAGTTTGCCCACAATTGGTGTGCCCCCTAGTCCAAATTATACTTTTCCTTTCTTTTTATACTTTTTTATTTCAAACATTTTTTAAACATGTTTAAATATTTTTAAAAAAACTAATACATTTTTAGTCACATCCTTAATCATTAAATAAAAAAATAAAATAAAATACATGAGCCGTCAAATTGAGAAGACAAACTCAAGAAACATAGTATCACTCACCATATGAAATTTCATAGACCACGTTAACAGT
>QEOT01001821.1:38377-88422 GCA_003123785.1 Pterocarya stenoptera
TATTTGGGACAATAATGAAGTCACCGTAATAGGCCTTTTTTGTTGTAGCGAGTGATTCAACACTTAACTTTGAGTTATTTGACCCAACCATCCACCAAGCTCCCCGTACCATAATTTATATCCCATTGGAACCAATTTATGAATTCATATTTACCTAAACTCTTGAAATCTTTCTTACTTAAGTATTAATACTGTTTGGTGGCCAAGAGGTTGATTGCTTTACAGCATATAGTCCAGTTCTCTAAATGAAAAATCTGGATTCAACCCATCACCTCCCCTTATAAAAAAAAGAAAAAGAAAATATTGTGTAGTGTTCTTAGTAGGTAATGATAAATGCTATGGTTCTTTGAATCTTTAGATCTTTATCCTATATATGTAAAAATAAAGAGTCATGAGTTTTAACTTTTAACAAAGAAATTAAGGTTTGGATTGGATAGTTATTTCAGATGAGATGAGTTGAAATGAAAGTTGAAAATAAAATAAAATATTATTAGAATATTTTTTTAATAATATTATTATTTTAAAATTTGAAAAAAATAAAATATTTTTACTTTATTTTGTGTGAAAATATGAAAAAAATATAATAATAAAATAAAATAAAATGAGATATGTTAATGTATCCAAACTTCCCCTAAGTGATTAAGAATTACACAAACACTTGAGTTTGGCAACATTTCTAGTTAAGATAAACACGAGATTTCCAAGCTTGAGCCTCTACAAGTGATATTTCATCTGTGGTGATTTGGATATCAAAATTATCTAAAATCATTTTATCTTAACTTATTTCATTATTATAATTTTTCTAAATTTTTAAATAAAATATAATAAATAATTTAATTTTTTAATTTTAAAATAAAATTAATATTAAAAATAATATTATAATAATATTTTATTCAATTTTTAACTTTTATTTTAATTCTATCTCCTCTCATTTAGCCTTCTGGTCTAACAATTACCATCTCGTCTGATCTTCCGTACAAAACCTTCCCAATTAAGGTAGCTACGTAAAAATCATTTGCCCCATCTGGTCTAACAATTATCATCTCGTCTGATCTCCCGTACAAAACCTTCCCAATTGAGGTAGCTACGGCTTTTTACGTGCAGTTTCAAGTACGTAATTCATTAATGGCATTAACCACCATTAATGCATTTCCTTCGAAAATAACCAGAAAATAGTGGCTTTGAGAATTGCAAGCAGCAGCAGGAGCAACTTCCGTCCTGAAATTCTTTCTATAGAACCAACCGAGAGAGAGAGAGAGAGAGAGATAGAGAGCCGTGAAGTATAAAGAAGATGAATTGTGTGAGAGTGGGAACATGGGTCAAACGATATTCCAACTCCGGATCCAGATCCAGATCCCATTTCCTAGCATTCCCGGAAAGCCACCGTCCCATCTCCTCCCCCTCCTCGTCGCCCACCGAGGAAATCTTCAAATCCACCTCCTTCAATTTCAAAAATTACGTGGCCCAAAAAGCCAATACCATCAACCGAGCCCTCGACGCCGCCGTTCCGCTCAAAGATCCCATGGAGATCCACAAGGCCATGCGCTACTCCCTCCTCGCCGGTGGCAAGCGAATCTGCCCTCTCGTTTGTATCGCGGCCTGCGAGCTCGTTGGTGGCACCGAATCCATGGCCATGCCCGCCGCTTGCGCCGTCGAGATGATCCACACTATGTCTCTGATCCACGACGATCTTCCTTGCATGGACAACGATGACCTCCGCCGAGGGCAGCCCACGAGTCACAAGGTTTTCGGCGAAGCCGTGGCGGTTCTCGCCGGCGATGCACTCCTGGCATTAGCGTTCGAGCACATAGCCTCCTCCACGGTGGGCGTGACCTCTGCGAGGATTGTCCGTGGAATTGGACAGCTTGCGAGGTTCATTGGCGCTGACGGGGTCGTAGGCGGTCAAGTAGCTGATTTAACTTCAAAGGGGCAGTCCGAACTGAGTTTCGAGCACCTCGAATTCATTCATCTGCGGAAGACCGCAGCCATGTTGGAAGGCACTGCGGTTCTTGGAGCTGTGCTGGGTGGTGGTTCCGACGAGGAGGTTGAGAAACTGAGGACTTTCGCCAGGTACACTGGATTACTTTTTCAGGTAGTGGATGACATTCTCGACGTGACAAAATCTTCGGAGGAATTGGGGAAAACGGCGGGGAAGGACTTGGTGGACGATAAGGTTACGTATCCCAAGCTAATGGGTATCGAAAAATCGAGGGAGTTCGCGGAGAAACTGAAGGAGGATTCGCAGGAGCAGCTCTCCGGCTTTGATCCCGATAAGGCGGCGCCGTTGGTTGCCCTGGCCGATTTTATTGCTCATAGGTCAAACTAGTCTCATGTGTAACTCTGTAACTTGTAACTGGTCATTTATGTTTTATTTACCAAGAAATTGAAGTCATTCGGCACAAGGAGTAACGTGATCCCACCTTCTAATCGTTTAGGGTCAGTTTAAAAAATAGACATAATTTCAAGAGTAGTTTAAAAACTTTCTAAACTATACATACTAGTTTGCAAAAACGTTTTAACAAAAAATTTTCCTCTTTCTTTGCCGTAAAATTCTAAATTACTAAAGAAGTCTTTCTTTCATCTCGAGACTTTAATTTTCGTAAGTAGGTTCAAAGCAGTTTTGTTGAAAGTTGAGAATTTACAAGAATTGTGGTCTAGAAAAACATCTTTTTTATTAAAATATGTTGAATTTAATAAATGGGCCAAGCCCATTAATAATGTAAAATGACATAAACTAGCCATTCGGCCTGGTAACGTTTGGGCTTTGATAGAGGAAGAATGGGCCTTACTGCTCGGAAAAATACGGGTTAGGTTTTCACATTTGGCGGGAAACCACGAGAACAGAGAGGGAGAGAGAGGGAGGGAGAATGGCGAACAAGCTAATCAGCGAGATTGGTTTGCCCAAGTCGATCGCCAACATCTTCGCAGCTCGTAACATCGTCACTGCCAAGGTACTTAAGTACGTGTAAATTGTAATGATTTCGATTGCGTTTCGTCTTTACCTCCAATTGCAACTACTGTCCTGTTTGGATTTTGGGAACTAAATTTTCCCCAAACTCACGTACTTTTCGTTCTCAATTAGATTAAAATCTTGTCAAGTACATACTTCGAATCCATGTGGTCCACTTACTTATCATGTATGTTAAGACATTGATTTTTACCAATCCAGAACCATTTTTTAAGAATATCTTGTAAAAACGTAAAATTCATTATTTTCAACATATTTTAGTAATTAAATTTCTGTCTGTTGATATTTGACAAGCATGATAGGCATATAAAGATTATAATCGGATGGTGGGTTTCAGCGATATATTGATCCTGGTGTTATAATATTATAGAAGAGTTATAATATGTGTAAATTGAACCTAATTGATATATGTTTGTGTATTTATCTTCAACCTAGATGCAGCAAGATAGGTCATGTGTCCTAAAAAATGTTATCATTGATTATAGTTCTAAATTTTGGCCAACTTCATCAGAAGAATAACTCAATTAAAAAAATATGGCTTTTGGACCCCCTTTTATGGCGATTTGGAAAAATGAAATTTATTTGTTTGCTTCAGGATGCCTTATCTTTGACTGAATTTCAGTTGATGGAGTTGTTAGATGTGGGGTGGGCAGAAGTAACGTCTGCAGTAGCACACATCAGTGCAATTGTGTGTCCACCATATCAAAGTGTAAGCTTGCAGCTTAGTTTTATCAATTAATGTACTTAATTGGCTCAACTATGCACTGGATTATATATTCTCCTTCTTTGATTTTGAGTTCCCCAAAGTTGTTAGTTCTAGTTCTTTTCAGGCATTATCACTAATGGAGCAGCGGGTTAAAAATGAGCACTTGGCTGGCCATCTTCCTACAGGCCTCAAAGGATTAGATGAAGCCTTATGTGGTGGGATACCATTTGGTGTTTTGACAGAGTTGGTTGGTCCAGCTGGAATTGGCAAAACACAAGTACAACTCTTTCATTAGTACCTTTTATTCACCATTAATATGTGTTTACTTGAGGATTTTGTCCTGATGGGTGTATCTTCTTCCCCTCAAATTGATAATTTTATCTGACCATTTTCGCTCAATGTCACCATCAAATGAATAATGAATTCATACATTCTGTAAATTTGGAAGGAGTTTTAGTTTTGCATCATGGATAGTTGCAAAGAAAACCCTTATTAAATGGCTGTTAGTTGAAAGCCACACATCATGAGCTTTCCAGGGACTCTAGTACACGTAGGGTCTGGGTGTCTGATTCTTGAGTTTTTATGTTTCAGTTTAAGCTAGAAGGGATCAACCACTGGCATCTGCAGTTCACCGAAAATAAAGATAGCATTAAATCCCAACTACAGAGGCAATATGCAGCTCTTTTTTTTCAATTCTGTACGGGATGCTTGGGAAATTAAAGGCCACAATGTACTTTATCAAAACATAATCCAAATTATTTTCGTTCTTCCTTACAGCAGCTTCAAATTGGACAACTTCTTTTTACTTAACAGTAGCTAATTATGTTCACTGTACTTGGAAGGTGTGTTTAGCAATGAAAATTTTAAAATGATCATTGCTTTGTAGACGTGTTGAAAGGATGTTTTATGCTACTTAGATAGACATTTCATTGCGCATCCCGGTGTATAAAAGGAAATTGGACTCTTTGACAAGTCAATGCTGCATCTATGTATTGGCAACTAGCTGAGGCAATTTATTATTTGGTGAAAATAATGATAGAAAATTGTAGCCTTTATTAGCTTTCAGTTTCCCTTTTTTAGACCTATCTGCTGTGAAAATCAACCTGTCTGCATTGCTTCAGCAACTGAGCCATATACAAGACACAACACACACTTTTGTTGGTTTTGTTGTGGGGAAACACATCTTTAGAAAAAGCCATGTCTTCTTTTATTCATTTTGATGAGGGAGTTGTTTTATTAAGGGATACAACTTGAACTTGCAGTCAAGTATGACAAGGTATTCTCTATAATATTTCGAAGCTATCTAATTTTGTTGGTCGAGTTTTTAGCTGTAGTTTGCTTTGCTTGATTAAATTGCAGTTTTGCTTAAAGCTCTCTTTATTGGCATCGCTACCTTCAAGTTATGGAGGCTTGGACGGCCATGTAATATATATTGATGTAGAATCCAAATTTAGTTCAAGAAGGTAATGAAGTGCATCTATGGTATCACTTATGTGGGGTGTGTGTTCCTTACATCTAATTTTTCAATAAGTAAAGCAATATTTTCAAGTCAGGAAATTTTCTTTTCTCAGGTTGATAGAAATTGGAGCGAAAAGTTTCCCAGAAATATTTCTCATGAAAGGAATGGCCCAGAAAGTATGGGTTATCATTTAAGTCTTTCCCATTTCCATTTCATTCTTTCCCTTCACAGCATCACTGAGGTTAACCGGAGATTGTTATTCCGTCTATGTTCAGATGAGTGGCAGGATCCTTGTTTGGCGTCCAGCATCACTTTCTGAGTTCACTGAGAGGTAATAATTTATGTTTTAGGGCCCTAGAATGGATAGAATAAGACTGAAACTTCGGTGTTGATGTCTTCAGCTGGTGTTTTGTAAAGAAATTTCGTTGAAGAGAGTGGAATAACTACCTGTTTAGAGTGTAGACTAGTGGTGAAAGGAAGGGCTTAAGATGAGCTGCAGATTCAGACATCTTGTTTGAATCCACACTTGGGAGTTGTTTGGAAGAGGTTTCATCTCATCTCTTCTCATTCCCAAACATCACTCAAACACAAACACTTTTCAATTTTAAATATTCAACTTTTTCATCTAATCATGATTATATAATCATGATTATATAATCATTACAATTTTTCCAAACTTCCAAACAAAACACAAAAAATAATTCAACTTTTTCAAATCCCAAAACAAATATAATATTAAAAAGATTATATTCTAACAATATTTTAACTTGATAATATTTTTATTCAATTTTTTTTTCTCTCTCTTTTCCAAAAACCCAATAAAACATTATAACTCAAATCATTTCACTACTATTCACAGATTTCTCATCTCATCTCATTCCCCAAGCATCCCCTTAGAGTTCACTTGGATTATCTGATACACAATTCTGGCAAGTGGGGTTGTGTATATGGGGTTTACTTCCCAGAGGTGGGTTCGAAGGGCTTGCCTTGTACAGTTTCCACGTCATCAAAAAGAGAGTAGAATAATTAAGCAGCATTTCTGCAACTAACTTGATCTAGTTAAGCTCTTGCTTGACAATAACCCCATATACAATTCCCAAAAAATCCCTTGAGACTATACAATCTACAGAGCACATGCATATGCTGAAATTGTAACTCTGTTGTTTTTTTAGAACATCACTGCATCTGAACAGTTCAGTTTTGGCTAATATTCTTACATTTCATTCTGATGCCAATTTTTCACATTATATAAAACATTTTCTTTCCACTATCTTACGTGGATGATATGTATCTACTTTCAAGCAATTAGCTGATGCAAACTGGAAGGTGTTTTATGTTGGTTATCAAATATTTAGTATTACTTTTTTATGCCTGCGCCGTACTAAGTTCCCCGGCATCCCTATATTCCTTTCTCTTAGAAACTTTAATTTTTTTAAAATATTTATCAAAAAGACTAGTGAGATTGGCTAACAGATCTTCATTATCTAAAAAATTACCAGACTGCAACAAATCAAGGTTTCACTCCACCAGAATGAAGTGAAGTTACTAGTCATTGATAGCATGGCTGCTCTTGTCTCGGGGTAAGTTTCAATCTCTCATATGCAGACTGAATTGTGATTTTAATATGGAGATACCAATTGGCATGTTATCAGCTTTCAGACAGATCATTTGATTGCCCGCTTTTAGTAATTTTATATTTCCATTCTCCCTGGCCCCCCTTCCTCATGAGTCATGATAGGAATAGCCTATGTTCAGAAAGAAGCAAGTTACGGAACTAGTATTTTTCATGTGATGCTTAACAAGTGGTGATTTTTTTATCCCCCTAATATTAAATAGATCAGTGAACGTTCTCTCAGTGGTTTAAGGGAGGAAAAAGGTGAGAGAGAGGGTTATATTCTTACGTTTTACGAAATCTGGTCTTATTTTTCTTCTATGCTCTATTTTATAAGTGATGGTGCAGGTTCTGGAGTTCTGGCCATTTCATGACGAGATGTGCAAACATATACGTTTCTTCAATTCTTTGTATGGCTAAAAGAACTGTCTCCATGTTAATTTTTAACAGAAGATACTATGTTTCTCACATCGCTGATATATCCATGCTTTTGATCTGAAAAGATCATATACAATGTTATTGTCAAAGCTCCTCAATATTTTCCCCATTGCACTGATATGAAGCTTGTACATGTGCTCTACTCTTCCATCTCTTTGCACTTATCTAATGTTAATTAGCTCACACCTAAGCTTTACTCAACAAAGCATCGTCCCCTTCCACTTGGTGTTGGCTACATTGTTCCTTTTTTTTCTTATCAGTTCCATATTTTCGAACCTCTTCCATGTGTACTGCAGATATGTCTTCAAAATATAAAATGGTCATACATCATGCATTATTGAGTTGGTTGTTGTTGATATATAATCGGTGGTCACTCTACAACATTCAGGGAATATGAGCAGGGGATTCCCAGACAACATCCATTGGGTTGGCATGTTTCTTTCATCAAGTAAGAGGCAAATTATATTGATATCATATCATGAACTTCTTAGCCACAGATGATTGTCTTTTCCGCTCGACTAATACTTCTTTTTGTTCATTATCTAGGTCACTTGCTGAATTTTCACGAATTCCTATTGTGGTGACAAATCAAGTGAGGTCTCAAAGCCGTGATGAGGCCTGCCAGTTTTCTTTTCAAGGTTGGATGGCATGATCAAAATTACAAATCTTCTTCCTGATGTATTATCATATTATACAATATTCCGTACAGTGCAGAGATGGAAGGAAACCAAAGAGGATCATGCAAGATATGGTTCTCATCTTGTTGCTGCTTTGGGAGTTCACTGGGCTCATGCTGTAACAATCCGTCTTGTTCTAGAGGCTAAATCAGGTTGGCACAACATGTGCTATTCTTTAAAAAATGAAAATGTACCGGTTATTAAGCTTGTTTGTAGGTCTAATGTGCATGTTGGTGGAATAAAATGTTTTAGTACGCTATGCATGTTTGGGACGTTTTTAGTTCACTTTGCTTGTTTGGAATGAATTTCTTTGTTATCTTGCTGAAAATAGCATGTTTATTATATGAGTGGATTATGTTCCCTCCGAATTTAACTCGAAAAACCAAACTTAAGGATTTGACATTGAGTTTTATTTATTTGGGGCATCTTGGGTGCCTTGTCTCTTTTCCTCTTCTCCTTTTGTAAAAGGTTTAATAGTCTATCAAAAGGTATTTAGAAAGATCAAGAATATATGGTCTGTTCACAGTTGGAAAACAACACTGGAGATTGTGAAATATCCTCCGAGCAAATTTATCTGTCTCATTTCAGGCTATTTACATTACCTTTTTTATATAGAGTATGATAGCATGTGAACACCATAGATTTTGGCTTTTTTTATTACGCACTCAAAGTTTTTTTTTAATTTTTTTTTTTTCTCTTTCAGGTCAAAGGTTCCTTAAGGTGTCAAAATCTCCAATATCACCACCTCTGGCTTTTCCTTTTGACATAACTGCATCAGGAATGTCATTGTTAAGCGATGATGGGATAGAGCTGACAGGGCCAGATATAAACGCAATTCACAGTCAAGGTTTGTCCTTGAGATTTTGTTGTTGGTTAAATATGCAGAATAATTTTAATCGAACACCCATGACTAAGGGTGCAACTTTTAAAATGTGGAGTACTTAAAGTACCTCACGTCCTTCATTTAGCACTTTTATTATTGTCTGGGATCTCCTGTAGAAAAACCTCCTAACAACTGAAAGTCAGTCTTTGCTTTGTTGCAAATGGCCATCCTAGATTAGGTGCTGAAATTAATTTAACGAGTCTACGTCAAAAAAAAATTTCTCCTTCATTTTTTTTGTTTTTTTGTTTTTGTCTTCTTTCCATGTCTGTAAATAAATGTCTCAGATTAATGACAAATATGCAGGCCACAGTGACATTATCAATTTTACTGGGGAAAGCTTGCAGTGAACAATCAGAATGGAATCTGCATGTAGTAGGAATGTTTGTTGGCAAAGGGAAAACACTATATAACAGTTACACTCATTTGGACACCTTTTGCTATTTTAGGTTCATAGTACCTCTTACAATCAGAAAATTACTCTCATAACATCCTATCACAACATGTCATATAATTAAAATTCTTGTGTAAGTATCAATTTAATTGACACGACATCTTCTGATAGGATGAGAGATATCACTTTTCCTTACAATCATAGCCGTTTCATGCTTGAGCAGGGTGTGTTTTTTATTTTTTGGTTTCAAGTACATTGCTTGTGGCATGGAGTATCTCTGTCGTTATTGCGCACAAAAGTATTGTGATGTTTATATAGCCTCTGGGAGGGGGGAAGCCTCTGGGTTTATATAGCCCAAAACCAAAGCTTTTGTAAAGCATTATCCTATGTGGACTAAGTACAAAAGTATTAGTCTGTAGAAAGGTCTTGCTATTACAGAGTAGCTAATTTTAATGTCGTCTAATCTGAGGCAGACCATTTTTATCCAAAACATATAACCCAAAAAGATGCAATGGAAGTCGAGAAACTGATTCAAAGAAACCATCCAAACCTGGAGCAGCGAAGATTGAGAAGCCCATTAGCTAGGTTGTTGCCTTCCCCGAAAGGTATGAGTAAGCTCAAAGTGAAGAACTTTGACTCAATAGGAGAGGATATAACACCACATTTCAAAATACAACTAGGGGGATGCTTGTGAAGATAAAACCAATTTACAGCCATCAGAGAGTCAGTTTCAACCCCCAAAGTCATAAATGTGCAGTTGAAAATATCAAATCTCAGAAACAATTTTTGTGCCATTTACCAAATTGCAAGAGAACCCATGAATGAAGCAACCATCATGTGATCTTAAGACCCCCCCCCCCCCCACATCTGTCTCCTATTCTAACTCATTTCTTATTCTTGATGAACAAGTGAATGGGAATAGTACAAACAAATGGTTAAACAGATGAGCTTCAATGATAATTATGGCCAATATAGTAACAACCTATAATGTCTTGACAGTGACATTATACCTAATGAAATTCACTGATACACTCCTATATTTTAATTGCGAGAGATGATAGTCTGAGAGAAGATCAATAAGATATAAAAATATTGAATTTGAAAAGGACCTATGCATTAAGGGTACCGTTCATATATTGATTTGAGTTTTTCTTTAACTCAATAAATATTTATTACTATTTTAACTCAAATATATATTTATCACGTGCGATAGGTTGATATATATGGACTGGAAGCGAGGGAGATTGCTCGTACGTAGTGACACTGATCTCGTGCCTTGGCCAAGTACTTGTGTGTGCGCATTATGAAGGGAGAATCATTCCATTGGTTTTTCCTGCATTGCGAATTATAATCTCTGGGTTCTGTTGCTTTAATTTCAGAATTAATAATCGAGCCCCCATATTTTAAGCAATATAATATATATATTTTTATATATATATTCTTCATAACTCTATTCTCCCATACATAATTTTTCTCTATTTTCCAACACATTGTTCCTTCTATTATAGTATACACTACTTTTGACGATTAGATTCATGATCTCTTCCTTTCCTTCTTAATATATATAAATAAACGTACTTAGAATCCACAAGCTTTCTCTTAATTCTTTGCTGGGAAAGAAAATCAACCGAGTTGCAGGCATGCTCAATTGTTAATAATCGAGCACTAGGAGTGTAGGTGATTGGTTAATGGTAACAAAAAAAAAAAGGGGGCATGCTTACAAATAAAAATATGTGAGCTCGAGACTTGTGCGGCCAGATGTACTATAGAAAATATCAAAAGCCCATCAAAATGAACAGTCCACTTGTCTAATCCTACAAAACAAGGTGACAAACATCAGCTTATAAACGGAGACCAACGAGCTGGCTGATTAGAAGCCACTTGTGATTATACTAATTAAGAGCAGATACCTTGCCAACTTTGATTGCTTTTAATCAAGTGGAGTGTCCATCCATGCATGCTTGTTCATGATGCCAATACTAAAAGAAACAAATGCATTGAAAGGTGTGATTACGATTGTTCAGTCCTCGTTTACCTTCAAATAGGAAAAAGGACTAGCATGGCTATACAGTGGCGGCAACATTTTGAATCCCGATGAGAAAATGGGTCTTGAAAGAGGTCGGTTTTGTTTTTTTTCCTGGCAAAACACTGCAGGTTTGTACTTCTCTCTAATCGTGTCCATAACATGGTTGAGCGGTCAATTTTTTATTTTATTTTAGTTTGTTTTCTCTGTGCTTTTTGGAGGCCAGTTGATTGTTATCATCAAGGTCTTATTGCAAGTTTTGACACAGAGAATGAAGGAAAGAAGTTATTAAAGTTAAAACAAAACTTTGGGTTAGTGGAATAATGATGTAGATGAAGACAATGGAAGTACCAACAAGTAGTGAATGGGTTTCACAGCATAGCGATGCAAATAAGTTAGGTAGAAGTAAATTATTTTAATTTTTTAAGAACTTTAATAAATCATGTAACGAATATTGGAAGAGAAAAAAAAAAGCCCATGTCCCAACAAATCATGACCCATCTTAAGAATTAAAAGTTTGGGCGATTCTATTTAATTTGGAAGAACACTGTAAAAAGTGTATTATTTTTTAACTGACTTTGGTTTTTGTTACATCATTGTAATTTTTTTCCCAAGCTAATTCATATTATATATATAGATTGATTCTCACCCTCACAAAGGGTGTGCGAAAGAAACCAATTATATATATATATATATTATTATTATAGGTACGAGAATATAATTTGTCTTTTTTTTTTTTTTTGATGGAAGAATATAATTTGTTTAAACTCATATCAAAAGCTCACTTTTTAAATAATCCTGATAACTACATTACCCAGGGATGGGGGAACTTCATGCATGTACCCACATTTATATCATCCGCCCTACACAATATTATCAATGCAATATGTGGTTGGTTGTAAACCTAATCCAGAATAGACTTATCAAGATTGCCGTGGCTTTTTGGGAGTTTGTAGTACGTAGCAGTACTACCTTTGCATGGACGGCAAAAATGTATATTTTAAGCTTATATTTATATATATATATATATAAAGAGTTTCTTAGTGTGCACTCCATCGTTTAACTTATCCACGCATATTTATTCCTCTTGGTGGAGGCGCTTTTAAATTGTAATGAACATAAAGAACTGTACAGTTGACAACTGTGTTGTTGCTTCCTCCTTCTTTATCAATCAAAGAAAAGACATAAATTACTCTATCACATTCGGCCGCTATTGGGTTTCTTAAACAAGAGAAGATTCTGGGAGTTGCAGCCAGAGATTTTGATGGTTTTTAAGGTTTCTTTTTTTTTCTCTCTTTATCATTCCAACATTTTATATTCCATCCCCTCTTTGGACTCTCTGATCTCTCTCTCTTTCTCTCTCTCTCTCTCTCTGTACATACATATATATTTATATATATATATATATTGTTTGCATAGCTGTTTAATGGATTTGTGTGTATGCATGAGATGCGAATCATTCATGCATACTGACTCTGATCGACCAGACTGACTTGATACACTAAACAATGCAAAAAAATGATTATCAAAGCTTGTCTGATATGTATCATGTACTCATCAGCCTGCTACGCATGCTTTAAGCTAGCACAACAAAAAACAAATGCTTATTTATTTATTTATAGATTAATCTGGATTACGTTCTGATTACTCCGGATAATTATAAACCTTATTTATTATTAATTAATAATTAGTTTATGGGAGGATCTTAATCTCCCCGAAAATTTTATGCTCCAACGAGGCAGGCACATACCTCTAAAAGATGATAGTTGCACCACTTGTCAATTGTTTTTTACACTAAACTTTACATAGAGTCGCATCAACTTGCCACAATCAACAATTTAATACCATTTTTTTAATATATATACATATAAATTAGTCGCCATAGCTACAGAAAATCAGGCCTCTCTATATATAATTATATTAAATAATTCTATATGATTAGGTTTGTTTATCTTTACCTAATCTTGCATTCTTCATCAGGTGCAAATTCACTTCTTCCAATAGGCTGTATTCATTGTTATGAAATTAAAATATTAGTTAAATTAATGAGATAGGAGACAACCTTTTTCTGTAGCATGTTAAACAAATGGGCCGGTACCTGCGTATTAAAAAAATCAAATCATCATGTTTCTCATTGACATAACGAATTCTTATATATAAATAAACACATGAAAGAAAAGTTAAAAGGGCAACTTTAATTTTTATTTTATTTTTTTATTTCCTTTCTTCTTGAATCTTCATTTGGTACTGTCGTCTTGCCGACTGATGAGAAATTTTTCTAAGTTTTAAATGTTTGTCTCTTGGCAAGGTCGGTGTTTACTATTTTCGCGCAGTACCTGCATGTTATTAATTTGTTTGGTTTTGGTCATGTGTTTTCGTGTCTATTTTTTAGCTTGTGCATGCCTCCGAGCTGCATGTTTCATGTGAGTTCTTTACTTTATAGGATGGAGCCCCCCACCAAGAGCTTCTTTAAAGAAAAAGAAGTTTATGGTCATTTTCATGGATGTTTTGTCCACACTTATTATATATATAATATAAATGAAGCAAATGATGATACAATGATACTTTGTAGCCGCGCAGTCACATTATTAATAATCTAATTTTGTTGTATATGGCAAAGTCATGTGTAGGTGTTTATACGTATACATCAATCAACCAATTAGTAATTTCCTCATATATAATAGAATAGATACAAAATAATAGATTTTGAAAGATCTTCAAGCTGTATGTGCATTTTATAACCACATTATTATATCACCAACTAAGAAATTTGATACACAGATTCTAAAATTTTCAACTTTTTTTTTTTTTTTTTTGTTAAATACAGTTCTAGAGTGTATAAATCCTACACACTCTATTTGAAGTTTACCATTAAAAATAATTTTTTTTACTTAAATCTCATATTTATTTACTTTTTTTAAAATGAGTGCGCATGATTTGCATTTCCAACGACTACTAATATCATTCCTCTTAAAGGGTGAGGTATTTAATTAGCAGTCTCTATGTTTTATTTGTTTATATGTTCACTCCTAGCATGGCCTGGGTTCTCAATTAATTTGTAATTATAATTTAAACAGTTTCCTTAGGTTTTTAAAATATTTTAAAAAAATTAAAAATTCAAAGTTAAAGGAAAACCTTAATATAAAAATTTAAGAAAATGAAATTAAAATACAATTAAAAAAGTCGATCGGGCATTTAAAAAAAAAAAACCCCAAAAGAGTTAATATCATAAAATAAAAAAGTAAAGAAAAAGTCGGAAAATATAAATCCAACAGAAATTACATCAAAATATATATACAAAATCTTAAATTAAAAAAAAATGAAAATATTAGAATGTTGAAATTAAATCATGGGCAAAAAAAAAGGGGGTGGCCCCTTTGTGGATATTTTATTGTCATATATATTACAAAAAAGCGAACAGATTGGCATTCCACGCTTAATTGAGGTCGTGGTTTGTTTGAAGGACAGATAGAAATCCCAAATTAAAACGTGCAAAAATCAAACTTGGGCAAAATGAATGTGAAGAGTGCATGAAGATACTATACAACAAGATGCCGACAAACAAACATTTTCCTATGGTATTTCCGAAATACAGAAAATGAGTTAACTCTCATCCTATCACTATATATCTTATAATTAAAATTATATACTCTCGTTTGTATGCAAAACTAATTCTAAAACCACCTCAAAATTTATGTAATACTTCAAATGCATTATCTCACTTGATTTATATAATGTTCTTCAAATTTGACCAAGGATCTATTTGGAGTTGTGTTAACAGTCTTAAAAAATATTTAAATAGTCTTAAAAACTCTTTAACAGAAAAATTAGATTGTTTGACTATTACAGATTAAAATACTTTTAATCTCAAATAACTTAAAAAATACATTTGAAAAAAAAAATCATTTTGATCCTTTTCGCCAAACGTGTTTTTTTGAATAATCCAGAATGTAGTTCAACTTTAAAAAAAAAAAATATCAATTGATAAAAATACCCATATAACTTTCTTATAATTACAACTTTTTAACTTTTAAGGATATGGTTATAATTTTAAAAAAATCAAACGATCGTTATTTTTATCCTAGAAAGTTTTTTTTTTAAATTTATTTTCTAACAAATATAACATGTTTAAAAGTATTTTAAACCTATGATTATCAAACAGTAAATAACATTTTAAGAATAGAATTTATTACTTAAATTATAAGTAATAGATCTTAAAATTATAAGCTATATTTTCTCAAATATGCACGAATTACTAGTCATGTCTAGTGTTTGAAAATTTGTGCTTCTAACTATATATCCTTCTTAAAACATAAAGTTTTCTATGAGTTCGCTTTACGAGCTAAATTGAACGGTTTATGCTGCAAACGGCCAACGGGTGCACGTTCATGTCACGTGTTTAATTGGTGAAGCAAATGACTAAACGCTCCTGTCTTGCGTTTTCAGTTCAGAGGAGATTACCATTTTCATCGGTGTATCTATATTTATGTCTAAATTAAATAGCTAAATAAAACTTCTTTTTTTCTATTTTGACTAATAATATATTATTTTAAAGAATACAATCCAACATTTTATCCGAAAATTTCTATATTTCCAAAAAATATAAATGTGTACATACACTTTGACTTACGCATACACAATTTTATTTAAAAAATAGAAATAATTTAATTATAAATAGATTACATAAAAACAATATTATAAATTAAAGTGATTTCATATGATTCGTTAGATTGTAAAGTTAATTTTATTGTAAAATAAATCTAACGAATCACATAAAATCACGTCAATTTATAATATTATTTTGTACAATCTTTTTGTGAAGGTAACGGTTTCTTAAATGCATAGAAAGTCGCAGCGATAGGAAGCTTGTCTTCCTCTCTTAAGAACTGATAGAACAACAACTTATTCATTTTTTTGTTTTTTATAAGTACTTATTCACAAATTCATAATAAATTATTGTGGTTATTATTATTATTATTATTATTATTATTAAATTTAAACGCATCAGTTCCAAAACAAGAAGTCAAAATACATTTTTAAAAAAGAATTATTATTAATTTATTATATAGTTAATAATTTGTTGTGAAATAATTGTAACTTTATTATTAATTGATCCTGCAATTAAATTTTATATAATTCACGATTTCGAATTAATTCAATTCAATTAACAAGCTTAACTTTAAAAGTAACTTAAAAAAAATACTATAATTTGGTAAATAGTTCGGAAGTTATCAAATCTTTATTAAATATATAATTTAAATAAAATGATGAAGGAGAAAATATCAAAACAAAATTAAAATTATATAAACAAATAAATTATAATACTAATAAAATTATATCATCCTATCAATTAATGTGCAATTTAAATAGTTTTTTATTTTAAATAATTATTTAAAATATATATTGATGTCACAAAATACTGAACAATTTATCTGAAATAAATAGTTTTTGAATTTCTGACAATAAAAATAGATAGCTTGACTAGATAATGACAGATCACCCTTTTGTTTGAAAAATGCTACTCTTACCACTGGTTCTTACCACTGGTTTTTACCGCTTTGACTTTTTAAATTTTTTTTATTATTATTTTTTACTTAATGATTAAGTAAGCATTTTTTAATAATATTATGAATTTTTTTATTTTTTTAAAAATATTTAAATGTATTAAAAAAATAGATGTAAAAAAATACAAAAAAATAAAGGGTCATGCTACAACCCCCGCTGGAGGCTCCCGCTGGGAGCTCCCGCTGGGGGGTGTAGCTTAGTTTTTAATGTGTTTTATTTAAGATTTTTTTTATATAGATTATTTTAATAATTTTTAATATTTTAAAAAATAAAATAAATTTAGAATATTATTAAAAAATACTTTCTTAATTAGAAAGTAAAAAAAAAATATTAAAAAATACTTTCTTAATCATAAAGTAAAATAAAAAATATTTTTTTTATAATTTTTTATTTTACTTCATGATTAAGGAAGTATTTTTTAATAATATTATAAATTTATTTTATTTTTATAAAATATTTAAAATTATTAAAAAAATTTATATAAAAAAAATTTTTTTTAAAAACACATTAAAAATCTTCACTACATCCCAGCGGGAGCTTCCAGCGGGAAGCTCCAGCGGGATGAGTAGCATTTTCTAAAAATAAATCACAATAATTTACACTAGCGGTAAACAGAGCGGTGGCTCCCAGCGGTGGGAGTAGCACCGCTCCTTTTGTTTTGATAGTAGGATCAGACTATGACAGATCACTTACATGAATGGAGGAGGAGAGTCCACGTCTCCCCCAGTAAACCTCGTACATCCTTGCCGACAATATGCTCACCAAAAGGAAACCCTAGTTGTACTTTGCTTTTATTAAAAGATCATCCTATAGTCACCGTTCAACGTAGCTACTGTTAATTATAGAATTTTTTTTAAAATTTTTTTATATATGTATTTTTTAATACTTTTAAATAGTTTTTTAAAAAATAAAAAAATCATAATATTATTAAAAAATATTTTTTTAATCCCTAAGTAAAACAAATTAAAACATTAAATAAACAATGACGGCAGTAAAATAAATCGGTGAGAGTAGTATTATCTTTTGAAAAAATTAAATGATAAGCGATTTTACACATTAATACGCATACTCATTTAATATGATTAGTCAGAAAGTTTAATTTATTAAAAATAATATTAATTTTAATTTAAAATATAAAAGTAACAACATTAATATGTAAATTAATACGTAAAATTGTAGTAACAAAACTCTTATCTTTTATTAAATTCAACTCAATGTTTGAAAAAGTTTTATTTTTATTTTTATTTTTATTATTAAATAAATATTTACTCCCCTTGTGGGGTCATGTATAAAATAGACAGTAATTGGGCCGTATCCAATATCCATCCAACAACATATTTAGAAGGAAAAAAAAAAAACATATATATATATATAAACCATAACGTTGACATTATAATTAGTAGATTAAGATTATCTCTATTAAGCATATATCACTCAATTTAATAGTATTTGGAGTTATTAAGATTATCAGGCAGATCATTGTGAACAGAATAATTAGAAAACAAGTTGAATATAGTGCCTAACAATTACCATCTGCAAATTATCCGACCACGATATAGCTTGCGAAAATACGACACGATCATAACTATTATGTACGTACCATGTACATCCTTCGAATTGATCTAATGAAATCTTTTTGGCTCACCCTTTCTATTTATCAAGTAAGATACCTAGCTCTACATCAACATGCTAATTGATCAACTGTTCATGGACTTAATTGATTGAACTCATTACCAACTAATTAATTCTCAAAAAGTAATAATAGCAAGCTTGGTAGCTTTAACAATAATTGAAATTTGTCCAACCAAAAACTTGAAGAGATCATAACGCACCAAGAAATTATGAAAATTACATTATATTCTTAAACAATGTTTATAGTAAATGAAGATGATTACTTACGATTTCACACCATAAAAATATGTAATTCAATTATACAAATATCCTATCTACCATATATTATGGTTAAAAAAAAAAAAAAAATTCTTTTTGTTTTATTGATTGGTTGTGTTGAGTCAATGAGATCCGAGATGATTGTGCTATGAGATCCTATCTACCGCTATTTTGCTGTCTGAAATTGATAGCATGCCAAGCAGATCTAACCGCAACGTCATTTAATTTTAGGTAGTAATAGGGTTGCTATCTATTTATTACTTGTAATGTATTTATTTTTTTATTAATTTATTTTAAATATATTTTTAACATCATTAATTATTAAGAAAAAAATAAAAATAAATATAATTTTACTAATAATCATTTTCTTAACTATTAAGTAAAATAAAAAATTAAAAACAATTAAATATAAAAAGAGTAATAAATAGGTAGTAGAAGAATAGTAACCCTATCATTTTCCTTTAATTTTATGAAATACATATACTTCACGATCTTGTCAATTAGAGAGAGAAAGAGAGACAGATAGAAGCAGAGAAGAAAGAAAGAATTAGGTTTGTAATATATCTAAGACCTTATTTGTTTGTGAAAAAAATCTATTTTCAAGTTTGTGTGACATTTAATAAAGTGTTTATATGATAAAATTTGATTTAAAAATTAAATTTTAAATTTTAAATATTATAAATTAACTTTTTCTGTTTAAGTGATCACGTGGAGTATACGCTCTACATATGTATAATAACTTATTTGCTTATGGATTAAAAAAAAAAATGTAATTTTCCTTTGCGTAATATACATAAGAAAATGAGATTGCTATCTATTATTCGTGTCTATCGATTTAATGAAAGAAAGAATGTGAAGGAAAAGGATATTCACCCAACCCCATAACAAATCATTAATAGAATATTGTAGCGTTTTAATTATTAATAGTATAAAGAATTATTTAAAACTACAAATATAAATATATGTTGTATTTTTACGCAGATTTTAATGAAAACAAATTTAGAAAATGGGACACTAAAACCAAAATATCACACCCCAACAAATATAATATCCTAATTTCAAATTTTAATTCTAATAATTATCAAAAAATTGAAAAAATCTAATAAAAGTTACATTTCAAGATTTTCCTAAACAATTCTCCAACACCCGAAACATTTTCCTAACCAAAACAAACCACTTAAAATCATCGCTGTGCACAGGCACTGAACTGATGTGCACGTGCGTGTGCTTTGTTAATGTTTAACCGGATTCTAACTGTCTGCAACCGGTTAAAGCCGGTTGAAAAGTCGCAATCATGACCCTGGGGGGTTCTGAACTTCTGAAGTTACCAGAATTGGAAATGAGTTTACGGTTTTAAGGTATTAACTATTTGCCTTATGGGGTAGGTACTAATTTTGCTTGTGACGCACTTTTAAGTATTTTAGTTATTATACCACTGCCACCTGTAGGTTCCTCCTATATTGCATTTTAACGAGGATCTACAGCCACTTGCAATCCTGTCGTTTTTCTTTTTTCTAATATACTAATACGGTGAAAAGTCC
Organism: Pterocarya stenoptera; assembly: GCA_003123785.1. NCBI lineage: Eukaryota > Viridiplantae > Streptophyta > Magnoliopsida > Fagales > Juglandaceae > Pterocarya > Pterocarya stenoptera. The sequence continues at coordinate 58,531 of QEOT01001821.1, forward strand.
TGCTTGACACTGTCTAATGTCTCTGAGATACGACTTCTTTTTATGGAACATAAGATGTTTGACTAGTGTTCCAAATTTCCAACAATTTATCATTTTCTTTCAATACTCTTTAACAAAGTTGCATTTAGCAATTTATTCTTTTAAGTACTGATATTCTAAATTTTTAAAGTTTCTATGCCATATATTGTTTCTACGACATGATTTGATATAGAAAATAAATTTTGAATTTTGAATTTTATAAATTAAATTTTATTATTTAAGTAATGTAGATAATATATTCCATATACAACAGTTTGATAATAAAATAATTCTTTTTTTTTTTTTTGTAGATGTATATAATTGGTTTTTATTTTAAAATAAGACCATTATTTTATCATAAAAACAAGCAAGAATAATATTTTTACACTTACTTTGTTCAAAAGTTCGTGTTAAATTATACAAATCTGGCTCTCAACCACTAAAAATTAAATGAGAAACGGTATCTTTAAAAGCTTTTCATTTTTTTTTTTTTTTTTTTTTTGTGTGAAAACAAAAATAATGTTAGGATAAAAATTTAAACTCAAACCAAATCTCAGCACAAATTTCATCCTACATACACACCTTCCTCTAAAACCACAGAAGTCTAAAGGAATGTTATCCGTACCTAAAAACCTTATCATTTTGAAGAATTATGTTATCACAAAACCCAAAATCAATCTTTTTTTTTCTATTCTAAATGGAATGGTTTCAGCTTAATCTTAAAAGTGGGATTCCTGATTTGGCCTAAAAACACAGACAATTTAAAGGGTTGGAATGAAGCAACGCTAGCTTGAATAATTATCCTGATTTTAAAGGGTTCAAGCAAAGTGAAATGCTATCAATAATTTCCATTATTTTATGACTGAACCTAAAATTCATGATAGCCATGGAATCCAAAGAATAAAGTTAATTAATTAATGGGACAGACATGACTTCCCAAGCAAACATGTTAAATCGAATGTGCTTTAAAGAAAGAGAAAAGTCTCCGAAGACGCGTCCGTCTGGCCACATTCGTCGAACCCGCGACCAACACGTTGCCTCTATATGGCAAATAATTATACAAGATGAAGGTGATATCTCGTATGTGTTAGATTGTTGTTAAGAACTTTAAATTGCACGTGTTTAACACACTTGGAATAAAAGTGTATGTTTGGTGCATGGATCTACATGCAACATATCCTCGTGATATCTCCAACATTAATTAATCTATTAATGTTAAATAAAACAATTTTAAAGTGTACCTTTTTCCTAATAGAAAATGTATAAGCCATTTCTCATTGATCAATGACATTAATTTCTGTGTAATTTCTTTACTAACTCATTTAATAATTATTAATTAATCAATATAAAAAATGGAAAATCAATTTGTTGTTTTCTTTCTAGATTTCATGTTTCCCATGCATATTATAACCAGAGAAGACGAGATGTCCTTTTTATTTATTTATTTTTTCAATCCTCGTGGACTACATACGTACGAAGAAATCTGCCATTAGTCAAAGTTTGCGTCCAATTGAAAGTTCATATTGTTTAATTCCTCAAGCAACGTGGTAGTTTCTCGTCCTGAGAAAGAAACCAAGTGATTTTAACGTAGTTGCCGCTGCGTACTAAGTGATGAGTCCGATGATTCACGAAAATCATACCCCGGCGCGCCCGCTGCATCAGTCAGAAGATGGTTTGTTTATGGATTATCTCGTTTTTGTCGGTAATCCATCACTTTAAGAGAGAGGTTATATTTTACATTAGGGAAGTGATAAGCATCCGTCACTGTAGCAGTGTGTTTTCGCACACCCTAAGTGGCAGTCCCATGTCTTTTTTTTTTTTTTTTATCATCCCTCTTGACTTTCATCTCACTCTCTCTCATCTCTCTCTCCCATCCACTAGTCTCAATCTCCGTCTCTCTCTCATCTCACTCTCTCTCTCTTATCAGTTTTCTCTCCTACCTCACCGTCTCTCTCTCCTTGACTCTCTCTCTCATCCTCTCATTCTCGCTCTCTCTCTCTCACAGTCCGAGCTCTCTCTCTCATCCTCTCATTCTCTCTCAGTTCGAGCTCTCTCTCTCTCATCGCCACTCTCTCTCATCTTGGTCTCTCTCTCATCTATGCTCTCTCTCATCCTAGGTTTTGCATGGGAAATGAGGTTGAAGACAAAACTCACGTGCTTGGGATCGGGGTGAGGTTGAAGACGAAACCTTTGAGGNGGGGACGGACACACGAATGAAGGCGTTAAAGAAATTCGAAAATTTCAAATGAGAGAGGAGCCGTGTGATAGGGTCGAGCGGGAAGGGTGATATCTCAGGTGTGCAAACCGGTGGATGTGTACAGTTGCGGATGCCAAGATTTATTCTTTACATTAATGTCTTGTTTGGTATCTCTTGAAAAACAGAGTAATTTGGAATCGAAATTTGGTGACGTTAGAGCATCCTTATTGGCTTAACTAAATTTATCTTTAAAATTTAGTCAATATCATACTTTTTTTCATTTAAATTTAATCTCCACATTGGATTATTACTATATAATAATAAAATATTATTACTTTAATAATTTGTTATTTAATTTATTTTTATTACATTTTGTAGCTCTACCAATTAAATGTTAATAATAATTATATTCTAATTAAATTAATATTAAAAAAATCATATTTTCAAAAGTCATTTAATGCTAATAACAAAAAATATTTGATTAAACTCATCTAAATTTCTATCTAAATTTCTTAATTACAAACCAAATAGTATTTTTGCTTAGAGTGAGAAACTAGTATTTGAATGTTTATTTGGAGTGAAAAATTAATATTTTAATATTTAGTAAATCAATTATAGTTCTCCATCTCTGACCAACCACTGTCGCAAAAATCTAAATTATTTTAGATTTGTCCAATTCAATGTAGGATATTTTTTATATTAATTATACAAATTTTAGCCAATCTTCTCATTTGATTAAGCCAATGAAAATGCTCTTAGAGCATAAATTCTACCCTTCGGGTATGAGACACTTGATACAATTCACCAAACATTTGACATCCTAACCCATGCATATCACATGCTGCTATTTATACATCTATAAATATATATATATTCTGAAATCACTGCTTATACTAAAAGTTTAAATTAATTGTATAGAGTATAGAATTAGAAATTGAACTTAAGATCTATGTTCTGATACTATGTGAAATGATTATTTGTTTCACAAGTTTAAATTAATAGAAATATATAGATTTAATCATTTGTGATAAATTTAGGAACAAGTTTTTGAGTATTTTTTTTTTAAATGAGGAAATTGTGAAACTGATAATTTAAGGGTTTCTTTTTGTTATTTTATTAAATTATCTAAAAAAAACAAATTGACACAAACTTTTATCGTAAATTAATCTATGCAGCACTGAATAACTACTATTGATATATATAAAAAGATGGTCCCATTTGGTTGTTAAACTCATTTGAGTTCAGCTCAGTTCAGTCTATTTTTAAGTTAAGTCTAACATCTAAATATTCAATTGTCAAATTACTAAACTCATTTCAACTCAAAACCTCTTTACACGTGGGACTCATAACTTTTTTCAATTTAACACTTCTTTATAAGTGGGACTAATAACCTTTTTTCAGATTTTCATAAATATGTCTTAACTTATCTTAACATTCAAGCACATTTAAATTTATTTTGAGTAGATTCTACCAAACTCACTCTATCATTTAAACTCACTATTATTGAGAAAGAACTCAACTCAACTCAACATTTAAACGCAGTCTAAAAGAGCTGCTAGAGATACAAAAGAATCCTAAAAAATTGACCTAATGTGCCACGCCAATTTGCCACGCCAATTTTTTATTTTTTTCCTTTTCCTCCCTCTCCCTCTCCATCGCCCCTTGTCCCTTCCCCACTCCCTTTTCCCAAACCCTCAGATCCCCATTCGTGTAGCCCACTGACGCCGCAACCCAGCCATCTTCCTCACTCCTTGCTAGCAGGTACACGTCTCTCTCATCAATCACTTCTCCGGCAAGGCAGGTACACCGGTGAGTACACCCTTCTCTCCCTCTCTTGAGCTTCTCACTCTCCATCAGGGGGAAGGGGACTAGAGTTGGGGACTGGGGCAAAGTGAAAGAAATGAAATATATATATATATATATATAAACATTATAGACACGTGGCACATTAGAATTTAGTAGTGTGTCACGTCTATTTGTGGAATTTATTTATATCCTTAATGTTTTTTAATATTTTTCAAATATTAATAATACTGGATATGTATAAAATGGTAGATGACAGCCCTAGTGCTGCACTTCTCAATACAAAGTCTCTTAAGAGCACTGTCAATAGATTCTTCATCTTATCATTTAAAATACATTATCAAAACTCATTTTTTTTTATTTTACATATTGATTTTTACAATATACTACACATCGGTTTATCTATTTTTTCTTTATGTCATTTAAATATTATACTTTTTAATCTTTTTTATTTATTTCAAATATTTTCTCTAATTATCAACAATATTTTCGTATCTTTTGATATTTACAATATTTTCTTATATACAATATCATATAATTATGTCTTATTTTAAATTAATCTAAATTTATAAACTAAATCAAAATATAAATTAATTAAAAAAAAGATATTATACAATAAAAAATATTCTCAAAATATTTTTAGGTCCCTTCCGCAACAAAACATATATGAGAAGGATCCATAAGCGAAAATCCTTCCGCAACAAAACATTGAGTAAAGATCCATATCTCCTCTCCTATCAAACCCACAAAAAGTTCAAAAATTGATCCCTTCCGAAATTTTGGGTTTTCAAATTCTTTCTACTTTTCATCATTTAAAACATCTCTATTTCATTTTTTTCTAAAAAAATATCTTGGAAATATTTTTGATCCAATGTTTTCATATTTTGATTTAATTTTTAATTTTTATTTGGATTATATGTATTTTTGTTTTGTGTGTACAAGACAAAATTATATTACATTGTATATAAAAATATATTGTAAATATAAAAAAAATATAGATATTGTAAATTTATTGGTAGTTAGAAGAACTATTTAAAAAGAATAGAAAATATTATTTGAATAATATGAAAAAAAATAGATAAAATAATGTATAATATATTGTAAAAATTAATATGTAAAATAAAAAAAATAAATTTTGATCATATGTTTTAAAAAATAAGATAAAGAAATGAATGCAATTACATCTCTCGCATTTCCACGCGGCCCCAACCAAACTGTAGCCTCCATCCATGTAGTGGGGGTTGGTAGGGTTCGATGATTTGATCTAGGAAGGGTCTCATTAGTCATTCTGATTTAGAAAAACCAAAAACAAAATTGATTTGAACCTTTACTTTACATATGTTTTATCTTTAGCTTTCCCCGTGATTTGTTTTAGAGTTGGTTGTGAAATTGTACTAATCTTGGAGTTTTTTGAATTATAAATTATTTGTACAGTTTTATGGTATGAAAATATCTTACATGTCAATTTAAAAACATGGTAGAATATATTTAAAATTTACAGAAGATCTTTTTTTTTTAAGTTGCATTTAGATGATGAGTTGAGTTGAATTTTTTATGAATAATAGTGAGTTGAGTAGACGAGACTAAAATGAGTTTGAATAATTCTAAAGGTAGTCCTGGTCAGGGGACTCCCTACGCATACCTGACGTGTTATGAGACACATCATTTCATTTAAGTAGAATTGAGATGTCATGTGATTGACTAGAGCAAATGGTGAATATTGGAGAAGACCAATAGAACGACATTCCTGAGTCCTTCCTAAAAGTTGGTCCTTCGTCCCCTTCCTGGACGGCGAGGGTGAGTCGGCCATCCCCTTCCTCATCTCAGTCCACCAAATAGAATGTTAGAAAGCGAACTCCTAGAATCTTGCAAAATTCTTCATTAAATCAATATTTACCGGTCATGTATGTTATCATCTTAACTCAAATCCATGCTGCGGTTACAAATCAATATTTACATGTCAGGTCATGTATCAATATTTACGGTATGCATTTTAATTGTGTTTTATTTTACATTCTAGAACACATATGGATGCACTTGTCAAAATCTAACCTTGCTAGCTAGTTCATTATCTGGTAGGTGGCTGACAATGGTGGAGGAGAAGATGAACTCGACGCCATACAAAACAAAGTAAAATAATTATTCTCTAGATACCCCATCTTTGTTTGCCTTGCACTAAAACTTCTGGACAACCGTGTTTATGTTGCATGCAAAGAAATCATCACATTAAGAAATTTTTGGAGTCAAATCACACGCTTCTTCATCCTGACATCTCAAAGAAAAAATCGCATGAAGGTCCAAATAATCTTCTCAACTGCTTGGATTCAGTTAGTTAAGGTGATACTGTTTAATTTAGACCTGGATCTCTTTATATTCAAGATGAGATGAGTTAAGAGGCTTATAGAAAAAGTTGTAATAATATTTTCACAACTATACTCAATTCATCTCATTCTATTTAATTATTACATTATTTTTCAAATTTCTGCAAAAAATAGAACGAACAATTTAACTTTTTCAAATCTCAAATAAAAATAATATTAAAATATAAATTCTAATAATATTTTATTCAATTTTCAATTTTCATCTCAACTTATTTCATTTACGAAAAGAAACAATGCACTCTTACCAAAAGCAATGTGCGCATACTTTTTTTTTTTTTAAAACTTAATAAATATGAAATTTATATGAAAAGAAAATTTAATAATAAATAATACACATTTTCAAAAAAAGTATTCAACTGTATCTAGCTGCTTTATATTTATTCCTCCATCCCCTACCTTTTTTTTTTTAATGAATAATGATAGTCTTATCACTCTTTTATTACTTTTTTATTATTATTTTATTTCTTTTTAAATTTTCTTTTAGTTAATGGTTAAAAAAATGACTATTAATAAAATTATATATTTTTTAAATTTTTTCTTAATGACTAAAAATATTAAAATAAATACTTAAAAAAAAATAACTACACTAATAGTAGTAAAATAGTGATAAAATGATTGCAAATCTATCATTACTCTTTTTTAATAACTAATTACTCTTTTTTAATTTTTAAAACTATTTAACGATATTTAAAAAATATAAAAAAGAAAATAACAAAAAAATAAAATATAAAATTTGTAATGGCTAGTATCACTCTTATCTTATTCGGCAGGTTGCCATTGTCAAGTCACTTAATTCCCAATGTATTCCCTGCCGTCCAATTCTACTCATCCAACATGTATAACACGTGCTTTTCTTCGGTCACTGTCTCTCTCCACGGCTATTTTTAAAAAGCGAAAAATTATTCCCCCGCTATTTATTATCTCACATTTTATATTCTACATCTTATAAAAGATGTTTTCATATTCTATATAAATGATATATCGTGTGATATGTTATATATATTTTATAATAATAATAATAATTTTATAATCTAATGTATCACATTAACTTACGTTAATATATAAATTTATTTCTATGAAATTCCTTTATAGCTACAATATTTATCGTATAGTTTTATTGGACATTATACTTAGTATTTAGTATTAGAGGATGATAATTGATATATTGACTAGGCCTTATAGATTAGTTGCCATCCTTGAACAACATAAGTATAAATTTATCTCACCAACAAGAAATAAAAAATAAATTTATCTTCTAATCAAAGTAATAAAAAGTTTATATATGTATTAAGAATTTTTAACTTTATTTTTGGATGTAATACTTTTATTTAATACGAGAGTGGTGATGCAAATCTCACCTTGCTTGGGAGGAAAAATTGCTTCTGAATATTTTAATGTGCTCTAATTATAACTTTAATTAATTAGTTTTTTAAACACACAAATATGACTTTACCTTTCTTTAAGTCCTTACAAAAGGTACATAATTAATTATGAATAAGAGGGATCTAAGGAAAGAATTATTAAGATGTGATTTGGATAGTGAGTTGAGATGAAAGTAAAAAGTTAAATAAAATATTATTAAAATATTATATTTTAATATTATTATCGTTTTAAAATTTGAAAAAAATTAAATTGTTTATTATATTTTATATGAAAATTAAAAAAATTATAATGACGAGATGAGATGAGTTGAAACACTCTAATTTAAAAATACTATTGATTATGTGAGTAGAGGTGGGGAATGGGTCACCCAGACCCGCCCCAGTGGTCGACGGGAGGCAACCCACTCGCCTTAAGTTAAATAAGTATTTTTTGTAGAAAAATGATTTACTTACAATATTTTTCACAATATTATATATAACTATGTTTTGAGTTATGGGTATTTTTGTATAATATCTTATAAAATTAATATCATTTTACAAAAATAAAAAATTATATTCTTTATCTTTACATCATATATCACATATAATAATAATTTTTTAGATAAAATGTATCGTGTATATAAATTATGAATAGAAGAATTTAATGAATTTTAAAAAAATAAAATAAAATAAATAAAAATAAGTGTGATGTATAATATATAAAAATAATGAATAGTAAAATACTTTTAATCCATAAATATAACGGTACTTACTCGTTAGCGTTGATTGGATGGGGGCAGTTCGGGCAGGGAGTGCTCCACAGCTGTCAGAGTTTGGGCAGGTACCGACGTGTACGGCTATTACCCGCTCAACCTAGTCTAATCCATTTATATATATATATATATATTTATATAAATGTATAATATACTCACGTTCTTTTTAATGACTTGTGTTGTCGTTGTCGTTGGGTTTGATTTATTTTTTAAAACATCGCCTAATTATTTTAAGCCATAAAATTCGTGGTGTTGTCATGGCTTACGTGTTTGCCCATGTTGTTAGCTTTAACAAAGGATTATTAAAATCCAACTTCATAAACTTCTCGGGTCTCCACATACTTTATTTCTAATTATTTTATGGTATATATAACTAATAACACTCATATTTTAATTATTTTTTATTATATTAATATAATATTATTTATTTATTGACAATTGACCATTTTCTTAAAATCGTTAATTCAAAGATCATAAAAAATACTACATCATTCAATAAATTGAGATGAACGTGTAATATACATAACCTTACTTTAAAAAAATGAAAGTGATTTATGTAGATCTAGAATATACAAATCTCGTATATTCTTAAAAAATATATATATATATCTGAGACATATGTGAAAAAAAATATATATCCTAAAATTATATATATTATTAACCTAAATATATCAGGTAGAATTTTGATAAATATATATTATTATTTTATTTTTGATAAATAAGAACACGTAGTAAAAGTTTTTTTGAAGGATTCTGAAAAATGATTTGGTAGTTATAGACGGTTCCCGTCTATGAGACCGAGGGTCAGCCATTAAAGAAAGAAAAAAAAGTCTACTTGACAAATATGACAACCGGGTACCGATCCAACCAGTAGCCACTATGAGTCTATGAGTGAGAAAATGTTTATATATTCCCTCCCTCTTAAAATGGGTCTGAAATGTTCCTTCACACGTCCCATCTCCTTCTTCCCTCTCGCTCTCTCTGCCATTGAATCAGATAGTCGGCGGTGAATTCGCTCCGGCGCCCAACGCATCGACGATTTCATACCAAATGCAACTTGCCAAAGCTTAACGTGCTCTTCATCTAAAAGACGCAGTCAAAGCTAGACCGTCTTCTTCTCCTCGCTAGCTTCTCCGGCGACTCTCTCCGGTGGCCCTACAGAGAGAAAACGGGCTTCCAATCACCTTTCATACCCATTGAAAAACGTTGTGTTCGCTTTCTCTCTATCTCTGTCTAAACTCTCGCTTGTAAAATCTCTCCGAACTCGTTCTCTCTCTTCCTTCGAATTCTGAGCTCCGATCGTGTTGTTACAAGACCTTGGTAGTTCCTGATCCCATCGATCTCTACGGTTGGATTCTTTGCATTGAAGAGTCCATTAATCGGTGTTTAATGGTTATAGGTAGCCATTCCTAAAGCTAAAAAGTGGTTGCTATTTTTTATAGGTAAAATCAGAGTTGAAATCTCGAAGACGAAGTGCACGATGTTAGATCTTAATCTGAATGTGGTCTTGGCCGATTCGACTGCGGGTGAAGACTCGGTGAATTTCCTCGAGAAGCTCACAGAAGGTTCTTCCGGGAACAAACTGGACGAATCGGGGACCTCAAACTCCTCGATCGTCAATGCTGACGTGTGCGAAGACGACTCGTGCTCTACACGCGCCACCGGGGACCTGTTCACCATCAACTTCGACATATTAAAAGTCGGAGGCGAGAAAGACGTCGTCACCAAGGAGCTCTTCCCTGTAAGCGGAGGAGCGAGCGGGGATTTTCCAAATTGGCAGGGTCAATCTTCGTCCTCTTCTTCTTCAGCAAAGAAGAACCGGATCGACCTATCGTTCGATCAGGGTGGTGGGTTCGGTGAGGTGAGAGTGGTTCAGCAACAGCAACAGCAACAGCAACAACAGCAGGTGAAGAAGAGTAGGAGAGGACCGAGGTCTCGGAGCTCGCAGTACAGAGGAGTCACGTTCTATAGGAGGACTGGGAGATGGGAATCCCATATTTGGTCTGTTAATCTTCTCATCTAGTTCAAGTACTATTTTAAGTGCCCTTTAAGTTTAATTTGGGTGTGTTTTTTGCTTTAGTTGAGTTTAAATCTGAATGAATTCTGACACATTTGTTCGCTTAGTGCAGTCTGATTTTCATTTATTAGTTTGAGGTTCTTCTTTGCTTGTCTGTATTTCAGTTGGAATGATCTTTATCTCTCTGTATGTGTGATTCGGTTCGGAATTGTTATTTGATTAAATTGTAATACTGCTGAACTGAATTTTTATCTAATTCCGTTTGTTGATTAATTTTTTCTTTCGTTGCAGGGACTGTGGGAAGCAAGTGTATTTGGGTATGGATTTGATGGTTTTGTTTGACTGATTTGAGTTATACTATTGGGGGAAGTATTTGTTATAACTTTCTATTTTTGGAAATTTTGTTGTTGGATTTTTGTAGGTGGATTCGACACTGCTCATGCTGCAGCTAGGTAAAGTTGTCATATATGGGAACTCTGTTGTCTCTTATTTTAGATTTAAATTTGAGGCTGTTTTTTATTTAAATGGTTTTCTGAAATTGGAGTTCATGAATTCAGGGCCTATGATCGTGCTGCTATTAAGTTTAGGGGAGTTGATGCCGACATCAATTTTAATCTCAGCGATTATGAGGATGATCTGAAACAGGTTAGATTTACTTATTGATAAGTATCTTAAGCAGGTTAGATGATGCGTGTGTTGCTGATCAACCTGAATCAATATGTTTCAAATGATGAATTTGTAAGCTGGGTATGATTTATTTATTTCGTTAAAAACGGACAGATGAAGAATCTGACCAAGGAGGAGTTTGTGCACATACTAAGGCGGCAGAGTACCGGGTTCTCGAGGGGGAGCTCAAAATATCGAGGAGTGACACTACACAAATGTGGCCGATGGGAAGCTCGAATGGGGCAGCTCCTTGGGAAAAAGTGAGGAAACATTTATGGAATCTGAATTTCAGCTTATTTCCTGCTTAAGAGTACTTAGAGTAGAGATATATCAGTTTTAAGTGGTCTGTTTGAACCGAGAGAATTGATTTCAGTTAAATTCTCAGTTGGTTTATCCTTTTTTTCCCCCCTGTTTGGAAAAACAAATCTAAGACGATGACCATTTCAAAGAAATAATTAGGTGTGGTGTTTTCATCATAGAGATTACGATGCTTGCATGCAGGTATATATATCTTGGGCTGTTCGACAGCGAAGTAGAGGCTGCAAGGTCCTAATGATCATGAATTACACTACCTGCACTGAATTTATTACCCTGAATTATCAAGCACTTAGCTTCTACTCCAACACGTGTCTACCTTTTGATTTTATGGAAATCAGGGCTTATGACAAGGCAGCTATCAAATGTAGTGGAAGGGAGGCAGTCACCAACTTTGAACCGAGTACTTATGAAGGGCAGATGATATCTGAGGCCAGTAATGAAGGTATTATTTATAACTGTGGCTATTCTTATATTTACTTAACCTTCATCCATGCCTATGTATCTATGTATATAATTTCCTGAGGAACTAATTGTCATAATCATCCGTACTGGAAGATGTGTTGTTGATTTGTTTTTGGACATGTATCGGTGTAGGTGGCAACCACAATCTTGATCTGAATTTGGGGATATCTCCTCCTTCACCTGGTAACAATTCCAAGGAGAATGAAGGTTGTCTTCAGTTCCACTCCGGCACTTATGACACTCACAGTCAAAGGACTTCGAAGGTAAAATTTAAACTTATTTTTAATTTCCCTTTGGGTTTCTTGTATGCACAAGAACCAAAATTTGATGATGTACTTGAGGATTTGAAGTTAGGTTCAAATTCTAAATCCTGTTACCCTATCTGTAGTAAATATAGTTGGCCCATTTTAAGTTTTTCCTCACGCATGCTGGATGGTAATTGGTTGTTCTTTTGCAGATGGAGAACCATGTGCATGCAACATTAACTGGTCCACATTTCAAAGGTCTACTAATGACATCAGAGCGTTCACCATCATGGAATGGTCTATATCCTAGCTTCATTCCTAATGAGGTGAATTTGTCCCTTTGTTTCCTAGTTTTCTAGTTTCATAATTTGCAACCAATTACCTATTTAGACAAAGTATGTCATTTCTTTTGAGTATTTTGTGGCACCAACCAAAAATTGCTTGACATGGTAAACCAAACCCACACCGTTCATTGAATTTTATTTATAAAGTTCAATATATTATGTTGACTCTATGCTAGGACAAATCTAGGAGATGTTTATAGGAAGAGGGTGTCAAATGTATTTAGATTATATTACTAATGGAGTTATATACATTATGTAGAGGATTTTTTTGTCTTGTGTGTGGTTGGGGAGGAGGTTTTCAAAAATTTTTCCTTTTTCGAACTAGGTTCTATCATTTATTAATTTTTGAAATAAGATACTATGAGGGGGTCTTGCGCACTTGGTGCCCCTTCAATCTATCCATGTTTTCTTCATTGGCACTAGGTGCCTAGAGAAAAGTTCTAACTAATCCCAGGGGCGCACATGCTCTAATTAAGGAGTTTTCAGTAAGTGCACCTTGGATAATTCAAGGGGAAATTTCCCTAGTCTGATGACGCCTAGAAAACATTCGAACCTTAAACTTGGAGAAAGCATACCACCAAGACTAAGGTGTGGTTTAGATAGTGAGTTGAGATGAGATAAATTGAAATAAAAGTTGAAAGTTAAATAAAATATTGTTAGAATATTATTTTTTAATATTATTATTGTTTTGAGATTTGAAAATATTAAATTGTTTATTATATTTTGTATGGAAATTTAGAAAATTTATAATGATAATATGAGATGAGATGAAATATTTTCACTATTCAATTAGGGCCTAAAGCTCTTACCACTTGAGCCAACCACTTAAGGGATTCAAACTATCCATGTTTTTAACTTGAGAAATGCTTTTAGCCTCAAAGAGATGTCACAAAAGTAAACTCACAAACTGATATGACTTGATATGATACGTCAGATTGTAAAACTATTTTTATTGTAAAGTTGATAAAACGTATCACATGAAATCACGTCAGTTTGTGAGTTTAGTTTTGTAAAATCTCTTTGTGGTTGTAATAGTTATCTTGACTTTTTGTGACTGCGAATTCAATCCTTGGTGATTGAAATTATGGGGTGGTTTTTGTGACGGTAGGGTTGTCTTTTTCCAATCTATAAATGTGTAGTAGTTAATGACTCAATGCCTGAATGTTCTTTTATCCAGCCATGGGGAGGAAGTGATCTCCAATTCATCTGCATATTGGACACTAATTGCATATAAACAAAGAATGATTAAAATCTTGATTGTGCACATTGTAGATTCTCCACCTGATCACAAAAACTCATTTGTGGTTGTATTTTAACTAAACTTCTGATCATTGTGGCAGGAAAGAGCAACCGACAAGAGAACTGCATTAGGTTCTCCACATGGACTCCCCAATTGGGAATGGCAAATGCATGGCCAAGTCGGTGCTACCCCAATGCCATTGTTCTCTACTGCAGCATCATCAGGATTCTCATTTTTGGCCAACCCTCCCTCCGCTGCTATTTTTCCATCAAAAACTCCCAATACAATGCCTCAAAATATCTGCTTTACTCCGTCAGCCACAGCTGCCGCCAACTCCACACAATTTTTTTACCAGATGAAGCCACCAAAGGCACCGCCTTAGCCTGTTTTCTCTCTATCTCAAGAGGAAAACAAAACAGTCGTGGTCTTCAAAAATTTCTGTATATTTTAAATGCTTTTGTGACAATTGACAAATGCAAAGAATAGACTGTTCCCGGCATCTTGGATAAACCAATACGACATTATGTTGCTCATATATGAATCAAGAAATGATAATTCCCTTCCCATTACATATGACATAATTAAGAGATGGTACAGAATGATCTACAATTTGGAGGAAGGAACCGACTGAGAAAAGGTGTGCAGTTACCGCTTCTGAATGAGTTCCACTCTTTTGCAAATGACACACAAGTTTTATGACTATTCCAAAGAGTCTTGTTAGTGGTTAGAGACATTGGGGACATATGCTCGAACCCTCACATGAATGGTACACAGACTGTAATATGAACAGTGAAATCACAAGGTTCATATGAGGGATCCATGACCCTGTGTCCCAAAGCATTTTTTTCTTTTCGAAATCTGAAGTACTCTCTCAGGCATGAAAATTGTGTTTAGATTAAGCAAGTTTTACTAATTGGATGGGATTTTTGAAACCAAACATTGGCGCTAATGTAAAACTTTAGGACCGGTAATTCATGTTGTATTAAGTTCAAGTAAGGTTTGAATCATAAGTAAGTTAACCTTCATCCGACTGATATAATAAATAGGGCTAGACTTCTCAATCACGAGTATTCTTATTTGGATTCACATATTGCTACAAAAGTTATAGTGATAAACATCACACATCGAGTCTGAGTCGTATCCAATCGAGTTTGGATTGTATGTAAGTTTTAAATTTTAATCTTAGTTCAACTCATTTAACCAAACGAGCAAGAATCCTCAACCAGATTAATTTTATGTTATGTTTATATCACATTTGAGAATCCATGTCAAAAATTGTAAATCTAGATAACTTTGGATTGATCAATATAGGGGCAGGAGGCGGGGGCCTCGCCATCCTTTTGCTAGACCCCACTGACTAGTCTTCGCTTGGGCGGCTGAGTGCCCCCAGTAGTCAGATGTGGGGGTGTGGGCCTCCGTCGCACTTGAGAACCCATGAGGGGACGAGGCCTAAGCTAGTCCACATTGGGCCCATTCGTCTGCATAAAATCCCCCCCGCCCTTCCCTTCCTTGTGCCTCTCTCTCTCTCTCTTAGTGTTTTATGGCGGCGTTGTCGCCTCCAGCCAATGTCATCGTCGTCTCTCTCTCTCTCCCCTCTCACGGAGCCCCCAACCAATATATATATATATATATCTTGTTGGTTTTGTTCACCGTGATCCACTAGTTTGATCTCTTTGGTTATTGTCTTGTTGGTGGTTGATTATGATTAGGTTAGTTATTTTTCGTCTGTGGGCGCGAGTGAATGGACGGCCATGGGGCTAATCCACCTTTGGCATCCAGACGGGAGCACTCGCCCCAATGTTGAGATTCGGGAGCTCAAATTATACCCCATCCATGTGGAGTGGGATAGAAGGCAGGGGTGTGAGTATCACCACTAATCCATAATGTTTTAATCATTTGATTAATATGGAATGCGATTATTTAACCAACCCCACTATTCGAGTTTGAATAATACTTCTCATAAACTTAATATCTTATGACAACACAATGTAATTATATTTTGAGTTAGAATCAAAAGACAATTAATACCTTGCCCTTTGATATTAAATCTTAAGAGACTAGCATTTATTTCATTCCATTTTTCTTTATAGAGCAAATACACAAAGGACAAGAAACTTTTTTGATTCTCTCACATATCTCTGCCAATAAATGGGTACAGAAAACTTAAAAAATAAATAAATAAATAAGGAAAATGCTTGGTGATCCGATGATATGTTCCGACAATTAGTGTCGATATTTTATTTATTTATTTAATGATTAAGAATATAATTTTTTAACGAAGTTATAAATTAGTTTTAAAAATATATTTAAAAATATTAAAAAATATATGAAAAAAAAAATCAAATCACCTTATCAAAATAAATTCTCAATAAGATTTGTCCGTAACTTATTATCCTCCAATAAAAACTGGTTTAGATTGAGACCGAGAGGAGTAATTCAGCATTATTCTCATGTGATATTGTCCAATAGGCGAACGAAAAACATGAAATATGATGTTATTGTTCATTAACTATTTATGTGTCTTTGTATTCCGTCAAATCATTATTCTCTCTGCCGGCTGCAGCAACTGGAGCCTGGAATTAAACAAATATTTTCATTTATATGGCTATAAAACAGAAAGGATATATATATATATATTTTAAAATTTTGTATTGCAATTAAATCATCTTTCAAATTATATTCTCAAAAAATTCAAATCAATTAAAAAAAATCAATTGTTAATAGTAAACTACATAAAAAGAAAATTTTTAAAAATAAAAAATATTTTATAAATGTTTTTTCATTGTTTACGTATTTCAATTCTTGAAAAAAGTATTCATTGATCTTGTGAGTTTTTATTTTTGGAATTTTGTTTTCTGTATAAAAAATATTTTAAGTTTTTATATTTAGCTATTATTTTTAATTGTTATATTTCATCTTTCAAGGTTCTTTTAATTTGTTTAGATTGTTTTTCTTAATCAATATTATTTAAATAACATTTTGGAGGGGGCGTATAATATTACTATTTTTTTTATATAGTACTCTAGAGTGTGATTACAAATTGAATGGTACTTTTACGGGTGCTATGTATTTCCACAAAATTAAAATAAGTAGCCTTCAATTTCGAAAAATATACTTAAACCTTATGCATTTAATATAGTTTCTTTCATCCCAAACATACCACTCAAATAACAGCTCCAAATATTCATCTCAATGCAATTAATTAATATATATACTACAAGAAAAGTGTTTATTTATGACCAATTATTTTTAGTAAAAATGATTATTTTATGTCAAAATGAGTATATTTTTATCGCAAATAGTCGTTATCGTCGTAAATAATCCGTTCCAAATGATTATTTTTCTTGTAGAAGATCATCTAGATCGATTCACTTTCTGCTTTCTTTACTAGTACTTCTTAATTTCTAAGGTTTTTGGCCTACCTTTGCTAGCAACTAACGCAAAAGACTATATAACTGAATTAAATCTCTCTCTCTCTCTCTCTCTCTCTCTCTCTGTGATCTTGATTCAACATGCATGATGCATTGGGTTGGCTATGAAGAAACTAAAAAGGTGGCAGGGAGAGGAATATTTGTGGATAAAAGGGTTCAAAACCCTCATAAAAACATCACCACCGACCACTTCGATTAGTAGATACTACTACTAGGCCGGCTCCGAAGAACCAATGAACACGTACAATTGTTCAGCTTCTATTCTAAAATTATATGTATGTTTTGTGAGTTTAGCATAAACACGTATTACTTGACCTCTCCCTTCTCTCTCTCTCTCTCTCTCTCTCTCTCTCTAAGGCAGTTTTTGGTACTCTTTAAACTTAATTTCTTCAACAAAAACTCTAAGTTTGAAATTAAGGAGGTTATTAAGGCTAGGTTTGGATAAAAAAAAATAAATCATTTCATTTCATTTCATTTTATCTCATAATTATAATTTTTTAAAATTCTCACAAAAAATATAACAAATAATTCAATTTTTTCAAAGTACTAAAACAATAATATAATATTAAAAAATAATATTTTAATAATATTTTATTCAATTTTATTTTAATTTTCATATAAAACATTCTCAACCTATTTCATTTATCCCAATATCTAAACCCGACCTAATTTGTCCTACGTACAGACTTGGCGGCTTGCTCCTGGATCGTATCGTTTATTGATAGCACGTACTTCTCCCATGTAATAACTCTAATCTCATGATTGAGAGGGATCAAGAAGACCTCACAATATTGGACGATCTGGTTAATTTGGCTTTTCGAACACGTGGTGGTCCCCGGCCCAACTTGGAATTTTACCACATCTCCTTTTCCCTACTTCTTTGGTATATTATAGACCCATGCATTTTCCTTATCTTTTTTTCTTTTTCTCTTTTTTTTGTTTCTGGGTTAGCTTTGGCTCTAGCTGCTTCCTAACGGTCTCTCTCTCTCTCTCTCTCTCTCTCTCTCTCTCTCGATATCTTTTTGGATTCTTAAAATAACAATTTAAAGAGTTTGGGGGGTGCCACAATATTTGTCTGCAAATCTTTGAAAGGGCCCCCGAATCCCAACATATTAACATATATATATATATATATATATAGACAAGGATAACATGAAAGTAGTGTTTAGGAACAGTAAAAGCAATTAAGGCGGCCACCAGTCATGCATATAACACATAATTTTCTCATCATGTTACACCTCAACCCAACTGAGATTTTCATCCACATGATAATTAAAATAAGGATCAGCAATATTCTCACATAAATTATTATATGATGGTACTCTTAGATACTTTGGGATATTATAGCATGTCAAAGAAAGCCACAAACTCCTTTTCTAGTTAATTTTCTCCAATCTGAGGACCACCCTACAAAAATTTATTACCTCGTTTGATTCTTCTTCTAAAAAAAAACTCTCTCTCTCTCTCTTTCTCTCTCTCTCTCTCTCTCATTTCTATATATATATATATACACATTTGGTTAATTTCAAAATCCATAAAATCTTATAGTTTGATGACATTATAAAAAGGAAAGTCACATAAACACTTGAATGCCAAGATAGAAAAAAGTAAGAAAGATGAATAATGATAGTTTAGAATTCTACTGGAATAAACTAGAATTAATGTTGCACCAACTGGCACCAGCTCTTGCTAATTTGCGTCACTGTAATTGCTATAATTTGTTTCAAGTTTTCACCAATTTCTTTTTAACTACTATATATATATATGTGTGTGTGTGTGTGTGTGTGTGAATTTTCAGCAAAACTAGTTTTCAAGTTCTATTTATTTTGCAAATGTTTAGCAATTTTCTTCGAGTAATGCATGCTATTCATCATTCATTTTATCATATTCTTATCATCCCATGATATATTATTAAATGATTGAAGACTATTAATTTACTTGTAGGCCTATCTTCAGGCCTATCATTTAATACTACGTCAAAAAAAGGTGATAAATAAATTTATCCATTTTCTTTGATCGAGTTTTTAAAAAGTAGTGTTTTTTTTTTGGCTTCTCTTTTTACTGAATTTTCTTTGATTTGAACAACGCGAAGGTCGCTGTTGGCAAGAAATTAAATGGTGGTTCCACTGTAGTACTGTACTGTACGCCATGGGGATTTAATTCGCATGAACCCTTTTATCTGGCCGGGCATGCTGCTGGGGCCTGCCGGGGATCAAGAGAGAGATGGTTGTTCTATAACATAAAATAAAATTTATAAAAATAAATAAACTCCAAGATGAGGATGTGTTTATATGGCACAAAGGCTATGTCGGCAATCTTCTTCTTCTTTCTTTTAAATAAGAATAAATTCAAGAACCACATATTCTTTTGATCACTCTCTCTCTTCCTTCATCCTTTTCTTTTTTTAATTGATTCTTTCATGAACGTGTGTACACAATATATAGGTGCATGCTTGCAGTATCATGTTAGGTACGATGTATGTATGGAACTCATTTTTATTTGTTAAGTGCAACATGTTAATGCTGATTCGATTCGGTATTGCTGTCTGTCTATATATAAACTTCACAAGAATGTTGGAAAGCTGCTTGACAAGAAAAAGGCATTACAATAATTTGCTTTTACCAAAAAAAATTAAAAAAATCAGTACAACAAGAATAAGTTTTACTTTATTTTGTTTTTTGTGCTGATTATACTCTTCTTCTAACTAAAGTTATGAATTTCGTGTATATATATATATGTGAATAAATTATATATAACTAAATTCTAAATCTTAAAAATATCATTACAAGTTTTAAAAATATAATAAAAAGTGAAAATACTCATAAAGTATATTTAAACTGGTTTGAAAGTGAGCATAGTAAATAGAATTTTTTAATAAATAATCAAACTTAAAAGAGATTATTTTTATTAGTATGAGTGCCCGTTGCTTCATAAAATTAAAGAGAGAAGATAAGAGAAATTTTAAATGTATGGTTTGTAATTCTTTGTTTACGAGGTTAGTTTCAAAAATTTTATATTTTAATGAATTTGAGCCTTGTCATTCTATGGAGCTGTCAGTTCTTACGTGGAGATGTTGGCATTTTTTTTCAATGACTTCAAGTCCCAACGCCAATTCTCTTTATTTGTATCTGTGTCTTTGGGTCTTCAACCTCCAAGCATGCAGATTACAGTCCGAAATACAGAATGAGAAATCCTTACAACCGGTCGAGCTGCTTTTATCCAAAAAATAACCTACCAATTACATAATAACACGTAAGCCTTCCACCACAATTCTATTGAAGCAGCACTACACCAGAAAAGGGAAATCAAAATCCTTCTACGGGATTTCCAGGCCCTTACCCCTCGCATCCCCTTGAAGTTGATTTCAGCCCTATGAATCCACCCGAAGGAACCCCCTTGGTCGAAGCTCAACCAGAAGGAACTCCCCCACGAATCACACCCGAAGGACCCCCCTTGGTCAAAACTCAACCCATTGACACCGGCGTCGCCCCTTTTCAGAAACCCCCTTTGTCCAAGCTCAGCCCCCTTCATCTTTTTTCTAATGGAATTTGGACTCATGCTATATTTCTTAGCAGCATGCTGAGACATTTGAAAAAGAGCTCAAAATGACTTCAGATTTGGGCAAAGAAATTTTGACAAAATTGTTGTATATTCATTATGAGTAACTGTATAGTGGGTGAGTGTTCATTTCGTTTACATGTATTACAAAGGCATGAATATTGATGCGTGTGTCTCCTGTCAAAGAGGTGGGATGGAAGCTTTGTTGTCTATTCTATACAATGGAATTAAAGAAAAGCATATCACCTACTGTGCCTGCTCTGTAAAAGTTGGGTGTATATATTCCTTAAATATGAGATGGTGCTCTGCTACATATTGATTAGTGCTTTTGTTTCAAAATGTTACGTTGTGTTTTTAGTTGGTTGATTGACTGCACTTTCTTGGTTTTGCTAGTATTGTTCCAAAGATGATAACTCTCTCTCACTCACTCACTCTCACATGCAATTTGCCATTGCAGCTCCAAGAAGCAGATATTGGGGATAGCTTAGAAAGCTGGATGAGGTATGGTTGTTGCATGTAATAATTTCTAGGTTGAAAAATGTATGTGGTTAGGGTCCCAAAGATTTCAACTCACTTGTTGCAGTGCGGATGAGGGTGGCTGTTGTTTAAAGGGAGTATGACAATCTGGAAAGGAGGGGCAGGGACGGGCGGTGTGAGGAAGAGAGGGGTGGTGAGAGCAAGATAGTGTCAGTGTCAGCTTCAGGCTGAGATGCTCGCATGGGCGTCGGACTGAGGGCTGTGCAAAGGGATACAACGAGGAAGAGAGGGGCAGAGACGGGCGGGCAGTGCAAATGAAAAGGCAAAAGGGTTAGCATGTGACCGTGATTCTCTATGGTGGATTGTATTTCTCTTACAGTAGATTTGCTTACGTGGAGTTAGCTGAATAGAAGGCTGCTTTTGTAGGTTTTTCAGCTGGACCGCTGGGAAGCGTTTCTCATACAGAATACTCGACCAGAATGGCTCCAAACCAGTTGGAACTACCAAAATTTGACCCGAACAGTGACCTACCTCGTGCCGGTTACTGTTTCAACACAAGAAATTCCGACTGGAATAGAACGGATTCCAAAACCTTGGTTCTAACACGTAGGGCTGATAGAATTAGGATGTTGACTTCCTTATTTAATAATATAGCGTTAAAAAAATGTCTCCTCATTGGAAACCTGTTATTTTTTTACGCTTTTTTTTTTATCTTGAGAGTTAGGCCTCTTTTGGTTACATGGATGTGATGAGAAGAGATAATAAATATGTGAATAGCAATGAAATGGCTTGAGTTAAGATATTTTATGGGGTTTTGGAAAAGGAAAGAGAAAAAGTTGAATAAAAATATTATAAAATTAAGATATTGTTAGAATATAATTTTTTTAATATAATTTTTATTTTGAGATTTGAAAAAGTTGAATTATTTTTTGTGTTTTGTTTGAAAGTTTAAGAAAGTTGTAATGATTAGGTAATGACTAAATGAAAATGTTGAAAATTTGAAATTGAAAAATGTTTGTATTTGAATGGTGTTTGGATGTTAAGATGAGATGAGATGAGTTAAGATTGTTTGTGAAACCAAACAGAGCCAGGCTTTTGTAGAGGCTCCCTTATTTGTGATCATCCCTACTATAAGGTAGTACTCTGGAGTCTGAGTTAAAATTCGAAATTGACGATGTGAGGAGTATGGAGGAGAATTTTGAAGAGTTGTATCGGAAACTTTTTCTCTTGGAGCAAGAAAACGAGGAAGTTTTGGTAGATACAAAACTTTTACAGAACTGAGATCTAGACTGTTGCTAGTCGAGTTTGAATATTGCATTGAGAAAGAAATAATTAAGAGAGAAGCGCCGTGGTGTTTTGACAAGAACCTTGTTTTGTTGAAGGATCTTGAAGGGGAATTACAGATAGATAAAATTAAGATTATCGAAGCATCCTTTTGGATTAGGATATATGATTTACCACTGCATGCAATGAATGACAAGGTTGTAAGGCTTATCGGTGAGCCAATTGGAAAAAATAGGATAGATAGATGCAGAAAGGGGTGATGTGGCACAAGGAGAATTTCTTATAATTTGGGTTCGTCTGAATATAATGCAACCACTGATAAGAGGTAAACGAATCAATCTAGGACCACATGGTTCGTGCTCGGTAAGGTTTGTGTATGAGGGATTACCAATTTTTTGTTACGTCTATGGAAGATAGGTTTTCGTTTGGGCAGTGGATGCGAGCAGGTGGATCGAGGGAAAGGGATGTGAACACCATGAACATAAGGCGAATACCGGTCAAAATTCTTCACCTCTTTGATCATTGAATTTGAATTGGAAGGCTGCGAGATACTCAACGGATAACATGAGAGAAATGGAAGGCAATTTAGATTTGGAGAAAACAAGTGGCGAGAATAGGGGAAAATCTCAAAATGGTAATGGAAGGTCAATAGATATTGTGAAGGATACTATTGAAAATAATTGAGAAAAGGATCAAGAAAAATCTTGCAATGGACAGATGGCCATATTTCAAATTGTTCAGAGAGGTAAATAAGCCAGTTGTGACTTAAATGTGAATCGACTATTATCATATATTGTAAAGGAGAATGGACCACCGGAAGAGTTGGGTTTGGGTTCACTCAAAGCCCAAAACGAGAATTTTGTAGAGGCCCCTAATGAAGGCCCAATAGCCCAACTATTGAAGAAAAAGACTTTGACTGTTCGAAGGAAATGACAATGGCCTATTGAGGATGACATGAGACAAAAGGTACAGGGGAAGAAGCTTCAGGCTTAGAAGTGAAAGGAATTGGACATGAAGGAACAAAATTAAGATTTCAAAATAGAGGAAAGTGGATATAAATGATGGAATAAAAGGGGAGAGGCAAATAACATAAGTGAAAGGTTGGACAAGTTTTTAGCCAACAAAAAGTGGTGTGATATGTTCCCATAAGCTAAAGTCTTTCATGGATTAGCAGCCCATTCTAACCATGCTCCTTTTATTATGCTACTGGAGGGTGAGAAATCCAAGAAGAGAAGTAGGAAATTGTTTAGATTTGAAGCAATGTGGATGGAGGCAAATGAATGTAATAAAGT
This sequence comes from Pterocarya stenoptera, assembly GCA_003123785.1. Taxonomy (NCBI): domain Eukaryota; kingdom Viridiplantae; phylum Streptophyta; class Magnoliopsida; order Fagales; family Juglandaceae; genus Pterocarya; species Pterocarya stenoptera. Next base: position 82,398 of record QEOT01001821.1, read on the forward strand.
CATTGTAAACAGCTAGAGTAAGAACTCTATATACACAAATATGAAGGAAGTGCAGAGAAATATTTCTATGTGTAGTCAACAGTTAATAAAGTGGAACAGGCAGTCCTTTGGGAAGGTACATACAAAAATTTAATAGGCAATAACTCAGATGCAAAAACTACACACTAGTGACCCTCTGTGTCTGAAAGTGAATGAACATCAGGAGGTAAGGAATGAATTACAATGTTGTCTTGAAATGGATGAAATTTTCTGGAGACAAAGGTCTAAGGCCCTGTGGTTGAAATCAAGTAACCAAATACTAAATTTTTTTCACAATAAAGGATCTCAAAGAAGAGAAAGAGGAATCATATTGGAAGACTTAAGGATGGAGATGAGTGTTGGAGAAAGGGAGAGGAAAGATATAGACTTATTTTGCAGCATTTTCAAGACTTGTACACTACTTCTTCCTAAAGAGGTGACATGAATTTTTTGGATGAACTGAATGGAAGGATTACTGAAGATATGGATAGGGAACTCACAAAAAACTTTACTGAGGCAAAGGTTTTTGAAGCACTACAACAAATGAACCCTTACAAAGCTCTTGGACTTGATGGCATGACACATGTTTTCTTCCAAAGATATTGGCACATTGTGGGCACAACTGTCACTTCTGCTGTCTTGCAAGCTCTAAATTGTGGTATGTTCCCTAGGTTACTCAATCACACCTTATTACACTGATTCCAAAAATAAAAAAGCATAAGAGAGTGACTAAATATAGGCCCATTAGTCTTTGTAATGCTATTTATAAGTTTATTTGTAAAGCATTGGCTAATAGGTGTAAGTTGGTATTGCTTGAAATCATATTTAGATCTCAGTCAGCTTTTGCCCCTGAAAGATTAATTACCGATAACATATTGATTACTTATGAGATGATACATTATTTGAGACATAAATAGGCTGGGAAGAAAGGGTATATGTCCTTAAAGTTGGACATGAGTTAAGCCTATGATAGAATAGATTCATAGAGTGGGGTTATTTGGACGAAATCATGCTGAAGATGGGTTTTAACACCATATGGGTAGAGCTTTTAATGTTGTGTGTCAAGTTTGTACTTTTCTTAGTTTTGATATATGGAGAACCTATGGGGCCTATCAACCTTTCTAGAGGCTTAAGACAGGGAGACTCATTGTCTCCGTATTTGTTCCTTTTATGTTTTAGGTTTAATTACTATGCAAAAAGCTAAGATGGAGAAGAAGATTAGTAGTATCAAGATCTATAGAGGGACTCCAAAGGTGAATCATCTGCTATTTACAGATGATAGTGTTTTATTATGAAAAGTTAATTTGAAGGTAAATGAATTTTTTCAAACTTTACTAGAAAAATGAGTTGGTTTCTGGTCAGAAGGTGAATCGAGAAAAAGTAGCCATGGTTTTCAGTAGAAATGTCCTTATTGAGAAGCAGAATGAGATCCTATCATTTTGGGGTGTCCAAGAATTTCAACAGAATGACAAGCTCCTAGGCTTACCCTCTATGGTTGGAAGATCAAAGTATAAAGCATTCTCTAATATTAAGCACAAGGTGTAGAAAAAACTCCAAAGCTGGAAGGAAAAGTTACTGTCACAAGAAGGAATGGAAATTATTATTAAGGATGTAGCTCTATCAATCCTGACATATTCCATAAGTTGTTTTAAGATGCTTGGTGTTTTGTGTAATGACTTGGAATGGATGATGACCAAGTTTTGATGGGGACAAAGAAGAAAGGAAAATAAGATTCATTGAGTGAAATGCAAGAAAAGGTGCACTCCTAAACAAGCTAGTGTGATGGGCTTTAAAGATCTCAAAATCTTCAATAAAGCCTTACTTGCTAAGCATGGATGGAGACTAATGCATAATGAAAACTCTTTACTCCACAGAATTTTTAAAGTAAGATATTTTCCTTGGGGGAAATTCCTTTAATCCAAAATGAGAATCAATCCATCCTATGTCCAGAAGTGTATATGGGAAGCTAAAGAGAAGCTGACTCAAGGGTGTATATGGAGGGTAGGGAATGGAAGAGTAATCTAAATTTGGAATGATTCCTGGATTCTTGATTTCAGACAATTGAAACATTCCTTAAATGAGGATGAGACTAAGAATAAAATGGCTAGGGTGGAAGAACCGATTGATAATCAAACAAGATGATGGAATGTTCCTAAAGTTAGAAATATCCTCCCACCAGCAGCAACTTTTGAAGTTTTGAAGATAGTTCTTAGTCCAGGAGAACATGAAGATATACATATTTGGGCACATCAAAAGGATGGTAAATTTAGTGTAAACCTTACAGATTATTTTGAGAATTGGACAGGACAAGAGTGGAAGGGGAGTGTTCAAATGTTAGTAGACAAAATCGAATCTAGAGGGAAATATAGAGAATGAATATACCACACAAAGTGAAGGTGTTTGCTTGGAGAGCATGCATGAATGGGTTACCTACAAAGTCTAATTTTAAGAAAATGAAGGTATTTCATGAAGATAAATGCCAATTTTGTTCCAATGCAGTAGAAGACATAGTAAATGCCTTGTATCACTATCCAAACCTAAAGGAAAATTGAATAAGAAATTTACCTGTTTTGAGTAGTATTGATACTGAACTTGATTTTGTAGATATTGTTGGACAGCTCCCTGAGAAAGGCAATAGGGAGAATCTAGAAATGTTTTTTCTGATTGCTTAGGGTCTTTGGTTTAGAAGAAATCATTTGATGTTTAAAGACAAACTTTTGCATACTAACTATGTGATCAACCATGCTCTCTCTGTGCAGAAAGCTTTCAAAATCATAAAAAATGAACCCTTGAGAAACATCAATAAGTGTTGTACATGGGAGCCTCCACCACAAAATGCCATGAAATTGAATGTAGATGGGGCTATGTTCCATGATAAAAAATGTGCTGGTGCGGGACCTATTATTCGCAACAGTCAAGGGAATGTACTAATGGCTGCTGGTAAGAAAGAACACATTGTCAATAAGCCCTTAGACATTGAACTTATAACTTTGCTAAAAGGATTGCAGTTGTGCATCCATATGGGATTGCAAGAGCTAATTGTAGAAAATGATTCTCTTCTTATGATCCAAGGTATCCAAGGATTGAGAGTATCAACATCATTGTTGGAAAATCTTACAAACGACATTCAGGAGCTGATGTAGAGATTTTCAAGATGTCAAATTTAGCATGTGGGGAGAATGGACAACAATGCAACCCATAGACTTGCTAGATATGCTTGGATTGTAGATGATATTAATGTTTGGTGGGATTCTTACTCATATTTTATTTCCCAAGTCATTTGGATTGATAATCATTTGAAATTGGCTTTGATCAATGAAATTTGTTTGAAAAAAAAAAAAAAAAAAATAGTGCTAATAAGCAATATGTGCAACATTGTTGAATAGTACTTTGATTTCAATGAAGGAGTCAATCATTTAAATAAAGGAAAATAGTTGATGTGGTGCAATTGACAATTAAATTTTAATAGAATTATTAGTTTTTCTTAATAAATTTAAGAGTACAATATTCCAGTTTTGATAGTTTAAGATGTAAAATTTAAGATACTCATATTTCAATATTGGAAATTATAATTCCATTAGCGAAAGTCTTTCTTCAAGAAGTTTGAGACAAATGAATAAGAAATAGTTTCTTGGCTCTATTGTACTTCAGTTTGGTAGTTTCCACCACTTGTCGAGAATTGAGCCTTGGGATTTTACAAAGGACTTAGGCCTTGTTTAGATGCTAAAAGTATCTCAAATCATCTGTGAATAATTTATGAATAGTAATAAACTATTTGTGAATAGTAGTAAAGTAGTCTGAGAATCATTGTGAACAATTGTGTTCCCAAACATGCCCTTAAAATGCCACCTACAGACGCTTTATGCCCAATCTTATAAATAATGCTTGCATCCTCTGTATTATCATGGCTACTGGCACAGAGTTAATCAATGCTTATTTTCTAGATATTGTCATTGCTTCTTCTCTGAGAAAATAACCTTTGTTCCATAGTCTAGGACTATTTATAACTAGCAAGTTAAGAATTCTTAGATGCACTAGTACTAGCATATACATCTTTGATGTAGTCATCAATTTTTCCAGAAAGCCACAATTACCGTGAGCAACGAAACTAAAGAAAAAGGATTTGCAGTCCCTCACCTTATTGCTTGATCATGTCACCAAAACAATATAGAAACTATCCCTTTTTTACCATCTTCATACTGATTCCAATAGGAGTCATCAGCAATGATCCATGACAATCTAGTAAGTAAGCATTTGTCGTGGAAACTAGTATTGCCAAATGTCCCATGAAAATATGCCCTAAACTTAAAGGGTCCGGCCTTTAAAAGATGTATTGGTGGTTTTTTTCTAAATGAAGACAATTGCCACTAGGCCTTATATGAGCTTTATCTGATACCCACTTTTTCAACTATAAAAAGGCTTAAACGACATGAGCTAGGACTCGAGAATGGAAGGGTTTTTTTTTTTCTCAAAAGTATTTTATTAATTGAGGAGAAATATATATATATATTGTTTATATGACAAAACCATAACTATAAGGGTTCTATTAATTAATTTGTAACAAATCTGTAAATATAGTAATTGATTGAGAAAATGTTTAGTAATAAATCTGTAAATGCAACGATTGATTGAAAGCAAGATCCACTTTAAGGGTGGAAATCCTCCAAGAACGGGAGAAGGAAAAAAGAACACATTTCCATTATTTTCTGGATTAAAAAAAAAAAAAAAACTACTGCTAGCATGTTCAACACTTATACGGACTGACCTTCATGGGCCCAAGCTAACACAAAACAAACAAGCAACATACAGTCCATAACAGATTAGACCTAAACAAACTAAGCTTAGAAACAGACTTGACCCATAGCCCAGGACACTACAGACTCTGGACCAACGGCCCACGACAACAATTAAATAACTAAATTGATTGACTTAAGACTTAGACTTTGTACTTCAGTTGAATGAGTTCTCGAAGCTTCCCATCTTACCCCTTCTTCATACCTTAGTTCTGTGCAACCCGTTTTATAGACCCTCCCCCTTAAAGCACATTGTCTACAAGGTGAGGATAAGCTACTTTGAGTTGGTGATATGGTACCCATGTGGCCTCTTCGGTACCCTACCCTTGCCATCTCACAAGGAGCTCTAATTGTGCCCGATTGTTTGTCTTGGTCAAGTGGTGGCCTAGAATCTTTTAGGGTTATAATATTATGACTCCTATGGCATCCATTGGTGACAACTTACGTATGGCGGTGAGCTTAGCTCCTAGTATTCTCTTGAGCTGGGAGACATGGAATGTGAGGTGAATCTGAGTTGTTGGTGGTAGATTGAGCTTGTAGGCAACATATACGACCTTTTGAGTGATTTGGAAGGGACCGAAATACCTCAATGACAACTTGAAACTTCGGCGTTGGGAGATCAATGTCTTCCGGTAGGGTTGTAGACGCATGTATACCCACTTTCCGATTTGATAATCTCGTTCCTTTCTTTTAAGATCTGAGTACTTCTTCAAGCATGCTTGAGCTTGATGTATATTGTGTTTGAGTATTTGTGCGATTTGGTCTTGGGTATGTAGGCTAGCTTTCATTGCCTTTAGCTTGGTCATACCTAGTATGTAGTTTAAGAGCCTGGGAGGAGGGTACCCATACAGTGCCTCAAAAGGGGTGATTATTGTAGAGTGATGTAGAGAGGAATTGTACCACCACTTTGCTAGAGAGACCCAAACCGACTAGTCCTTAGGCTTGTCACTTGAGAAGCATCTTAGATAATTTTCAACCGTCTTGTTCACAACTTCTATCTATTTGTCTGTTTGAGGATGGTAAGTTGTGCTCATGTCCATCTGCACACCTTGTAGGGTAAAGAACCCCTTCCAAAGTTTGCTTGTAAACGTGTTGTCCCTATATGGTATAATAGAAACAGACAACTAATGCAATGTGAAACGGTTCTTCAAGAAAAGTTCAACCACTGAATGTGCTGTGTATGGATGCTTAAGGTTGGTGAAATAGGTGTATTT
>QEOT01001822.1:0-23287 GCA_003123785.1 Pterocarya stenoptera
CATTACGCCCCTCTACCCGTATGTCAAACACCTTTGATTCAATCACAATACTTCTCATGGAAGACATAATTCTTCCAAGAAAGCGTCAAACACCCTACCATTCAGTCACAAATTTATATGCAAAAATCATGCGTCATAAGGAAGGAAGGTTATAGGGGCATGTTAGACTCATTATGTAAGTGATAGAAATATAGCGTTTGAGCCATCCTTTTGGTGTAGCGAGCCTTGGCCTTGGACAATAGACAGTTCTGTTTTGCCCTGCAGCATAATCTAACTTTGAATACACTGGTCCAATGACTCCAATCAGATTATGGCCCCAATACTCCAGCATGTAACTTCTTTCTAGTTCATTGCTGCATTGATTTTCATCTTGGTTGCCGTATAAATTTGTTCTAACTTTCCATGAAGCACCGAGTTTTTACTGAAGAAGATTGGAAGCGTCTAAACAGTAAACATCCGTATTTGGAATATTAAGAGACAAGACATCATAATCAAATTTAACTATTAAAATTTTAGCCGGAATGTAAAGCCATATTTATTGCTCGATACAGATGCTGTCTACTATGTTCTTTTTCTTCTTTGCTAGATGTTCCAATTGATATAGCTGTTTTTGCTCTGTCACTATTTTCCCAGCAAACATGATAAACATGAGCTGGATTTAGGAGCTCTTTCAAGATCGGATAATGAAGAAAAACAGAATATGCACTCTTCTCCTGATGCAAGGAAACAGGGAAGAGAGGAAGCTCCTTTAGCAAAACCTAAAATTTTGGCCTCATACGAGGGGGTGGGGAAAAGGAAACGAGGAAGACCTGCTGGTACAAGCAGTAAAAAAGGAAAAACAGCTATGGTTCAAGCTCGGAGAACACGGGCATGTATTGGAAAGAGGCCTGCTAAAATATCCGGTAATGAATCAGACGAAAGTGGATCTCATGATGAGAAGTCGCACGGGAAAGAGATCAAAATGATGGAAGGAACTCATGAAATGGCAGGCAATGGAAGCTCAGAAATCGAAGAGACTGAAATAGTAGAGGCATTTGAATCATCAGCTAGGGGCAAGGTGGCTGAGCAAGAGGTTGAAAAGGATGTTGGATCTCAAAAGTGGTCCGACAAAGTTCCTGAAGTGGGAATGACTACAAACCTAAGTAGCCAACAAAGTGAGAGGCCCGAGAAGTTGGAAGTTATGACTGATCCGGTTCAAGCCATGTTATTGGACATGATTCCGAGCCTCGGAGTGACGGCAGCCAGGGCTAAAGATACGATTACTGATGGTGAGACACAACCCTTGGATCCCAATGCAGAGCCTAAGAAGAAAAAGAAGGTAAGCTACAAGGATGTTGCTGATGAGTTGCTCAAGGATTGGTAATATGATAGCTGCGTTGGCTTTTAAGTATAATTTAAATTATTATTGCCCTTCGTATAGTTTCTGAAAGAACTGGCAGTCTGTATATTGTGCGTGAAGTTTTACTGGATACGGTATAAGAAGTGTCCACGGTATTTTGCAGTGGCTTGACATTCTCTTTCCCTGTATCTCTTCTCACGGGGCAGCAGAAAACAACACCACGCCATTCCCATCCAATACCACAAGTGGCAAATAATAATAATAATAATAAGTATGGGATCCCGCTAGCAATTTTGTCATAACGAGCTTGGAAAAGATTGTATCGAAATAGAAATGCTTCTCAAGAAACAAATTATCACAAAAAAACAAGGTAGAGTTTGCTACAAATAATGTGAGGGAATTCTTCCTTGTCATGCCTGCTTTCCCAACTCCCAAGTTCAGCGAAAAGAAAACTCATAGCAGAGTCACCATCCATACTTGGCTTCTGTTTCGGCTTTGGCGAGGAAGCCTTTTGCACGCCGCCCTCAAAGTTACCTTTCTTTCTGCTTCAGGTCATAGAATAAATAACAGATCTGATTCTTCCTCTTGTGCAGCTTCGAAGGTTTCCCCTTGGTCGAAACAGGCCACAGCAGAAACATAATTGAGAGAAAATGCACGTGATGAAATAGAGCATATTACTCCATGAGAACCAAGAAATAAAAAAAATAAAGCATTAATTCAGTCACTTTTTGTTGTTTCCGAGTCACCCATAATCAATCATAAAATGATCCAATAAGTGGGTAAAAAAGTTGAAAATAAAAATATTGACTCTCAGTTCAGACAATTAGATTCTAGCTCAGCAATGGGATTTCTTTTTCTACTTGTGATCTCAGTTTTGCTATCGTAAAAAATGAGTGAATTTCACATCATACAGTCCCAATATTAATGCAATGCCTAGTATCATTTATGCAAAACACTCGGAAACCTAAATAATCACACCAAAAAATGAAGAAGCTACTTACGAAATTTACTTGACCTTGTAAGAAGGCGCTATAGCAGCGGCTATTCCCGTTAATTAACTCGACCTGGTCCTTATCTCTCTCGGCCTATTCTTTATCAACTCCTCCTGCTTCACCTCAACTATTTCCGCCGGAATCTCATTTCTCCCTCTCTTCCCTGTCCCTCTAACCCCACTTTCATCCCTCTACGGCATCTCCGGCACGGACCCATCACCCCAATTACTCTCATACTGCCTATAATCACCATACCTACCAAAATTTTGATAATCCCGGCCCGTAGCTCAATTTCTCTCCACAACTCATACATTTTAGCACATACATTGTCAGTCTCATTGAGCTTGAAATAAGATTTCATCCGATTACATTGTCCAGGTTTTTCTATTTTTATTTATATTTATATTTATATTAAAGAAGTCGATAGAAGCTATTACATGAATGATGCAACAGTTTAGTGAGAGAGACAGAGAGATCTTTCCAAAGATACGATGAAACGCAAGTTTTATTAGACGAAGGTTGTTCAGGTAACAGCATACAACTATGAACTGAACTGACATATGATGGGTACTAAAATACTGCGACTTCCTCCTCCCAAGAAGCAACACCAGATTGAGACCCTCTTTCGTGGAAACCATTGATTAAAACCCCAACAAAAGAGTGTAAAGGAACTTCTTTCAGATCAAGATATGAAAAGCCATATATAGTGACCAAACATGAAACATCCCCACCCTTTATTAAAGAGCTAGGACTGACTCGAACTTGGGTCTCATCTCATGTTACTTCTGATTAGATGCTCATAGGGCTTTCTGGGTCATTGAGAGCCGCAATGGCTGTTTCTATCTTTATCTTCAACTGATCTTTCTCCTCTTCCTCTGCCTGCACAACAAACAGAACCGAGTTTCTGAAACCAGATCTCCTATCTTCTCTACTGTTAAATCATGTAAAGAAAAAGCTTTATTAAATAACTTCCCCTAATGATCTATCTATGTGCCTTGATCAGCAATGTACAAGTACTTAATTATGAGAGTATATATTTCTTTGCTCTCGATTTTGATCTTCAGCGCTGAATAGTGTTACTGTTACATAAGAACTGGTTAGATATATAGGAAGTGTAAGTATTAGAATGCCAATCTCCTCTCTTTTCTTCCTCTTTTTTTTTTTTTTCCTAGTCCATTCAATTCATATTCTCTTTCTGGTATATGATCATGCTTTCATTTTATAGAACAAAAATATTTAAGAGTTTCAATCTGAGTTTTAAGATTCAGAGTATAAAAAAGACAGAAATACCAAGTAAAACGTTTCATATATTGTTTGAGCAAATTCACAAGTGAGAACAAAATTATTATTATTATTATTTTATGTATGTCTATATCATCTTTTTATTACTTTGAATATCGGAGTTTTAACAAAAATTTTAAGATATCTCAACTTATTTGGAAAATTCCCAATCAACCATTAATAGAGTAGTACTGGAGATTAGATTTTTCAATCAATGGTGGATAGCAGTGGAGCTAGCTAGCCAGTTGAATGCAGATCGATTTAAATAAATTATACTGGAAATTTCTATATGAAGAAACAATAATATATATATTGTGATATCTTTTTAAGTAAATTGGAGCTTTCAAAGATAAATCGGATAGCAACTACTAGATCATACTCCATATGCACCAACACTTTTTTTCAAACATTTGACCATCTAAATTATCGTGTGCGTCGTGTATCGAAGAGTTTTTTTTGTTCTTGGTAGCGTCCATTAATGTCGAAGAAGAACTGTTTTATATGAATTGGACCCCACTGGAAAATATTGCTTTAAACGTTTAAACGACCGCAACAAGAAATTAAAGTTCAAAGAAATTGGCCGTTGAAAAATAAGACCTNATCGACGATGCTGCCCCGTCCGGCGAGCTCGAATCGTAGTACCCAGAAAACGCCTCGTCCAATCCCCAACTGCCATGACGAGTCCCCCGGCCAAGAGTTTTTTTTATAAAGAAAAAAAGAAAACCATAAAAATTTGAAGAATCGATCCGAGGAAAAAAAAAAAAATGTATATACACACCTATCAAACTCTTCACTTTGGTAGAACATACTGGTTTCCCAATAATTTTTGTACTGTTTGTAATCCTCGCCGATGTTGTCCATGGCTAAATATATGCTCTTGTAGTTGTTGGGGCAAGCCAACAAATAAAGAGTTAAATAGGGAAACTAAAATACTACAATCCGTCACGGAGATTTTGTGTGAACTGTGAAGAGTAGAGGGCCGGGGGAAAGGGAGGGGAGAGGAGAGAGGAGAGAGGAGAATTTCCATTTTCACAAGGGGCTGGCCTTTTAAATATGGACGACTGTACAGTAGCGATGGGATTAAGGCCACGTGGAGGAAGGGACCCATGTTCTGTGTTGCGGCTGATTGTGCTTCCTAGAAAGTTCCTCCCTATTACCGTCCGATGAGAATGTCAGATGCGGTCTACGATGCCGCGTGTAGGGACATATACTTTGACCAGGGAAGCAGCTATATAAATATATATNAACAATATCGATCACATGCATCCTTTTGAGAATTGAATGACAAAACCGGCCAGTTCCTGTACTCATTTTAGAACTCATACTCAAATTGAATATATATATATATATATACATATATATATACGTTTGCATAATATATATATAAATTAATTCCGACCAATATTTATTCCATTCCTTAAATAATGCAAAATGGCAAATTGGCCTTCTCTTCAAAAAGTCTCATGCATGAGTCATAAGGGAAGCGTGCGTTTCTTGCTTGCTTAATTATTCAGATTCACCATCGAGTGGATTAATGCAAAAATAGTATCTAAAATTTACAAGTGACATTTTAACATCAACATGTATAGATTTAGAATCGCCATTCATGTCATTTAAAACACATGCAAATAATACTCATCAAAGAACAAAACAATTTGAAAGAAAAAATTGAAAATAATTAATTTATCACTCCTCATATATATATATATAATGAGAAATCATCATGTGAAGGAAAAATTATCAGTAACTCTCTTAAAAATAGGTCGGGCTGGCCTGATTCACATTATACATCATGTTAAAAAGAAAACGTACGCACGTCATTCATGGCCTGGCCTATCAAATTCAAATTAATAGATGTGATGTGCATGCATGCATGGTGGGATATAATTTGACATTATATGGCAAAGCTAGCTCCCATTAATTAGCCAGTAGCCAAAATATGAACAGATCTAAGGGTTTTATAAAAAAATTCTCACTACCAAAAAGCAATTAACCAATAAATTATTAATCCAAAACCGAATGTATATATTTAAAAAAAAAAAAAAAAAACCTATAAAAATCATGGAATATTTATGTAATTAAGTAATTAACCAGTCCAAGAAACTAAGAAAGAATGGTGCATGGATGGGATCGAGCGTACGTATATATATATATATATATGAACGTACGATCATGCTCATGCAAGCAGTCACAAGATCACATGAAACATATATATCATGTAACGATTGCTTTCAAAGAAGGGGACCAATCAATATGTCTTCTATTCCAATTACAAACAAACAACAACCATGCATCCATACACACAGCCACAAAAATCCCCTTTTTCTTTTTTGCTTAGTTTTTCATGAGATTTGAACTTTAGACTGCATCATGCCCATGACTCCCATCCACTGATTTACAAATTACAGAAAACCAAGCATATATCCTTTGTCTCGAAATTAGGGAAAAAATGTGTAATGATTCTGCAGAGCTATCAAAATCCCACTGTAAAGATCAGGAAAAAGAATCTATCTTTTCAATGAGTACGTCTTTATATACCTCAGTTTGCAAACATTAAAATTCCTATTTTTATGAATGGAAATTTTGACTTGTTTTTGCATTTTAATGAACAATATATATATATATGTGAATCTAAAAAATTGACCCATATATATAATCAAATAACTCGGGCAATTGAAGAAGAGCCAAATACTTGCAAAAACCCTAAATATTAGAATTACTTGTTGAGAAAAAAAGAAGAATAATAAAGAAAGCAAAGAAAGAAGGCAGGCCGCAAAAGATTCATTTATGTTCAAAGTGGAAATCTGATGATGGGGTCAGGCGCCGCTTTCCTCACTTTTGCTCATCTACTGGTTAATTCGATCGAAGACTCTGGACTCTGGATTACACCACTCATCATTCCCATAAAAAATGCCAATATCAAACCCACATTATTGCTGATCCACTTTAATGAAAGTTGATCTATCAATATTCAGCCCTAGTACATGATGCCCCACAATTCCAGCTGTTTCTCTTCCTTTTCTGATCCCTCTCTCGCATTCAATTTTTAACCATAATATTGATTCCTCGATCCCCAAACAGGTGTGTGTATATATGTATATAGATATATATCCAACCGTCCACATATATAGTTTATCAAGAAAAATTCGAAAGAGAATCATACCCAAATTCAACCCTAGCCATTGGTTGCATCCTAATTCTTTTAGAACATTTAACATGTTAATTAGCCATACATTCATATTATACACATATACATAAGATATGCAAGTCGCGCGCGCGCATGCTGGTTCTTAGCAACTGATCATCAGGCCGGAGTGTACGGAAATTGTGAAAAGTGGGATTTTGATAGGAAGATCAGAGTAAAAAAAAAAAAAAAGCAAGGAAAAGGATCAGGAGGACTGACCTCAACGAAGACTGTTTTCACAAGCCTCCCAGAAAAAGCGGTGATGTTCATCGTAATGACTTTAAGCTTCAAAGATTCGAAGACCTCGCAGAGTCTCACCATTGTGTCTGTCCTTTTACTGCACGTTAGACTCACCACCACAGTTTTGTCCCCCATGTAAGTCGCCCTAAGCTGCACTCACCGGCCCCATCCAATCAATTATTTCAACTATATATTTATTAATTTCAATACCAAAACCATATAAAAAATGAAATGTTGAATATTTTATTTAAATCGTATTTGTCTTTTATCTGTGTATGAGAGAGAGAGAGAGAGAGAGAGAGAGGCTCACTTCAAGGACTTCAATAGGGGAAGTTCTTGATCCCCCAGAATCATAAAATTGGTGATCAGTTCTCTTTTTCTTTGATTTCAACAAGATGGGTAGCTCTTCCTCGAAGTCATAACCCGGATTTTTCTTCGATTTCACGGATTCAAGCTCCATTATCTCGGCTTGGATTCTTCTTTCTTGTTCCTGGAGCTCTTGGATGTATTTAATAGCATCTTTGATTATTGAAGCCTTATCCATCTAAACGTAAACAAAAGGATGTTGGAACAAATTAACACATAAAAAAAGGGAATCCCAGATTAAAAAAAAAAAGAACTAAGCCAGCCTAGCTATATATAATTCAACGGCCGAAAGTGATGAACATCATCACTAACTACTGTTTGAATTATATATTCCTAGTGAGCAACGTACGGTTAGTTCAGACTAGTGCATCACACCTTGCTGATGTTGGGGACCACTGCTCTAAGTGCAAACAGCCTATCATTCAGCTTCTTCCTCCTGTTCCTCTCCGAGACAATGTTCTTCGAGGCCATCGACGATGCTGCCCCGTCCGGCGAGCTCGAATCGTAGTACCCAGAAAACGCCTCGTCCAATCCCCAACTGCCATGACGAGTCCCCCGGCCAAGAGTTTTTTTTAAAAAGAAAAAAAGAAAACCATAAAAATTTGAAGAATCGATCCGAGGAAAAAAAAAAATGAATATACACACCTATCAAACTCTTCACTTTGGTAGAACATACTGGTTTCCCAATAATTTTTGTACTGTTTGTAATCCTCGCCGATGTTGTCCATGGCTAAATATATGCTCTTGTAGTTGTTGGGGCAAGCCAACAAAGAAAGAGTTAAATAGGGAAACTAAAATACTACAATCCGTCACGGAGATTTTGTGTGAACTGTGAAGAGTAGAGGGCCGGGGGGAAGGGAGGGGAGAGGAGAGAGGAGAGAGGAGAATTTCCAATTTCACAAGGGGCTGGCCTTTTAAATATGGACGACTGTACAGTAGCGATGGGATTAAGGCCACGTGGAGGAAGGGACCCATGTTCTGTGTTGCGGCTGATTGTGCTTCCTAGAAAGTTCCTCCCTATTACCGTCCGATGAGAATGTCAGATGTGGTCTACGATGCCGCGTGTAGGGACATATACTTTGACCAGGGAAGCAGCTATATAAATATATATATTTATATATATATTCATATTCTATTATGGCGCGTGTGTTTTACGATCCTATCAAATTGGTTTTGGTTGTTAGGTTATAGAGCTGGAATCGCTCTGTTGTGCGTCGCAATATTGCACGGATATAGGGGAGCGTCACACTCGCCCTCTCTCTTCTCCCCCCTGGCTTCGGTTAACCACTCTATATTTGTCACGAACGCTAGGAGATGCTTGGACCGGATGTGGGATTTTTGTTATTTGTAATAAATTTATAATTTTTTAAAAATTGATTTCATTGAATTTTTCTGAAGTGTTGTATCCATTGAAAGTATGCCTAGATTCTTGTTTATTTTCAAGAAATTTTTCAATTCATCTTATTTTATTTAATTATTATAACTTTTTTAAATCTTAAAATAAAAATAATATTAAAAAATATTTGTAATAAAAATAATATTATAATTCACTACTATTTACAAACCATCTCATCTCATTTCACTGTCCAAACCGCCCAACAAGTTTGACACGTATATGTATATATGTTCTTCATAATTCGGTGGAATTGATCAGTTTTAGAAATATTTGAAGGAACTTTGATTGTAATCAACAAATATAAATAATAAATCCATTAATTGTGGCTTGAGTATTTTCTGGGATTGTTAGAAATGACATCAACCTAAAAGTATTTTCTTGGATTGTTAGAAATGACATCAACCTAAATCTAATAATAGTATGTGGCACTGGACACTTGGTGCAGCATATATATATATATATATATAGAGAGAGAGAGAGAGAGAGAGAGAGAGGTTATAACAAGGATGTCAATAACAAGTCAAGAGGAAAAAAGGAACTCTATTGAATAGTTTTATTTAATTGACTAACCAATACTTCTTGTTGATTTTGAAATCTTAAGTGGGTTGCATTCATGCAAACATATTAAAATAGCATGATTAAAACACTCAAAAATAATTAGATATAAAAATAGTACTACTCCTAAACTCAATGTTGTTTATAACTCTTTACAAATTTTTAAAACATATATATATATAATAACTCAAGTATATGTATTTCTTAAAAATTTAATACTTTGTTTTCCTATTATTATCGAAAAAATTTTATTTACAAATCGGTGTGGAGGATGCACCGTCCTTTCCGCCATTGACTTGGCATGATAATATTTGTAAGAGAAGTTTAAGGATAAAATCTCTTACAAATCAAATATTGTTATGTAAAAGATGAGGAGGACATATATTTTACACATACTTAAAAATAGAATAACTCGTTTATGTAATAGTGAGAATATAAAATCACCACTGTCTCAAAAGATTAAACGGATGAAAATATTTAAATTTATTTATATTATATTCTTAACATTCATCTCGTGTATAGGTTAGCCTCTTTTTTTAATGAATGAGCCTAACACAACACATGAAATGTTTATTAAATAATTGAAATATTGAATCAAAATTGAAACTCAAAATCTCTAATTTAATATCATATAAAATTATTATTTAATTAAAATATTTAAATAAAAATAAATAAATTTAATTATTTATTTTATATTTGGGTCATGCTACAGCCCCGCTGAGAGCTGGGGGTGTAGCTTAATTTTTGATGTATTTTTTTAAAGATTTTTTTTATATAGATTTTTTTAATAATTTTTATTATTTTAAAAAATAAAATAAATTTAGAATATTATCAAAAAATATTTTCTTAATCAGAAAGTAAAAAAATTATTAAAAAATACTTCCTTAATCACAAAATAAAATAAAGATTATTTTTTATAAAAATATTTTTTAATAATATTATAAATTTATTTTATTTTTATAAAATATTAAAAAATTTATATAAAAAAAAATTTAAAAAAAAAACATTAAAAATCATCTCTACACCCAGCGGTAGCTTCCAGCAGGAAGCTACAGCGGGCGTGTAGCATTTTCCTTTATATTTTGAGCAGTGCTAGGGACTCCGCTGCGGCTCCCGCTCGGTGTCCCGCTATGTGTTTTTTTTTTTTTCATTTTCAACATATATTCTTTTAATATTTTTTAATATTTTTAAAAAATAAAAAAAATCACATTTTTATTTAAAATTATTTTCTTAATCAAGAAATAAAAAAATTAAAAAAAAAAATCCCAACGGAACTGGAAGGGGGATACATCATTTCCCTTATATTTTTAACAAACGGCATTTAATGTATACAAAAGGGAAGAAACAACGGAGCATCAATCCCAATTGAATGCATATTCAAAAGACAACTGTCCAACGGTACAATAGTCATTTTCCTGGACGTCAGCAGTTGCCTCATCTGCTGACGTCCTAAACCGATGATAGAATTTTTCTTTTAATTTTATATTTTAAATGCGGCTTGACTTTTGGGTCTACCCGTCCACACGAAACAAGAGAATATTGCCACACGGCAAGAAAAGCTGCGCGACCCCCCCGCCCCCGGGGGATGAGTTCCTTCACTCGGAGCCATCATCATCCCTCTTTTTTCTTTTTCTTTTTTTTTTTTTCTTTTTTTTAAAAAAAAAATAATATTATATTTATACAGTCAAAGGTTGATCTTTGTCATTGTAAAATTGTTAGAGGTACGGAAGAATATTAAAAACAAGATATTTTCAAAGATTTGGATTGCCGTGTCTATTCTGTCAGATTATGCGCGCATCAATTTTAGAGTCATGAATTTTTTTTACCATCCACTTTTGAAAAGAGGTCAAATGATACTTAGGCCCCGTTTGTTTACACAAAACTCCTATCTCATCTCATCTCATCTCATCTCAATCATTACAACCTTTTCAAATCTCCATATAAAAATATAATAAACAATTAAATTTTTTTCAAATTTCAACATAAAAATAATACTAAAAAATATATTCTATTAATATTTTATTCAACTACTATTCAAAACATCTCATCTCATCTGTATATCCAAGCGGGGCCTTAATGTCGCTGATGATCATCTTAATTTGCTGGATTCCTTGGTTTATTCTTTTTGGGTGGGAGACTCGGACTCGTAACCTTTTGGTCTTTTCTTTTTTATTATTCCTAATATTTTTGGTCTGACTAGACTAATGTAATCACACAATTACTAGCAGGCGTTAGAGGACTAAATTGCTAAACCAAATTAATACAATATGGAATTTGTATATTTTAAAACTGTATTTAGGATTATTTTAAATAGAATGAAGTTTTTTCTTTTTTAAATTATTATATAATATATGTCACGATCACTGTTGATGAGAATAT
Organism: Pterocarya stenoptera; assembly: GCA_003123785.1. Taxonomy (NCBI): domain Eukaryota; kingdom Viridiplantae; phylum Streptophyta; class Magnoliopsida; order Fagales; family Juglandaceae; genus Pterocarya; species Pterocarya stenoptera. The sequence continues at coordinate 11,733 of QEOT01001822.1, forward strand.
ATATATACGATCCTAATTTATGTCATCGATCGTGTGATTCATGTCATTCTTTATGTAATTTAGGTACCTGCTCCATCCATTTATATTAATCATGGATGGATCGTATATATTAATGACTGAAATATTCATGATATTTCAGATAGCAGGTGCTTAAACTACGACCGAGCGTTCATTCAAGGTTAATTCAAGATTAAACTATATATATATATATATCTCATGGTAAAACATGCATGCATGCATGATATCATGTAGTACTCAAAAGTGGAGATTAGCATGCATGCAGTCCTCGTCAATAATTTAATTAAACAGTACTGGCCGGTGTGCACTAATCTGTTGTTAATGCTGCTGCTTTTTGACTTTAAATTGTGAACAACACGGATAAACGGCGACTCATGTATATACATAGTTCTTGAAAAACATGCATGACGGCGTGCATGCATGGTAATTTAAAAGTTGATCTGCTTCTCATTTTTGACTAATTTCGCCAACAAATAAATTAAAACGAATTCGATTTCTAGAAACACCCTAGCTGGAATTAAACGACAAGTAGTACTAATATTGTTACCAAACTACGTACATACGTACGCACCGAGGCCATGGTACTGTGCGAATGCATCCCCATGTTTATATGTTTTTTGTGTCCGATTTGATATTTTGTTAAGTTTCACATCATGATTAAGTATGATATAATTAATGAATGATGATGAGAAATTAATTAGGTGTAATATATATTAAAGATCCAGTTTCAATATACCGATATTTTTTTTTTGTTGAAAATGAGCTTTAATTTGTAATATTTATTTCAGAAGTTATATATAAATTAAAGTTAATATTATTGACTAATTATTTTAGAGTCGTATGTCTATAAGCTGCATGCTTACATGAGAGTAGTACTAGATATTTCTTTTAATAAACGTTATAAATAATTAATACCCTAGCCAACCTAGCTATGAACATCATGTGACACTTATAAAATCCAGTACTACCAATCGATGTAGCTTTTATTGGGTCGTTATAAAGTATTTAGTCCTAAATATTTTATCTAAACGCTAAAAATTATTGGATTAAGATGATACAATTATGAGAGTAATTATTAGTACCGTACGTTGGTTTTCAAAAAAGGAAATAGAGGCCAGACTTATCGTTGTAGCTAGTAGTACTGCATGCTATATATATATATATATATATACACTCTCGGCAGTACATCTTTATTAATGTATTTTTATAAAAAAAAAAAAAAACTGTTGATTTACTTCTCGATCTTTGGCTCGCTCGTTAGCTGATCTAATATCTGATATCTCTTAGCTAGGTTAAAGGCACTAGATGTTTCTCGATCCAATTCAATAAAATGGGAGCTAATTAATGCACACCTGCATGGGGAAGCTTGGGTTTGAATATAAGGTACGGAAGACGTTGTGGTTGGTGCACATTTGAGGTCCCTAAAGGCTAAAGCTGTAAGGATTATCTTCGTACGTAGCATTAATCCATTTACTGGTGGTCTGGCACTGACTCTGGCGACCATCTGTCTAGCTATACATATATATATATATATATTTATATTTATCAGCCTCAATTGTTTCTAGAGTACATGCATATATACGAAAGGTTGTTGTTATATAACTTTTTATTATTTATTTATATTTTATATATTTTTAAATTTTTTAATATATTTTTTTAATTCTTTTTAAGTTTATTTTTTTTAATTTTTTATTTACTATTTATATAAAATATATTTAATAAATAAAATAAAATAAAATAAATATAGAATATAGAGTATGGATGAATAATAAGAGATTGTGAAAATTTTTTATATATGAAATGGGATAAAACTTAGCCGTACATACATATATATTTTCGAAATGGGAATATACGAAAACGTACGTATACGTACTTCACCGGCCAAGGCCAAGCACAAGCACTTGCATATAATTATATGCCCCCACCATTTATCGATGAGAATGCAGGCCAGGCAGGCAGGCCCGTACTGTGGCAGTGCGAAAACGCGTTTCGCCCAGTTGACTTCGGATTAAGTAAGCCACGTACGTGCATTTCTCACGTGGGAAGTGATCAAAATTAGTCACTTACTTGGCAAACCCTCATTTCTCTCCCTCAAGCGACAGCAACATGATGAAAAGGATACTAAAGATCATAGGGTAGCTGGCCGGAGAGCGTTTGATACGGTAGCTGATTTTATTTTATTTTATTTTTTTAAAAAGAGAACACTCGAGAGATCTCAATTTTATTGATTTCCTTACTTGTAACGGAGAAATATCATAGAGTCAATTAGTCACCTTAGTTTACAAATGCTACAAAGTATAAAATAAACTAAGATGAAAATAATAAAACTATGGCCTCGTTAATTAATTATACAGTTCAGATGGGATGAGATGAGATATTTTGTTAAAAATTGAATTAAATACTGTTATCCTATAAAATTTTAATATTATTTTTATTTTTAAATTTAAAAAAGTTGAATTATCTATTATATTTTGTGTAGAAGTTTGAAAAAATTGTAATAGGATGAGATAATTTAGTTTTGTATAATCAAACCAGCCCTAGAGCCCTTAACCATGAGCTATATATATAAAAATAAAGGGTTTTGCTATACAACCTCCTACTATTCACCCACACTCCACACTCCATACTTTTTAATATTTTTTAAAAAAAAAATTTTGAATTTTTTTTTAAATATTTCAAATTTTTTATTCACTATTCATATAAAAAGTATTTGATAAAAAAAATTAATTTTTTTTTAAAAAGGTGAAGTGTGGAGTGTGGGTGAATAGTAGGAGGTTGTGAAGAGTTTTTGAAAAATAAAATCATGTCTTTTTAGAACGTGAAAGAAAAGATGATAGAGATTGGGAATGATACCTATCAATAAGGGATGACAAATGCATATGCGCGCGTGCGTGCTCGTTCGCCAGATGCAGGGGGCGGGTGGCCCTGTCCGCATCTAGTGCCCCCAGTGGGGGTAGGGGGTAGGATGGCTCAACCCCCACCCTGCCCCCGTAGTTATATAAATAAATAATATATAATATACGTATATTATATATTTATAATTAAAACAATATACCTCAGTCATCAAAACGACGCCATTTTGATATGGGTTGTTAAGTTGCCCCTACCCCCCACCCCTCTCGTGACCCCTACTTTTCTTTCAATATGCTATCTCTCTCTCTCTCTCTCTCTCTCTCTCTCTCTAACCCTCACAGTCGCCATTATCTCTCCCACTTCGTAGTCCGTCCGTCGTACGATGCCATTCTCCGTCGCCATTCATTCATGGCATGCTTAGTCTGTCACCGAATGTAAGTTCCCCGTTTCCGATTCGCATTCACCGATGCACGTATGTTTTTTTTTTTTTAGTTATCGAGGATGAGATTAAATTGAAGAGTTGGAGGATGTGATTGTGAATTGTGTGTTGTGGAGGATTGAATTGTGCATGTGTTTTTGTGATTGTAATTTTAAAATTGTGAATTTGAAATTCTTTAGGGTTTCGGATTAGAACCCTAAATTAGTTTAGGGTTCTAATCCTAATTTAGGGTTCCAATTCGAAACCCTTAATTTATGATCTCTATTCTCACAGTCTCGCAGCAGTCAGCACAGCTCATTGACTTTTCTACCACCATGGCCACCCTAAATTCCGTTGAAATTTTATTCTTTTATTAATTTAGTTAATTGTAATGTTGCTACAACAGTACAATTTGTAATATTTTTAAATGAATTTGTAATAGTTATTTCCTAATTTGTATCATTGTAATAGCTTAGTTATGATTATTAGTTAATAGTTGCAAGTTAGTAGTATATAATTAATAATTTCTATTATTGTAAATTAGTTTTTGTTATATATATTTTTTAGTTAAATTCTAGGCCCAAAATGGCCTAGAAACAGGGTTTGGACCAATTTTGACCCATTACATGTGTTTCTAGGTCATTTTGGGCCCAGAAACATACTATAGGCCAATGGCCCATTTATGCAGGCGAGCGGGTGGACAAATGGGGTCTCTGCCCACGCACCTCGGTACTTGGAATGGTTACCCCCTTTACGGGGGCTGGTTTCGGGGGAAAAATCACCAACCCTGACCTATGCGGGTAGGGCTACCCCACCCTGTAGGGTGCGGGTAGCACCCCTACATATAAAGTGAATGTTGGGTATTACGTACAACACGAGTCTATATAATAACAATGGAAAATGCTAAATGTGTTTAAGGAAAAACTTACTTTTTTACATATCGGTTATTGATATGATGAAAATTATAAAAAAATTTAAAATTTGAATTTAAAATGAAAAACTAACAAAATTATTAATGTAATTAAAATTGTAAGTACATATAACACTTACTCAATAACAATTATTAATTTTGACGGTACTTGATCTTTGTGATCATAACTAATATTACTTTTTACATAATTACGCATTCCCTTTAAAAAAGTAGATAAATCTTAGATTTGCATGAAAATTAATGGCAAATCTTATTTTTTTCTGAAATAAGTGCTCAGACTTACACAGTATTCTAAGACTATATCTAATATTAGTCTAAAAAAAACATATAAACATAGACAATAAAGTGTAGCTTGACCTTTTCCCCTTAAGCTAGAGCAAAGAACCCTCCAAAGTCCAAACAGAAGAACTCAAAAGCGTTATCAATATTACTCACGTACTAGCTACTTATTTATCTGTACATACTTTTTGTTGTATTTTTATTTTTTGGTGAGAGGATCATTTTTCAATATATATGCATGACCATTTCTGATCTTTAAATTAATTAATTAGGTTATTGTATATTTGAAATGCGTGACAAATGTGACGTCGTTTGACCTACTCTATAAACCATAATCAATTAACTAGCTTTAAATCATCATCTAGAACTTCAATAATGTAAGTAAAATATCATTCTTCTTTAAATAGGTTTACTCATGACATGATGCACTAACCCGAGAGATATGCAAGAATCAGTAGAATAATAAAATATCTATTAATAAATTATATTTGGGGAGCCAGGGGTTAATCACCTGGGTACGTTCCAAATTAGCTCAACAGCAATACCTGATTGGTCAACGTCAGAGAAAGATTTGAGGCTTTATTTTTGGGAATTTTTTTTGTACGTTTTTGGGAGAATGAGATCTTATTGGCCGAAGGCCAGACAAATTATTGTGGGGGATTAAGAATTTATTTATCTTGATCATATTATTAATATATATATATAGATATATAGATTTGCGAGATTGTTCTTTGTTTGCATTGCTTTGGACTGTTTAGCTTAAAAGAATAATATGGTTGCGGGCCAATATTCGGTCTGCAATGGTCAGTGGATTCTATGAATTTTTGTCCAAAAGTCCCCCAAGGCCCAAACCCTTTGTTGTCCACTGAATAGTAGGGTGGCAATTTTACTAAACCCTTTGTAGTCCATTGCTTGAAAACTGTACCATATCCAACCTTGTCATTGAGTGAAACACTATTTTCGAGAGGAATATCGTCTCGGGATATATTTTAAAAGGATTAGTCAATGATATAATTAAAATCAACTTAAAATCATTATAAAAAGCAAAAATTTCTTATATACTCTCAAACAATACGGATCTCATACATTACCTACCTTTCTTGCTTAATACAAAGTATCACATACAACAGTTTTAGGAAACCATGATCAAGAATCTACATTGTATCAGGAGGAACTTATGCCTTTCATCTACCGTACGAATTATTCTGTCATTGATTATAAGGAGATGCTCCCCTATGATGCTATTTCGGCTATGATTACAACGAAACACTACAGAGGATGGGAACAATTAAAAGCAGTTCTGCAGGGGTAGAAAAACTTTAGAGTCTTTTGATAATGGGATGATATCTTCTATGCGTTTTTAACTGAGATAAGATTGCATTTTCTACCCCATTTTGTTCTGGTTTACTGGTGATAGGGACAATATAATGCAGATCGTCTTCCCCCAAGAAACACTAGAGTATCTTTTAAGTGGCCAATGGCTCTTGTTTGCAAATGTTTTCTACTAAATATATTCAATTTCAAGTGAGATGAAAATGATTATTGTCCTTTTTTCTTTAGAATTTTGTAATATTTGCTGATGGTCCTGAGTCAGTGAGTTGTTTGGCCTGGGTTTCAATGAAGTGAAAGAGAGTGTATCTGTAGTTTAGTTGGCAAGAGATGTTTGGTTAGCCTAAAAGGAAATTTCGTTTGGAAGGCCGCTTCTCTCTGCCTTGACTTGAGTTGACAACTTNTAAAAGGATTAGTCAATGATATAATTAAAATCAACTTAAAACCATTATAAAAAGCAAAAATTTCTTATATACTCTCAAACAATACGGATCTCATACATTACCTACCTTTCTTGCTTAATACAAAGTATCACATACAACAGTTTTAGGAAACCATGATCAAGAATCTACATTGTATCAGGAGGAACTTATGCCTTTCATCTACCGTACGAATTATTCTGTCATTGATTATAAAGAGATGCTCCCCTATGATGCTATTTCGGCTATGATTACAACGAAACACTACAGAGGATGGGAACAATTAAAAGCAGTTCTGCAGGGGTAGAAAAACTTTAGAGTCTTTTGATAATGGGATGATATCTTCTATGCGTTTTTAACTGAGATAAGATTGCATTTTCTACCCCATTTTGTTCTGGTTTACTGGTGATAGGGACAATATAATGCAGATCGTCTTCCCCCAAGAAACACTAGAGTATCTTTTAAGTGGCCAATGGCTCTTGTTTGCAAATGTTTTCTACTAAATATATTCAATTTCAAGTGAGATGAAAATGATTATTGTCCTTTTTTCTTTAGAATTTTGTAATATTTGCTGATGGTCCTGAGTCAGTGAGTTGTTTGGCCTGGGTTTCAATGAAGTGAAAGAGAGTGTATCTGTAGTTTAGTTGGCAAGAGATGTTTGGTTAGCCTAAAAGGAAATTTCGTTTGGAAGGCCGCTTCTCTCTGCCTTGACTTGAGTTGACAACTTGGAGAGAACATAACTCTGCTTTTAGATGGGTTTTGGTTCCATCTTTTGTTGAATATCTATATTACGTAAATTTTGTATTGCATTCATTCTGATCGTTTCTTCTCTCAAATCAACACAATTTCAATTAATTATTGAAAAATAATATATTTTTGTGGCCAATGGTATCACATGTAAAAAGTATCAGCCAGATCTATGTTTGTTTGGAATGAAGTGACATGCCATGGGAACTTGCAAGCATTTATTAACAAACAAAGGTTGTGATTGGATATTCTTTCATTTAACACAGAAAAGGTAGTCAAATCCAAGACAGTGGAGGAACAAAAGGATAAGAAAAAAAGTGGAATTCACAATCTCAAGTGAACAGACATTCCTTCAACCCTACCAGAAAAGGATAAACAAAGTTAAAAGCAGCTCATATCCCCACCACCTCAGCTGCAATGATGCCTGTGGGAATGGTAGTGGGGTCTTAAAAGCTTAAAACCACAAGGAGTAGCAAAAAGGAGAAAATTTCTCTACTTCTTGAAATTCTCATGCAAAATATCTACAAGTAAATACATTTCAAGTCGTTCTCAATCATGTGTCTGCTAGTATGTATTCAAAGATGATGAATGGATAAATGGAATCTAGAGCTATCTCTATTTACAGGAGTTATGGATTTTGGACTGGCGAAAAGAATCCATGTTGGAGCTTAAAAAGATGAGCCACAAAAAGAAAGAGAATGAAAGAGATGGTTGAGTTTTTGTTTGTGTATGCGGGTGTCAGCTTGAAAGGGCATGCGTTATTCAAACTTCCAAGGGACTTGATTGTTGCATCAGACAGACACCAAGGAATTTCATGGCATTGGGTTCCTTCCCCTTTGGCGTTTTCCCACGTGCCGTACTGTTCTATTCTCAAGTCTTGCTTATTCATTTATAAAGGACTCCATTTGTTTGTTTCCATAAAGCTTGCAGACCTAAGTTTGTATTTAGCATTAATATTTCAGAGTTGATAGAGGAAGCAGGGGATCGAGTGGTAGTGGCTCTCAGCTGCAGTGGGGATGCATGCTGAAAATTAGAGAGATTGTGTTGGATTATTTCAAATAATATCCCACATTGAAATATGAGGTTTGGGGGTTGAGAGAATTTTGTATTTTTTTTTAAAGTATAATATATTATTTTTTAGTTTTGAAATTTGAAAAAGGTTGAATTGGAATTTGAAAAAGTTGTATTGAGATTTGAAAAAGTTGAATTGTTTATTATATTTTGTATAGAAATTTGAAAAATGTGTAATGATGAGTTGAGAATTCTTGTGCCCCAAATCAGTTACGTGGTTTATAAATGAATGAGTTTCACTATATATAAAATGAGTTTCAAATATCCCACGACGCGTCGATGCATTTGACGCACATATGCAAAGTCACAAGTGACAAAACTTTTTATTTAAATGAAATTATATGTTCTTTCTTATTTTTTGACAATTAACTGTCAATTACAGTTATCTCTACACATTTTCAAATAGTAACTATTTCATTTAAATTCAAATTGAAACATTACAACTGTTGTTATTGTATCTATACGTTCTATGGTTTAGTGTTCAGAATTTGTAATCTGTACACTATATAAACAGTGTTGTATCTTGAGGATAGTATTGCTAGATTCTCTTTGCAGAACTCAATAGGAGTGGAAGGTAATATTTATTTAAGAGACAGATTAACAATCGCCTCAGTGTATATTATCTCCACTATCTTTTTGCTTTTCTTATTTTTTTCCTAAAAGATTGCATTTTCCAAGAAAAATATGTAAGTGCGATTGCATCTTTAAAATATATATATGGGGGGCATCATTATGAATCAGATTACATCCTAAACAAGTTTCATTACTGATTAAATGGATACACATGATACAAAAGGTGCAAAAGCTAAAAGGTCAAGAAAACTTTTGACCATAACAGTGGTACTGTGTACACTTGGTACAACTTTCTTAACTCTAAGAATCTAGATTAATAATGGGACTTCCAAAGCTTTTTCCTCAAAAGTTATTGCAAATGCGCAAGTACTGGTAGCTGTCCAACATGCAAAGAGGTCTCTCCTCTCTGTTCTAAACTCCTCAAGGAATAATAATCTTTTTCCTCTGTTATTGTCTCACTTCGTTAATCCTTCTGTCTCGTAAAATCACGTACATTAAAATGGGACAGGGGACTTCATTATACATGTATAGGATACGAGGATAATAATTGATCCGATTCTTCGTTACAAACATTTAAAATTACGTTGTAAATCCATATATATTTTCATTCCTAACCGACATTGAAATTACGTTGATGTAAAATTCATTTCCTGTCTGTCTCTATTGCTTTCTCGACCTGATCTTTACGTAAGTAATTCTTCTGATCCTTTTCTTTCACGTTCTTAGATTGAGAAGAAATGAAGTTTGCATGATATGCCTAAGGCTGTTGGAGCAAAAACAACTGGCATATCACGTGCGGAATCATGTCGTTTCTTTATTTTTGGTCAGATGTACTGCATGCATTTTCGAAACCATATCCAAGGTGCTGCAGAAGCAACGAAAGCATCAAACTTATACTTCGATTCATGTGATCCCTAACTGGTTAGGAGTTTTCATACTATGGTTCTTAATCTTTTGACTGGGTAATGCATGCGAGACAAAAGTACTGCTGTCTGATTAATTGCATGCAATACCAGCACAGCCACAGGGCAGCTGCGACAATTTCGATCGCGGTTTCTCAAGCAGAATCATGTGATCAGCAGAATGAATCTTGTGCAGAAGTCTATTCCAAAACCAGCACTCAAAGATAATATTGTCCAAGAGTCTATATATATATACACACACACTATTCATGAAACCAATCACTCTTACGGTTTGAAGGGTCTATTTTGATCCCAACACAATACCCAGCAGCAGTCAGGGTTTGATTTTGTTTCGACTTTCAACATATATAGCTGGTAATAGCCTTTGTTTGTTTCTCACATGCTATGCTGCTTCTCTCTGTCAAAAACCCAGAGTTATTATAGAGGGCAAAGCCTAGCTTCTGTGGCCATCAATAATACCAAGCTCTGTGTGAGCTTTTTGTCCATCAATTATCAGCTCACTGCCTATCCGGACATAGACAAATTAACATGATCATGACCATTTTTGTGTTATAAATAATATGCTTCCTTTTCCGTCATGATCAGAATGTAACAGAAAGAAACGATTGGCTGGAAAGGAATAAAACAGACATCATGATCAGAAGGACAATAATTGATATAAAAAACAGGACAAAGTACATTAAACTATAACTATTTTTTCATTGATATGCACCCTACCTATAAAAACAGTCAATAATCTATTACTCAAACTACCATCATTTTCTTCTCGATTCAAATCTTTATCATCTTCAAAATTTGTGTCATAAATATGCCATATTGTTCATCAATAGAATTAATCTTTGCATCATCTTACACACTACACACCATAACTTATTTTATTTTATTTTATTTGTTTCTCTTATTAAATGTGTATTATATGGATGATGAATAAAAAAATATAAATGTTTCAAGAAGACTAGAATAAAAAAAAATTAAAAAAAAATAAAAAAAAAAATAAAAAACAATTTGGTGTGTGGTGTGTAGGATGATGCATAGCAATGCTCTCATCAATATTTAAGATCAGATCATGATGAGTGTACAAATTGTCTTGAAAAAACACTACACCCACGCACAACAATAACTAGACAGACAGTGAAATAAATGCGAAAATACAGGAATCAAACACACACACAACACACAAAATTTGACGTGGTTCAAAAGCATGCCTACATCCACAGAGTTACAGGAGATTACATTCACACATAGTGAGTTACAGGGGCTTCACTCTGCTCACACAAATCTCAACTCTCTCTTTAGGGCCTTTTCTCTCTCAAGAGTGCTTTACACCATTTGCCTCTCAGTCTCATTGTTCGCTCAATCTGATACATCTCAAACAAATAATATAACATATATATAGTGCACAACGTCAAAAACCCTAAGGTAGCAAAACAAGGTTATTCACTTAAGCGAGATGTCGAGTGCGCCTTGAGTAAGCAACCTATCTAGCATTGGCTCGAGCGGCCAATCTAGCAACACTCTAATGAACTTTAGGATTGAGCTTCGCTCAAGCCCACTATCACGGGTGCCATGAGCGTACAATTTGTTTGAGCTTTGCTCAACCTAACTGTCTAGCGCACACCTCATGCGAACTCTCTGGCTGAGTTTTGCTTAAGCACAATGTCAAGCAAGAGTTTAGCAAATTCTCGCTTGGCGTCTTCTCGGCTCAAAACAACTTGGCTCCAATATAATCCAACACAAGTAATTATCAAAACAAGCAGTATGGGATGCAAATTGACAGGAAAAAAAAAAAAAAAAAGAAGAAGTAATTTGGAGTACAAAATGTATCTTTCCCATTAAAAGTAAAGAGAGAGCAATACATGCTATCTGGTATAGTCCATAAGATGCATCCCCATGTCATATTAATTAAAGTTTTAAGTACCATGCCGTACCGGCTGGTATAAACTGTGCCAGGTTAGTGACCGATACAGGGAAGATATGTGTTTCATATCGAGTCA